>CM076256.1:2889813-3232569 GCA_038380765.1 Odontothrips loti | reverse complement strand
AAAACTCGATCTAACAAAAAAAATCGGCAGAATGAAAAAATAAACGCAATATTGGGAAGTGTCCAATTTGGGTGTTTTACCGATTTGATCATCTCCCTGATTCTGGGTTTGATATCGCACCACGGCCTTAATCGAAATAGAGGAAAGTCACGGTCCTTAAGTTGTGGCCCTAAAGTGGTCAAATCCGTTAAATGGCTAAATTTGATACTCCACCGTGGTCATTTTTCATTTGGCTGATTTTATTGTCAGACCAATCGTTCTCGAATTCTCGGGAAAAACACATGCATTTCGGCGTGAATTTTAGACCACCCTATTTCAGTGCTTCCAGCTTCCTGCAAGGGAAACGTTCCTCGCTTCATAGGATGGAGCAAAACTTTGTCGCTCATTTAGGCAGTATGTTTCGCCCTCAGTTTGCGGTGATCTCTCTGAGATTCCTGAAGGACACAGAGTCTTCAATCCTTGATTCGTCTAACCACAGACCCAGCCCAAGGGCCCTCGTGCAGTAGAAAATTGAGCTACAGCGCTGCAAAGCGGTACTTCAAACGAAAGGGACACACCCAGGTCTCACAGTGCTAGTCCGCGTGATGACAATGAGGCTGCTCGTAAAGCGGTAATACTTATTGGGAAGGACGTGTACACGTTGTCGGCACTGGGTTACGTGAATCACGTTACAGTACAGTATGGAACTCGTTCACTTCTGCTTCGGTTTGACGACGCGTTTCGTGGGCGTTTGCCTCGCAAATACTTTTGAGCATTTAATCTCATAACGCAGCGGCACTTTTCAGAAGCGCAAAATTAAAACACAAGGTTCATTGCATTTTCGAAACCAAACGAACTTTGTACACGCAGGAAAAGAATTGGTATGTCTCAACCAATTTTAATTGTGATACTGGAATTTGGTTCATAGGATCATTTGCTATTGTTGTGTCAGTGAAAGTTGGGACTAAAAAGTTCACTCAACGTTGGCAAGGTGGAACGTACTAATTTATTAACAGGACTACAGGTTCTTTTAAACTCAGAAACTGAAGTAACAATTTATGATAGTGGCTTTAGCTAATTATGCGTGCTGTCACCATTTTTAGTGCGCCCCGCGTTAGTTCTGGGCAGTAAAATCCTTTTTTTCAGGCGCGTCACAGAAGAAAAAGATTGTCTGACACAGCCCCCAAACTATCCAATCCAAATTCATTGTTCATCACCAAATCAACTAAAAGATTATTTCTGCCGACGAAATTTACTTTTACTTTGAATGCTCCTCGGCAAAAAACACACTCACACACACACACACGGACACACACACGCACACACGCGGATAGTTGGCACGGTATGTGAAGAGACGTCACGTAGTTTTCCAGACCCGAGGACTCGGCTTACCTCGAGCTTTGGCATGCCCAGTGCCAGGGCGCCGCCTCCCTGGCCCCGCGTGTGTTGAGCAGTACGGCCCGCTGCAGCTGAGTCGCCTGTCGAAGCGAACCGAGGCGGCCGAGTGGACGAAGACTCTGCACCTCGGTCTGCAGGCGGGCCGCGTCCCGGCGGACAGGCCGAGGCCTCTTACTGCAGCAGTCGCCCGCCACGGCCTCCACCACCTTCTCCATCCTTTCGCCTTGGCCGGAGGCGCGGAGGGTCTCCCGAACAGCTGTCGGGACGACGGCGAGGAAACACACCATTAATTATACTGTCAACATTTCACACCGTCTCTCTGCTGCATGTTTAAGTTAAGAATTTTCTCTGTGGTTTCCACCGGTTCAATTAATTGCGACCGTCCTCGAAGCGGACCGCAAGTTAGCCCGTTTTCGAGGGTGCACTTGTAAAAATTGTTCGTCATATGACGAGAAAAGCTGTGAGATGGTTCATTCGTAACCTCAATAGGTCGTCACTTTACGGCTTTTATGCGTCGTAAAGTGACGATGACATATTTTTACGGACGCATGACATGCAAGTGCCTGGCATAACGCATAACGCCCTCCTACGATGCAAGAAAGGTGCAACGTCATTACGCTCAAGCAGGTACGCCTCATTGTGGATGTAAGTTTACGCATTAGTTTTAGGCATTGGTGCTTCTGTGACGTCTACAATAATCGCAGCTGCTTTCACACGACGGCATATTTGCGGGATTCGCAGGATATTCATGTTGGCATGGACTCATGACGGAACTGTCAAACGTAACACATGTATTATGTGTTCACCCAGGACGAACACAAACACACGTTGACGTGCACAACTTACAGACAAATACTTCCTCCAGAAGAAATGCCACACATAACCGTTCGCAGCATGTCACCAACGATCTGATTTGACCAGGAAAGCTCACGAAACTAATTTGGAAACCGGAAAAATCAATGCACGCAGCTTCGGGGGCGCCTGGAGAGGTAGGCAGTTCTGTCAAGCATATGTGACGTGCGGTATTGCCTACCTCCCACATTGCAGGCGCTTTTTTAAACGTACCAATACTTATTTTTCGGTGCTTTTTCTGGTTTTTTTTTTTTGTTTGATTCTTTTAAATTGTGAATCATGTGGCGAGCAAACTCGCCGAGTATTGGCAACCTACTATGGCCCTTTCCAAATTTTGGCGTAAGCAAACGTGAGTACAGTACTGTTTTTGAGTGACACATTCTGGCGTGCTTGCCTGCTTGCCGATTTTCAGCATGCTGTCCCTCCATGCCCAATATGATGTACACTATACATTTTGCCAGGACTTGGCAAGCAAGCTCGCCAATTTTTGGCGAACGAGGACGCTGCTTGACAAAATTTGATAGCTAGCTTTGAGCCACCACAGTGGCACATTGACTTGCCACAGGATTTACAGTCAAGTCAAAACGGACACTGCCGTAGCGAAGGCACTGGCCGTCAGTGTGCTCCACCTCCCAGATCCTGACCGCACACCGTCCGAGCGTGACGGCCTGTGGCCCGATCGTTGCCAGTTCCCGTGGAGACTTCAGAGGAACGCGGCGCCTCACGCTGACCGACGGATATCCATACGCGGTACACACTAAATGTCCACGGGACTATTTTGTCATTATGTCCCATCAAGATTTCGGTTCACACAGCAAATTTAGTGCGAAAGTGCGCACAGCGCAATTTGTGTTTGTAAGCACTTGTCCCCAGGTTGTGCTGTGCTTAGAACCGAAACATTTCATATGAAATGTTGGGACAAAATAGTCCCAGAGACATAAAGAGTGCTTAAAGAAGAACCCTCAGCGATCAGGGCCGTTTCTCCATAAAGTGTATTTTTCAATGTTGAACTTTACAGGGTAGTTTTTGAACGCAACCAGTTTGGCGTGTTTACTTGCCGGTTCCTTGAGGATGTCACGCAGTTGCTGCCAAGGCCGGTACTCCCGACCGGCTAGCGCGCAAAATGACATAGATCTTGTGGATCCCGGGGCACGTGCGCAGCAGCTTCTCCAGGAGGGGCCTTGCTGACGAACCCGGAGGCTCCCGTCAGCAGCAGCACCTTGCCGTCAAACGTCTCTGACACGGTGGGGAACGCCATAAGACGTTTCGGGCTGGAGAGAAAAAAGGGCTTCTCAAAAGTCGACCGGTGCACTGTTAAAGATTAAACCGCTGATCGAGGTGCTGCTGAACTTTGTTAATAGCTCTGCCATTTTAAAATAATCAATTTTGAAAAGACTTTCTAAATTTTTGGAATAAAAGCCATTGATTGGGTCACGGAACACGCACCAGCGACGGTTTGGCCAGCACCTTACTCAGCATTAAGTCGAAATGTCTCCGGTCGAACTGAGCGCTTGTCAAATCGCCCTCTACGACTGAACGGATCTTCCGAAGAGGTATCGATATACTGCTCGTTACGCCTTTTGGAGCGTGAATCGCGCTTTGAAGATTTGATTCGATATACCGAGGCTAGCTTGCTGGGGCACTTCCGCGGCTCATCGAAATCGACTTCCAGTCGGCTCACCTCTGGCGCTGCGCTGCGCACGGATGACTGCGGCTTTGAAGCGCGCCCAGCGGCAGACACGTCGCGATGCGTTCGATGCGCCTGCTGCTGCTGGAGGACGGGGCGTGGGAGGAGGAGGGGGCTTGGGGAAGGGCGTCACCGCTGCTGGGCTACTTTCAAGAGCTGTGGCGCGGGGTGGAGGGGCATGTCGCGACAGGAGCACTCTTTGGAGTAAAACTATACTTTTGATATGGAATACATGAACTTTTTATTGTTATCGTTAGATATAGGTTCTATACTTTAGGGGGCTTGGGCAGGCTTGGTCGATGGCACTCTCGTGAACGCTTAGAGAGAGATATATATATATATATATATATATATATATATATATATATATATATATATATAGATACAGACAGACAGACAGAGAGACAGACAGAGGCAGACAGACAGAGACAGCGAGAGATGGAGAGAGAGAGAGAGAGAGAGAGAGAGATATAGAGAGACAGAGATATAGAGATAGACAGATATATATAGAGAGAGACAGAGACAGAATGAGAGAGAGAGACAGACAGACAGAGAGACAGACAGACAGAGACAGACAGACAGAGACTGACAGACAGACAGACAGAGACAGCGAGAGAGAGAGAGAGAGAGAGAGAGAGAGAGAGAGAGAGAGAGAGAGAGAGAGAGAGAGAGAGAGAGAGAGCCAGGCAGGCGGTGCGAGGGTAGGGTTAGGGTGGCGGTCCATATGCGCAATGTTGGTAAATTGTTGGGGCGGACTCGTCAAAGTTCCATTTTTACAGACGAATCATGAATCTGAAAACCGAAATTATAAATATTTAGGGTCGCGCAGAGGTCACGAAGTGCCCTTATAAACAGTAAAAATCATAATTTTTGAAAATTCCAAAAAGAATTTCAAGGTCAATCTGGCCAAAGTATGGCCCTTTTGACCTAAGATTTCAAAAGAAACATTGTATGTCTTACGGTTTTGAGATATCGGCGTTTACAGTGCGAAAATCAAGCAAAACTCCGTTTTTCGTGTTTTTGCTTGATTTTCGCACTGTAAACGCCGATATCTCAAAAACCGTAAGAGATACAATGTTTCTTTTGAAATTTTAGCCCGAAGACCCATCTGTTGGCCAGATTGACCTTAGAATTTTTTTTGAATTTTCAGAAATTATTGATTTTTACTGGTCATAAGGGTATTTCGCAACTCTGCGCGACCCCTAAATATTGTCTTACAGATTTCCGGTTTTCAGATTTATGATTCGTATGTAAAAATGGAACTTTTGACGAGTCCGCCCCAACCAATTGTACCAACATTGCGCATATGGACCACCCTAGGGTAGGGTGGGGGCGGCTGTGCTCTGCCCTACAACGGCTCAGCGGCAGGACAGCGCGACTTAAAGGCTGCCAGCCGCATCCACACGCAAAAAAAGTCGCGCCCAACTATATAAAAAATTAGTACCGTTGCTAAAAATTTTAGTTACACTAGTATTAAAAACTTCCGGATTTCCAATCAAACAAAATCAATCGAGAAATACATCGCAATCAGAAAATGGTTTGATTGGCAGAAACTTGAGTAAAATTCGCGCACCGCTTGATTGTTTTTTGCACTGGTCTGATTTGCCTTTATTGAGTGCACTGGTCTGAGTGTCTTTTCCTGAGTTTTGAATCATCAAAAAACACATTTATCCAAAGAGTTAGGGAGAAGGGGAAAACTCTTCCGGGGGTCGAAACCGAGTCCGAGCCGAATCTGAAGTCAGATTTTTGACAGCTCTTCATCGGGCTTGTAGGTGCCAGAAAAAGTGGTCCGATTTGCATGAAATAAAAATCGCCCTAGCCGATTTATGTGAACATGGAGCATACCAAATTTGTAGGCGAAATTCTCAAAACCTTCCATTTTACAGGCCTCTCAATTTTTTCGCCTATCAGGATTCCTGAGTGGCAATCAGAAATCAGGAATTTCCTGAACGCTACTCAGAGTTATGTAGCCAGCCAATCAAGCTTCGTTCTGACTGCCACTCAGAGTTCAGGAAGCCAATCAGGATTCGTTCTGATTGCCACTCTGAGTTCAGAAAGAGAATCAGGACTTTTCTGAATTTCAATCAGAAATCAGAAATCCAATCTGGACTTTTCAGAATTTTGGTCAAAAATCAGGAAACCAATCAAGTAATTTCTTAGTTCCAATCAGAACTCAGAAAACCAATCAGGAAATCCTGACGTTTTTTACACCAGTGAACGTAGCTAAAAATTAAGCACGGTAACTAAAAAGTTAGCACCGGTGCTACTATATACTATATAGAAATATAGAGATATGTAGTATATACTAGAAAATTAGCACCTGTGCTGGAGATTTTTTTAGCGTGCAGTATCATACGGGGTTCCTGTCTGGCATCCAGGCTGCTGTCGTTGTTGGTGTGGCGAGAATTGCATGTTAAATGTGTTACTAGTGAAAGGTTGCTATGTTAAAAGCAGCTAAAAGTCGTTACTAGGTAAAAATTGTTACGAGTTAAGAGTTGTAAACTAAGTGTCCGTTTGCCCGCCCGCGTTAAGTTACAAATTGTTGACAGTTTCGTGTGCAATGATTTGCACGGCTGTTCCTGTACATGTTAAATTTTAATAAAAGTGCTTTGAAGCCCACGTGAATTGATTGGCGCGCTGCTCAAGTACAGTTTTCAGCGAAAAGCACGAAGCGGTTCGATGCTCATTAACTGTTTAACCGATAACTCCATGCCACATGCTTGCATGTGTTGTGCCATCGTAATTACAAACACTGCGTGTGCGTATTACAAACAGTTTACCTGCATTACGTACTTCAGGAGTACGTCATTACCTACACCTAAAGAACGTATTACATTCAAAATGTTTGCAATACATACCAGGTGCGGATCCAGGGGGAGGGCGCCGGAAATCTTTACCGCCTGTAAGTAGGCAAAAAGCAGGGCATTGCCCCCCACTGAAGCCGCTCCTGGATCCGCCACTGATGCATACAAAATTTCTTGTGCCAGACGGTGGCTCGTCGCCCCGTCAGGGTACTCCAAACGGTGCGGCGTCCGAGCCGACGTCGCGCCGCGCTAGTTAGGCAACCAACCACATTCCATAGTGCCGCGCGGGTCTGGCTGACTCAGCACGCGGCCGCGGCGTATCTACGCGCGGGGTGATGATCGCCAGGGGGTGATGCCCAGCGCGTAGGGCACCGGCCTGCAGGGCGGTGACCGGAGGGCTGCACTATGGAGTCTGGACTGAGCCATAGATAATACGGATCGGGTACATATGACGGTCCCAAGTTACTGGAGCCAGTCGGTGGCAGTGTGTCAGTCGGAACCCAGCATGCTGCTTGTAGTCGGTCAGTCGTACCGCTGCCGGTATGCCGCAGTTAGTACAGTCCGTGTGCCCTCCAACCCACCATCTACAACTGACCACCTGAGTCTGCGTCACCCTCTACACCCACACCGTGAACAAGATCCATGGGAGGGACGACGTCAGCCCACCGTCCCGGTCAGACCCCCTTAAGGGGCCGTTCATAAATTACGTACGTGATTTTCGCCCGTTATCAGTCCCCCCTCCCCCCCTCGAACTGGCGTACATTTCGTGTGACCCCCCCCCCCCCTCCCCCGGATGTACGTACTTTTAAGGAATTTTTTCGAAAACGAGGTCCAAATGCGTGGAAATTACGATATCCTTAAAATCAGTTCGCTTGCCGTAGGAAAATTGCTTTTGCGATAAAAACGTGCCTTTGTCGGTAGCTTTGTTCTGTCAGAATTATGTCAATTCTCATACGAAAAGGTGTGTTTCAATGACAGTTGGATTCCAATAAAAATAGTTAGTTGAAGTAAAGACCATTTAATAAACAGTTTAAATACAAACCGTTATTATTGCATAGATTGCAAATATATGAATGAAGTGCAAACAAGTTTTCATTGATCACCGGCGGCTTCTGTCTATGCCTGCTGGAAGCGGTTTGCAAAGCGGCATGGCTGTGGGGGCTGCGGGCGGCTCAGACTCAGGGAGCTGGATGTCCTCGAGGGCCTTGACGTCGACCCTTTCGGCTTCATCGTCCCGGCCTAGCACACAGAGGACGTCGTTTGCCCGACGTATCAAAACCCGGACAGACCGCACGCGAGCCATCTGAAGGCTGGGGATGCAAAGCTCGCATGTGGGCGGTGAGGTGGGTGGATACGGACGCGTAAAAGCCGCAGTTTCGGAACCGAACGCTTTTCCTTACATTTTTTTTAATGCGTATTTTTCATTTGACCCACCCCCCTCCCCACGTAACATGTTAGTACAATACCGCTGGACCCCCCCCCTAAAATTGTGTACGTAATTTATGAACGACCCCTAAGTCATGACACTTGTTTGCATGACGGCGGCTCACAAAAAGATTCTCTTTAGGTGACAAAAAGATTGGTGAAAGAATGCGAGAATCCGAACACCCCAGGGTAGACCGGGGTCGGTCACTAACACTACATGACCGCCCAAGTGACACAAGGCTGTATTGAAACTTGCAATTCTATTTTTGAAAGCCCGACCGAACAGCGGCCGATCTCTCATTTCGACCATCTCTCGAAAGTTTTGAGATTGTGAGATACTCGACGCATTATTGAAGGACACAGCAATGACATCATTACAGTTCTAATCACAGTGTCCTTCTTTAGATCGGATGTATTTGCGGAGTTACGATTATTTTCAACAGGCAGCACACTTTTTAGGTTTCAGGTACGGAAGAAATAATACAGAAGAAATGGCAGACGGGCTGCATGTTTAGTGGGCGGAGGCAGCAGCTGGCAGCATGCGAGCACCCGACCGCCACCACTAAAACCGCACACGACCCGACCGCTAACGCAGCGGCGGTCACGGAACACAGAGCAGTGCACCCGCCTCCAGTACAGCGCACAGGGCGTGCTGTGCTGACGGTACACAGGCCACTTTCGGTTTCGGTTTTATTCTTTTCGACGCGTGTTGATCAAGCTACGCACTGCTGCACCCATATTCAGATTGGGGACCGTTCGAAAATGACGTCGCACTGTTTGGCCCGAATAAGCCCCCCCCCCCCCGTCACCCCATGTCACTGCCCGTCACAAACGCCACAGTACCCAGACCCCCCTTGTGACGTCACACTTCCCCATATGTGCCCCGAAGAACCAATTTTCCATGCCTTTTGGCATACTAGCGTTTATATTTGTCCTGGGCGTGAATTTTCAGCAATATTATGTTTCGAGAGCATGAATTCATATAAATATGGTAAAATATATTTTTTTAAGGTCAGTGAGAACAATGACAGCAGCAAGTTTTGTTTTTCTACAATCACTGATACTTTGTTAAAGCATTAGTAAAACCAAAGCGCCGTCGTACAAAAATTTGATTCCCGGTTGGAAAGCGGTAGAATAGTAGAGTGTGACGTCACAGACTCAAAACCACCCAGCCCCCCTGGCACAGCTGCTCACACTTTTACGAACCACTCAACCCCCCTAACCGTGGACGTCATTTTCGAACGGCCCGCGAGGGGTACGCTCCGTTGTTCTGCGCGTAATGTGGGGAGCGTAGCGTAGTAGGTTTTAAAATCAAGGAAGATCGTAGTCAATAGAGGTTTCCAATGAAATTTGGAAACGGACGTTGAAGAACAAAAACACTTCCAGACCGGAAACTCTTGAGGGCAGGTATGAGAAACTTAAACTTGACTCCCCCCCCCCCACCGAGTGACGTCATTTTCGAACGGCCCCTTGTTGACGCCGTTCTCACCGTAGCGGAACGCAAGAAATATGCTTCTAATCATGCTTGTGCATGGGAACGAGAAATTGCCCTCAAAAACAGTGGGGAGGGGATGGGGGGATTTTCTAGATGGAAATTACATAAAAATACGGGCAAGAAGGCTTTTCGATTTCATGGTAATTTTTTTAAATATGAAGTTTTTCGGAAAGGAGCCATTGATTTCGAATGTAACGTCGTATACTGTCAACGCCTTAAGCATCATTAGGGTATCCAATCATAATTCGATAATTCAAAACACACCGACTATAATGATTATGTGTCTCTGCCCTCTGCCTCTTCTGGTTTTTGTATTAGACACAGCGGCGCCGGAAGTAGAGGGGCAACGGGGGCCTCCGGATAAGGGTGTTTTAAAAAAACGTAAATTTGACTCGACTGATTTTGGGCGCCTTATTGTCTGCCATACACTGCATGGCCGGCACTGTGACACTGTGCCGCAGTTTCCCCATGCAATGTAAGGCAGAACTACTTTCCGCTGACAATAGTCCGATTATTTCTGACAGTGACCGGTGAAATTTTGCACCACATTATTAACGAGATTCCCTGACAGATTCCATTAGGCATCCCGCTTCGTTACGAAAGGGATTCCGTATCGTACGGGATACCGTTAAAACATGATGCGAAATTTCACAGTCAGTTAGGTAATTTCAAGGGGCGATTCACTCGGAGACTCTGTGTACAGGGTGCTACAGCTGTAGTAGTTTGTAGTAGGTATCACAAAGTCAATAGACCTAATATTTTCGAAAGTTTATACATTTCTTGATGTCTTAGGGCCGAAAAGTTTGGGTTTGTGGCATTACAGAAAGGTATTACAATAGTATTACAAAGTACTAGAGGACACTTCGTACAGGGTACTAGAGGAGTGAATTGCCCCTAGGGTAATTTACAGAACCGGTGCAGTAAACCGAGTGTTCAACGATGACGGCAGGCGGCCCGTGAGACCCCATGGCACTGCAAAAGCACCCCCCCCCCCCCAGGCGGGTGTATGTGTGACAGTTGTGTTAGCATCATGAGGTCAGTTGAGCAGAACGATAGCTATCGGCGACGGAATACAAACACTGTCGTCTTCCGGCAGCGATGCTAGCGGTCTGCATACTATCGCCTTACCTTGATCTTGCCATGTCAGTGTGCCTGTGGCAGTGCAGTGGCAGTGAGCTACACAAGCGGCAGCGGGTGTGGAATACCCAACCGCCTCTGACTATATTTTGTGAAATGTTAGAACTACCGTATACAAGTATTCACAAGCTCACGTTCTTGAACTTCCCGCCTTCTTCGCTGCAACCCACCGCCCTTTCTCAACGTGCTATATCATTGCTGGCTGGCTGGCGGTGGTTTTCTTGTTATTCGCCGTCGTCCAAAAGTGTTGTGGAGGCCAAACCGCGGTAATCTCACCAGGTGTTTCGTCTGTAGCGTGATACATTTGTAACTGCAGAGGCTCCAGTAATACATCTAAACGTTGCCGTGTATTGCCGACATGACGTCCACGCAAGCCGAGTAAGTACTGCATATTGTGGGGCACAATGGGTCGCCATAACCTCTTTAGTTTGAGACATTCAGGATTGGATTGTTTTGTTTTGCTGAATTTATCTGCAGCTAGAAACAGATTAGGAGAAAGTAGGTGCAAAAGACGAATTAGGTAAATTACGGAACAAAATTGAAGCGAACTTTGATGAATTTTGGCAAATCTATACGAGAATTTGAATTGATTCACACGAGTTTTCCGATATGTCAAACGCTTTTTGACGTCAAATAAAGAAGGGACAGCAATGGAACCTGACACTATTTTCGTGTACTTCTGATTCTGTTGCAGGCGTGTATCCCTGGTTGACGAGGACTTAGACGAGATTTTGATGCTGGAAGCTGTCTGCGGGGGCGCTCCCTGTCGTGTGGGCGGTACAGATGACGGCGTCGTCCGATTTGTGGCACAGAAACGAGGAGACTTGCACTTGCATGTAGAAAACCGCAGTGGCCTTCACACGCTTTATTTCGTACTGAAGAGACTGGAAAACAAGTAAGCAGTGTTATTCCGGGTGTCAGCGCGCACACCGCGCAGTTGGTTGGGTGGGCTACTCCGAGGGGTCCACAGCTCGGCCCAAAAGTGAACACTGATTGTGTTGATTGTGTTGATTGTGTCGACTGTTGCAACTAATTTTCAGAAGATTTAAAATTTTAGTCTAGTTAATGGCGTTTTACGGCTGTTTTTAGCCATATATTGTAGCTCCAGCCCCATGTTAATGCAGATTTTAAGATTTTTAATTGATGATTGTGTTTAATTGTTTGATAATGTTTACACTGATTGTCTCGAGTTGTGGACCCCCCGGGCTACTGCTGACTCCGCAGGCGCAGAGCACGCCGTTCGAAAAGCGCGAGACGAGCAGTCGAGCGTGCCCAGCTACGCCCTACGCCAGCCATAAGGGGACGTTCATAAAGTACGTGACCAATTGGGGGGGGGGGCTATGGTCGCGGTCCTATCCCTAATGCACTCTGTAAGGTTAGGTTAGCCAGGTCACGGGAGAGGGGGGGGGAGGGGGTCAAAAAGTGGCCTAAAATCGGTCACGTAGTTTATGAACGCCCCCTAAGCCCACAGAGCAATAAGGCGGCGTCCATAAATTACGCGTACTTTTTGCAGGCGAAGTGGACCCCCCTCCCCGCATGTTATTCAACGAGTGCACGTAACGTTATCCAATTAGTTTCCAATGATTAGTTTGTGCACGATAAGGAAGAAATACAACGGAAATATTTTGATAAACTCACAGAACACTCCCGATTTGGACGAATCCCGGCAAACATGCGTTTCCATGTGGGAATTCCACATGCAAACGTTATTGGCTCTCGTTTCCGAGAGTGTACTGCTGGATTGTGGACACGGGCAGCTAGGAATAGAGTATTGCTGAGCTCTTCCTTTTAGGTATACAGAATGAAATATAAGAGGAAAGAACTTGAAAAATTCAAAATTGGAAAAAAAATGATTAATATAAAAGCTAAAAACTTGGTTAATTACGGAAGATTGAATAAGAAAAGTTAACATAAAACAAGTTACATACATACAGAATATTACTTATGACTTAACTTGTTAAATAAGTGAACACTAGGACCGCAGACGTTTTCGTATAACTACACTGCCCATCAAAATTAGCGCCCCACTTTTTCCGATGCTTTTCCACGTTTTTAAAGCTAGGAATTTGCCGTTTTGCACGAAGTTGCCCCCATGGTTGTGCTTGAAGGTCCCAAAGTGCCAGATCCGGAAGCCACCCCTTTCAGAGGGGGTGGCTGTTCGACTGCGGCGGGGTGGAAATTTCGACCGAAAAAGGTCCCCAAAACACCTTCAAATTTACTGGAATTTCAAAATTTTTGGTGAGCAGGGCTAAATGACGGCACTTGACAAGCCGACGTCAAAATTTTCACGATCGGTCATACCCACCCCCACCCCCTACAGGGGGTTGGTTTGGGGGTGAAAAAAAATGGCCGCATTGCAAGCCCCGTGGCCATCTGTACACCAAATTGCATCCCGCTAGCATCAACCCCTGGCAAGCATCCCCTAAAATACGAAACTCAATTTTTGAAAATTTGCTTTTGGGGGCACTTATCGGCCACGTCGAGATGGACTAGAGGTGGAACATCAATCTCCCAGCAAGAAATCCGGCGCTTAAAATTTGCAGCCCTTAGCATAGGGGTAGCCACCCCCAGCCACCCCTTGCTACCCCCGGTAGGGATGGAACTGATTTGGGGCGAATCGTTGAGGGCACTTCTGATGCACCCCCTCTCAAATTTGCAACAGGATTCGACCACCCGTTCGTGCTCCAGACCCTCAAAAGCATAAAAAATGCCAAAACCCACCCCTAACTTCAACCCCCATATCGCCACTTTCGGGTGGGGGTGGAAACCCGGCTAGCGTGACGGCGGGTGGTCCCGACCCTTACCTCGACAGTCATAAGCGGAAAAGTCGCTGCGGCAAACGGTTTACCCGTGGGGAGCGTTGCATTGCATTCTTCGCCCGGCCTGCGCTGCCACCGAGCGCCTGGTAGGCAGGCAGCCCACGCAGCTCCCTCGGCCGGCAGACGGCAGCCAGAGAGAGTGCGCCGGAAGATGCGCGCGCCCTGCTTGCGCGTCAGTCATGTCATTTGCCTGCCAGGTCGAATCGACCCAAATCTGAAAAAAATATTTTCGTGAATGGCATGAACCGGAGCACCGAGTGACATGTACTTTTTGAAAGTCGTGTCAAAACGACCCGGTCTAATCAAACACCTCTGACTCCTACAACGGTACGGTTGTACCTTTCGTCCTTCAGTCAGAGTCAGAGCCCCTAATTGCAGACCATGAGAGTTTTTCCTGTCTTTAGCTCGTAGCGTTCGCACCTTGCATCTCAGGAAAAAGCAATTGCGATTCTAGCAACTACATGTCCAAAGGCATATGATGCTCCCAAAAAGTCCAAAATAGCAGAAAATTCACGCTCTTTACCTGGCTCGAAAGACTGTCTTAAACTAGGAGCAGTAGCTTCCTAATTCAGGACAAAAGTCCCTTAATTCCGGACACTTCAGCAAGGCAAAAACTCGTGTTGTCGATGGAATTAATGTCATAGTTATCAGGGGGTGGCAGCAGCGTCGAAGCGCCTGGTTCCATGCGGTAGCGAGCTGAAATTTTACGCAAATAGTTCGCATTATAACAATGAAGCCAGGTGTGCTTTAGACCTGCAATCGAGATATTAGCACAGGTTATGCCTTGGACGTTGCTGATATCCATCGATATATGAATTTTCACTTGTCCTTTCTGAGTTTTAAGGGTCGCAAATCTTGTCTACGATTCTGCGGCACGAAGTATCGACCATTTTACGCAGTAAATATGAGTTTATGAGTTAACTAGATATATGAGTATCGTACCGAATGTAAAACATACTCCTCTATCGAATGAACCCAACCCGGAGCGAATCGGATCATTAGTTTCGAAGATAATTTGAATATATTAGAGCGCTACCGCATGGAACCAGGCCCTCGCCCGTGGTTGCTTCCCCCTGTAGTTATCGATATCAGATTGCACGTCCAAAACCACGAATTATCACACCTTGACCATCTTGGTGCGACCACGGGAAGGGGTCGCACAGTGTGTGCAAAGTTACACACCGGTTAAACCGGTGTAAACCGTAGAGCGACATTCGATGCTCTTAGCCATTTAGTTATTTTGACTTTCATACGGTATTTCGGAGGAGGTCCAAACCGGAAATGAAGGAGAAATCAGCTTCCTCAGGCCGCGCGGAGAAGTTCCACGCTGCCTGACCCTACCAAATGGTCATGACATATCTCCAGCGAGAGCTAAGCTTTCAAATTTTTGTCGTTGGCTCGTGGCTGACGCCGTGTCGTAGATACCTGCGTTTTGTTTCTGCTGATGTTCTTTTTGACATCTTCATTTCCGACACCTCCGCAATACCGTATTCCGTAGTTCACCTCCAGAGAGCAACACCTCAACAATTAGCGTTTAGAAGATTGTTGTCGAAAAGCACCCAAACAACGAATTTGTGTACAGCAGTTTCAGCAACACCTGTCGTTGCTGAAATTTAGGCGAATGGGATTGTTGAAAGTTAGAAAAGGGGGGGGGGGGGGGGGGTTACTGGGCCACAAAAAGTGCGAAGAAGCCAGTGATCGCCCTCACCCCCCCTCTAAAAGCACGTAGATGGTGGGAGCTCTTCTAAAAAGTACGGCGTTCGTAGGTGCTCTCTTAAACGACGTGCTCTTTGTCACAACGCCGTATTTAATTACTTACCTTATAGCAGATACGGCAGGTCGGCTAAAGTACGTCGTTTTACGGAGCATCCACGAACTACGTGCTTTTACGGGACCTCACGCAAACTACGTGTTTTTAGGTTTTATGTGTCGTGGTTTACTTGGCCTCCTGCAGTTTGCCGTTGGTACCACCACCCTCGCGCCATGCCCGTTCCCTACTAAATTTGCTATCGCACAGCAATATCCTTCCAAGTTCAAACCTATTGAGTTGAGCGGGATAGTCAAGGAGCAAACGGTTGTTCTCAAACACAGTGCACAGGCTGGTAGTCGAATGGACAAATCGTTTCATAGGTGTTGGACACACCCTGTCGGCTGCAGCCTAAACTAATCCCTGTGGCTGCTTGATAGTGGGTGAACGGGCCAAGAAGGCCCCTACAGCATGTGCTAAAATTGTCACAGGAGGCTGCAGTTCGACACAGGACGTCCCAGGTGTAAATGGTTTGGGTGGGCCTTGACTGGGGCCGGGCCGGGCTGTGACTGGCGCAACCGTTCTGTGACTTTGATTAAGCACAGGCTTTTATTAACGATTTTAACCTTTGCATACTGTCTTCTGTCCTTCCTTTACGCCTATGACATTGAAGAAATCTCTCGCATGGCCCAGCAAAGCGTAACAGCAGGGGGTGGCAACAGCGTCAAAGCGCCTGGCTCCATGCGGTAGCGAGCTGAAATTTTACGCAAATAGTTCGTATTATAAAAATGAGGCCAGCTGTGCTTTAGACCTGCAATTGGGATATTAGCACAGGTTATGCCTTGAAGTTGCTAATATGCATCGATATATGCATTTTCACTTGTCTTTTCTGAGTTGTAAGGGTCGCAAATCTTGTCTACGATTCTGCGTTTTCACAGAGATTTGCCATTTGGCACGAAGTATCGACCATTCAACGCAGTAAATATGAGTTAAGGGGTCTTTCAAATACCACGTGACCGATTTAGGGGGAGAGGGTCTTTCAAAAGTCACGCTCCTATATTAAATGTATGGGAAGGTTAGGTTAGCCGTACCACGCAGGGGGGAAGGGGGGGGGGGTCAAATTGTGGCATATTTTGTACCGTGTGGTATTTGAAAGGCCCCTAACTAGATAGAGAAGTATCCGACCGAATGTAAAACGTACCCCCCTATCGAATGAAACCAACCCGGAGCGAATCGGATCATTAGTTTCAAAGATAATGTGAATATATTAGAGCGCCACCGCGTGGAACAAGGCCCTCGCACGTGGTTGCTTCCCCCTAGTAACAGCAAATCTAAAACCCTGCTCTTAAATGGCCCATAAATTTTGGCCATTGTTCGGCACAAAATCAAGCATCCACAGCTTACGTTCAATTTGTGCATATTTCTGCACAACAATGTGCATTACTGCGCATAAAGCATAGGCGGAAGCCGCGTATGGTTGATTTTGATCAGGGGGTAGCAAGCACGTGAGAGGGCCTGGTTCCATGCGGTAGCGATCTAATATATTCAAATTGTCTTCGAAACTCATGAACCGATTCGCTCCGGGTTGGTTTTATTGGATAGAGGAGTACGTTTTACATGTGGTGGGATGCTTATATTTCTAGTTAACTCATATTTACTGCGTAAAATGGTCGATATTTCGTCCCAAATGGCAAATCTCTGTGAAAACGCAGAATCGTAGACAAGATTTGCGTCCCTTATAACTCAGAAAGGTCAAGTGAAAACTCATATATCTTTGCATATTAGCAACTTCCAAGGCATAACCTGTGCTAATATCTCAATTGAAAGTCTAAAGTACATCCTGGCCTCGTTGTTATAATGCGAACTATTTGCGACAAAATTTCAGCTCGCTACCGCATGGAACCAGACGCTTTGACGCTGTTGCCACCCCATGATTTTGATCGGAACACAAAATTGTACTCAAGGATTTAGTGTGTACAAAGCTTCATTTTTAAGTGGCATTGATCCTTTTTTAGCCCGTCCCGACACGTTTCTTAAGAAACGGCAGGAGCCGGGCTTATAGTCTGATGCCGCCGCATGTTCGTTCGGGCGGACGTGTGTTCGCCGACTTATCGTTCAGAGAAAAACTTCAAATTTCGAGGATCAACTACTTTTTTAATGTAGAATCATGTACGATGGCAACAATTTTCAATTTGTATCGCATTTTTGATTATTGAAAATTTGTCTGTTTTTGTTTTTTGAGGTTAGAGTTGGCCGACGCGCGCACACCATTACCATCGCGGTGCGCACAGGGACGGGCTCAGGTTAACGATTTTAATCGTAACAAATACATCTGCTTTTGGGCACTTCTAGGGAGACTTGAGGCGGGGCGGGGGCCGAAGGCCCCTGCAAACGCCGCTGGCAGGCCAAGCTGGTCAAGTCCCCCTGTCAAACCGAGGTCCGGTGCAGCGCAGCGGACCTGGCACCGAGGTTCACGGAAGGGACGATCCAGCTTGTTCGGTCGACTTTGAATTGATGTGCTAATTTCAATTATCACTGCAAAAAATTTTAACGATTCGTTATGGCAAAAGTTTCGCAATCATCGCTGTGCACCTGCTCTGTTCTTAAGAAAGCTTCATCATAGTTCTTGCAATGCCATGTTTTTGCAATTATTCTCCAATATAAAATTATTGCCGAATATTGCAGTGATATTGCAAACTCAAATAAAAAAGTCATTATTAAAGCTCAAAAGGAAACTTCGCCGCAAAATTGAGGTTTTGTAGTCTGAACTCTGTTGCAGTCTATTTTCTTTGCACTAGGAAGAATTTATTAGGACTTCAGAAAGGATCTCTTCGTAACGCTTACGAAGAGATTGTTTGTAAGCTACAAATAAAGGCTTCGCGATGCAAAGAAAATAGATTGCAACAGAGTCCGTATTACAAAGCATCGATATCAACATCTTCTGTAACGATGTACACAGTATACACATGTTGCTTCTCATTTGGCCGTGTTGCAGGCACACCCACCCTGCCTCATCGCGGAATGTTGTCAACGACTTCGACATCCTGAGGCCTCTCCGGGGCGGCTGGATCAGGCGGGACAAGTCGACGGGACGCGCCATGCTGGTGGAGGCTGTCCTGGGCGCGGACGGCCAGGCCATCGCCGAGGCTGACCGTGGCGCTGCCGCTGCGGCTGACAGGACCCGGTTCACCCTTACGGTTTTTCCCGCCGTCAACCACTTTGACTCTTTCTCCTGGGATTCGAAGGACGGCCGGTTCTGGACGCCGAAGGAGTGGTGGCTGTCGGCGAGCTCGGGCCGCGCCTCTGATCCGACGGACGCCAAGATGTGGGTCTCCGTGAAGGTGATTCCGTCCGGGGAGAAGATCGACGTGTCCGCCCGTCCTTCCTCGACAGTGGAGGACCTCAAGGACTCCGTCAGGAAAGTCCTCAGGGACGTGTCGTCACTTTCACGAAGTGTGTTGTGCTACGAGTCCAACGTAGAAATGTTGAACGAGAGGCGGCTGTCACACTACGGCGTGCAGCACCAAAGCAAGCTGTTCTTGATCGGAGTGTACAGGGAACACAAGGCTGTAGAGCTTCAAGTGCGGCTGCGGGTGGGGGGCTCGGACAAGCTGGTGACTATGGGACTGAACACGACTGCGGGTGATATTAGACGCCGGGAAGGCCTGATGAAGTTGACGGTCACGGGGTTCCCCTGGCCGCTGCGGGACGAATGGTATTTGTGGCAATTCGCCGACGAAGGCTCCAGTGTGTACGGCCACACGTCAGGTTCTGTCATCAGCATCAAGGCAAAATATTCATGTGGTAGAACTTGCGATTTCATGGTAGACAGGTGGATGGAGGTTGGAGACCTCAAGATAAAAGTGGAGGAAAGGACAGGCATCCCTTCTCAGGTATGTCGTTTGATCTATGGTAGCAAACAAATGGAAGATGGCCGCCGACTCGCTGATTACGGTGTTCTTTCGGAGGCAACCATACGCATTGTCCCTTTCCTTCGAGGAGGCGGTAGCCCAGATCCAAATCTTGAGCAACCGGTGGACGGGAAGGAGGTCAACGAGGACGCGGTGGCTGACGGTCCGTTGGTGGCGCGCGTCGTTCCCGGACAGGTGAGGCCGCCGCCGAACGTGAGGAACGTCAAGATGAGCATCCTGTCCCAGAGAGCGGCGCCCTCGCTCACCTTCGAGGTGTCCCTAGTGCCGCCATCCTAGAAAGTGGTTTCCTCCACTACCATCTCTGGCACCAGACGAGAACCCTTATACTTTCATGGCGCTGTACGGACAGCAACACACCTGAATGTAAATGTACTAACTTGTACATAATTCATGAGCAGAACTACACATACGCACTTTTTGTACAAATGCGCGCATCATTTTGTACAAATCTGTACATAACGGTACACGAATTAGTACGTAATTAATGTATGTGTAATTCGGTATATCAGTACAAATTTGCACATTTAGAGTAAAGTGAAGAAAAGGCAGGTCTTACCAAGGCTGGCCATTGGCCACCTCGTCGGAGGGACTCTCGGTAAGATATTTGGGAGGAAGCACCTGATCTTCTGTTTTGTATTGAGCATATGTGGTCTTGATAATGTGTGTGGCCCACGACATTTTTATATAGATCTACTCTGATGCTTTTGTTAATCACATCAGCGTAGTGTGACTTGTACAGTTTTCGCGCCAGATAAACGACTCAAATTGTACAGAACTGCGTTTTAATAAAGAAAATTTTTAAAAAAATTACATTTCTGTTTTCTCTGGCATACAATGTAAATACTTTAGTACGGGGATTTTTAGATTTGTTTAGCAGTCCGTATTGGTAAATGTAAACGTAACAGTTATTCGGATGCTTGTAAATATTAACGTTGTAAACGCGAGAAGCTAGCGTAGGGGTATTAATTCTTAATTCACTATGCAGCCATGTCTAGTCCAAGTCGCGTTTCCGTTTTAGCCCGTCCCGACAACAGAACAAACCCAAATTAAGGTAGTGAATTTATTACATATGCTGCAGCAGGCTGCTCTTCTCTTGATGAGGTCAGCCAATCGAATGTGTGCACCGCCAAAAACACCCTCTCAAACGTAACACCGTTCGATCAAGCTGAAAACGAAGGATTGTGTACAACAAGGATAATGTAAACATATGTTAAAATCAGTAACATGTAATACACATAAGGTAATAATCTGGTGACAAAAAATTGCTACGGGAGACCAGGAACAACCTGAACTATGTCCGTTCTGGTATGAGCTGTCGCTGGGAATGTATTTTGAGCTTCAGCAAGGCTAGCCTGTCGCAGGTTGTCATATACAATCATTGTTGGCGAGATCTCGGAGCGGAGTTAATGGCCAGCGATGACCAGGGTAGGCCACCACCCCATCACGGAGCCAGTGGTGTTGCCAGCCCTCCAGGTGGTGTGGCTACACAGGGGGAACTTAAACTCGGAGACCTCAAATGACCGTTAGGACCCATGAGGACCGGTCGGGGACCTCAAAGGACCCGTCAGGACCGGCCGAGACCGGCAGCGGCCTTGCAAAGGCCGTCCTGATTGATCTTATCGCGGTCGAGATAAGACCACGGCCACAGCGTACCGCCGTGTTCCATATCGACAGTTGCCATAAGATCCTCGTGGCGCTTTGTTTTATCAGTCTCCGAACTGGACGCAGCAGTCAAAATTGAGGAAATAACACTTCGCTTGTTTCTTTACGAGAGGGATGAAGTCAGACGTTTGAGAAAACTTTCATGTGCCAACAAGGAACGTAACTTTAGGGAATAACTAAAGAAGCGATAAACTAGCTTTTCTTTTCACTTATCATTCTTAATAAATATTCGGAATCTTCGGTTACAATGTAGGGGTACGCTAGAGCACTTCGAGGCCTAATAGGCTTTGTTCATCGCAAATCAGTTCCAACCCTCCGCGCCTGGCCCTTAATTCTGTATAATTGACTCCAGAACCTTTGCTAAGCAAATCGAAAATGCTTGGTACAAGTACTGCCTTAAAGTAACGTCAAGGAAGTATGTATTTCGGGAGGTATTTGTCACCAGAAGAATCGTTGATAAAAGAATTCAGAACTGAGAGTGTGGCGCACACCTACAAACCCTCAGTTTCCGATTTGTTTATTTTTAGTTTTATTCGGGGTCCGAAAGGCCCAGGCCGAAGGGCAACGTCCAAACCACTGGAGCTTAAAGCCCAGAAGGGAAGGTTCTCTGCCTCATGGAAAGACCCCGTTCCCGCTGTGCGCCAAACCGTTCTCGAGATACTGTGCGGTGCGGACAGACGCAACCACTTCTTTCAGCCCCACCCGAGTAAAGGCTTCGATATCGCTCAACCAATCAAGGCACCCTGCCAACTCTACACCGAAAAAACGGGCGTCAAGTTGGCCAACTAAGTTGGGCCGACTGAGAATCAGCCGAGGCCGAAACCGACCGCGCTCCGTGACCGACCCCGCTCCATATAGCCACCAATTGAGGCCCGATCGGCCGAGGCTGTTGTCCGGCGGGTCTGCCTACCTCCCAGGGGCAATTTCAAAAAAATCGTCTATACGAGGCCCCATGGGCCCCCAATGGGACACGATCGATGCAGGCCGTTGCCCGACGGGTCTGCCTACCTCCCAGGGGCAATTTCAACAGAATCGTTTATGCGTGGCCCCAAGGGCCCCCAATGGGACACGATCGATGCAGGCCGTTGCCCGACGGGTCTGCCTACCTCCCAGGGGCAATTTCAACAGAATCGTTTATGCGTGGCCCCAAGGGCCCCCAATGGGGCACGATCGATGCAGGCCGTTGTCTGACGGGTCTGCCTACCTGCCTGGGGCAGTTTGAACAAAATCGATTACACGTGGCCCCATGGACCCGTAGTGGGGCCCCATCGATCCAAGTCGCTGTCTGGCGGGTCTGCCTATCTTCCAGGGGCAATTTCAACAAAATCGTTTACACGTGGCCCTATGGGCCCCCAATGGGACACGATCATTGCAGGCCACTGTCCGACGGGTCTGCCTACCTCCACATTTGTACTTTTGGGCCATTTCCTGTCGGCTCAATAGTCCGACCAACCCCTCTGTGAGTGGCGACGAGTGGCGAAAAGTTAGCATGGCTTGCTTTGCTCGGAGTGGCATCTTGTAGCGAGGTGACAAAATTGTTCCCGTTTGATATTTGGACTTTTTGGACCATTTCTAGTCGGTTCAATAATCCGCTCACTGGCTCTGAGTGTGGCGACGGTTTAAATTGTCGGCAACAATTTTGTGACCTACCCCTAAAGTTCGCAAAAAACTTGGGGTCTTGTGTTATTTTCTCCTTAGTGGCATCTTTTACCGAGGTGACAAAATTGTTCCCGTTTGAGATTTGGACTTTTTGGCCCATTTCTAGTCGGTTCAATAATCCGACCACTGGCTCTGAGAGTGGCGACGGTTTAAATTGTCGGCAACAATCTTATCACCTATCCCTGAAAGACTTGGTCAGCATGGCTTTGTTCGCTCTGAGCTGCATCTTGATGCTAAGCGAGGTAAAGTGGTAGAGTGTTTAAGGATTGCGTTGGGAATTACTATGGCCTTTAATTAATTCAGCAAGGCACCACAGTGAACTTTACTGTAGGTTTACGGTGCCTAACGTTTTGTCGTGTTGTCTTGCTACATCAGCATACATCGCCAGTGTCGTAGCCTGCAAACGCATCAAGTCCTTACGCTTGTCCTTTCAAAAATAGTATTGGCAGAGGACAACGTGGGCAGCTATCGTTGCCAGTCGTGATGACGGTGATGCTCGGGTAAGCAAATATCGCGTCCTCATACAATATGGAAATAATGGAACAAGATTTGAAAGAAAATCTCTCAGCGCCTTTGAAAGAAATGCTACGATCCGTTAATACGAAAATTTCGTGGGGTTTCAAGGATACAAGCGCATCGTCATGCGGTTGATCCTAAGGCTGATGCCATTTACGCAAGGTACGCAATTTGAATAGACATTTCAAGTTTCCTCTAACCATCCGTTCTGGTTCTACAAAAAAAGGACAACCATAAAAATGAAAATACTGTTACACCTCGTGAAATACTGCCAGGCCTGAACCGTGCAGATTCGCATTGGGCGGTTCCTAAACACCTAAAACAGCTGCGTTGTGCAATGCAGCTAAAACCGACCGGGAACATTTTTGTCACGTACCCCTGAACATTGGACTTCGCCTGCCAGAGATTGCAATTTGGCAAGGGGAGGCACTTTCAGGTCGTGTGACAAAAATCTTCCCAGGTGAAAATTCGAGTTTTCTCTGCGTTTTTCAGCGGTTTCATGCTCCGTCTGCTGAAAGAGTGGCGTAGCTAAAATCGATCGGGAACATTTTTGTCACGTACCCCTGAACTTTGGACTTTGGCTGCCACGGATGGCATTTTGGCCAGGGGAAAGACTTTCAAGTCGTGTGATAAAAATCTTCCCAGGTGAAAATTCGAGTTTTCTCTGCATATTCCGGTAGTTCTATGGTCTGTCTGTCTGCTGAAGAAGTGGCGTAGCTGAAATCAAGAGTTAAGATTTTTGTCATTTCAATAAACCTTGAACTTTGAACCCCAGCCAACAAAGGCGCTAATTCAAAATTTCTAGTTTTCTCTGCATTTTCCAGCGGTTCCATGCTCTGTCTGTCTGCTGAAAGAGTGGCGTAGGTAAAATCGACCGGGATCATTTTTGTCACGTGACTCTGAACTTTGGACTTTGGCTGCCACAGATGGCATTTTGGCCAGTGAAAAGGACTTTCAAGTCGTATGACAAAAATCTTCCCAGGTGAAAATTTTAGTTTTCTCTGCATTTTCCAGCGGTTCCATGCTATGTCTGCTGAAGAAGTGGCGTAGCTGAAATCAAGAGTTAGGATTTTTGTCATTCCTCTGAACCTTGAACTTTGACCCCCAGCCAACTAAGGCGCCAATTCAAAATTTCTAGTTTTCTCTGCATTTTCCAGCGGTTCCATGCTCGGTTTGACGCCTGAAAAACTAACGTAGCTAAAATCGACCGGGAACATTTTTGTCACGTACCCCTGAACATTTGACTTCGCCCGCCAAAGAATGCAATTTGGCCAGGTGCAAGTCGTGTGACAAAAATCTTCCCAGGTGAAAATTCAAGTTTTTTCTGCATTTTCCAGCGGTTCCATGCTCTGTCTGTCTGCTGAAAGAGTGGCGTAGCTGAAATTGAGAGTTAAGATTTTTGTCATTTCTCTGAACCGTGAACTTTGACCCCCAGCCAACTAAGGCGCCAATTCAAAACTTCTAGTTTTCTCTGCATTTTCCAGCGGTTCCATGCTCTGTCTGTCTGCTGAAAGAGTGGCGTAGCTAAAATCGACCGGGAACATTTTTGTCACGTACCCCTGAACTTTGGACTTTGGCTGCCTGAGAATGCATTTTGGCCAGGGGAGGCACTTTCAAGTCGTGTGACAAAAATCTTCCCAGGTGAAAATTTTAGTTTTCTCTGCATTTTCCAGCGGTTCCATGCTATGTCTGTCTGCTGAAAGAGTGGCGTAGCTAAAATCGACCGGGAACATTTTTGTCACGTACCCCTGAACTTTGGACCTGAGCTGCCTGAGAATGCATTTTGGCCAGGGGAGGCACTTTCAAGTCGTGTGACAAAAATCTTCCCATGTGAAAATTTTAGTTTTCTCTGCATTTTCCAGCGGTTTCATGCTATGTCTGTCTGCTAAAAGAGTGGCGTAGCTAAAATCGACCGGGAACATTTTTGTCACGTACCCCTGAACTTTGGACCTGAGCTGCCTGAGAATGCATTTTGGCCAGGGGAGGCACTTTCAAGTCGTGTGACAAAAATCTTCCCATGTGAAAATTTTAGTTTTCTCTGCATTTTCCAGCGGTTTCATGCTATGTCTGTCTGCTAAAAGAGTGGCGTAGCTAAAATCGACCGGGAACATTTTTGTCACGTAGCCCTGAACTTTGGACTTGGGCTGCCTGAGAATGCATTTCGGCCATTGGAGGCACATTCAAGTCGTGTGACAAAAATCTTCCCAGGTGAAAATTTTAGTTTTCTATGCATTTTCCAGCGGTTCCATGCTCTGTCTGTCTGCTGGAAGAGTGGCGTAGCTAAAATCGACCGGGAACATTTTTGTCACGTACCCCTGAACTTTGGACTTTGGCTGCCAGCGAATGCAATTTGGCTAGGGGAGGCACTTTGAAGTCGAACATCACTGACGCCAGCCCGGATTGGCACGAGGAATGACGAACCTTTCCTTTGGTCTAGCGGCCAGTGTTATTGCCGCCAGACTTCGTGCTCAACAATGCTTTGTGGATGTCGGAAATCTGGTATCGGTTGTTCTCAAATGTGCTATTGCCGTGGAGTGGCATGTTTTAATCCGAAATCAAAGGTCAACTACTAGGTAGAATGGCACGTCGATAGTGCAAAACGCTTCTGTAAATGGCTCTACCATGTCATAATGACAAATTAAGATGGCCTCGACACGATTTGGCTGGGATACTCATGGCCAAAAGCCGCCCTTTTGTGGCCCTAACCATATTCTAGAGTGCTGTGAAGCAATTTCAGTATGATTGAACAGAGCTTTATGCTGATCTTTGTCGCCATCCCTGATAATGGAAACTTTAAAAGATAGAATTCTTAGTAGTGTGGAACAATAGAATCTACGAACATTTGTTTTAATATCGGTTAGTTATTCATGTTTTCGGAATCAGGATTCAGTCGTAGGTTCAGAAGAAAGAGCGTCTAATATCTCGAAAAATAGTTAAACTGGATGAGCCGTATTGCCTTCAATTTAAAAATGTTTGTTTTCGGATCAGGATTCAATGGTAGGTTCAGAAGGGAAGACATCAAACATCAAACACCCGGAAAATATTTAAACGGGATAAGCCGAATCGTTTTTCAAATATCGAGGTCGCTGACAGTTTTTGGTTCATCCCGACAGGTTTTCAGAGTGAAAGGCATAGAAGACGCACGTAGAATGGCACGTCGATAGTGCAAAACGCTTCTGTAAATGGCTCTACCATGTCATAATGACAAATTAAGATGGCCTCGACACGATTTGGCTGTGATACTTATGGCCAAAAGCCGCCCTTTTGTGGCTCTAACCATATTCTAGAGTGGTGTGAGGCAATTTCAGTATGATTTAACAGAGCTTTGTGCTGATCTTTGTTGACATCGCTGATAAATGCAACTTTCTACCATAACATAATGACTGATTTAACATGGGTTCGACATCATACGGCTGGACTATTCATGGCCAAACGCTGATCTGTTGTGGTTCTATTCATTTTAGAGTGGTGTGAAGCAATTTCAGTCAGTATGGTTGAAGATATCTTTATGATGAACTTCGTCGGCATCCGTGGGAAAAGGAAGCGCCAGGTTCGTGAATCATCCCCGTTGACCTCAGTACCCTATAGTGTTCCGAGGGGCGGAAAAATCGAAGAAAGCGTGACGGGTCCGTACAGAGGTTTTAATCACCCGGTTTTGTGCGATTTTGGACAATGTCGTAGGTAAGGGGGGTAGTTCAGCCACTCAGAACGTATCAATGCAATTGACTTTTGAGGATCCTCGAGAGATGCCCATACGAGGGCGCTTGGGGCCATACCTCCACAAAATTCAAACTCTGTGTCAACTGGGAACGAAATGACAGACTCTGCCAAAAGTGGACTGAAAAATTGAGAGCCCCAGTCTATTTGGACGCTGCCAAACGACAGGATGTGTCCTTGCAGTAGCCCTTTCGATTGCATTGGTGTCTGGAACCAATACAGTATTGTTCTGGATGTCGAAGAAGTTTGATCACATCGGTTTGGGAACCAAACGGACGTCAGCTCTCATGCAGTAGATTGATGATTGCGTCGTTGGTCGTCCCAAAAGCACCTGAAAATGTAGGATTACATACAGAAAAGAATGCATATCAAATCTAAAACACATTTGTCTGCTTGAAGAATATCGAAAACGTTTTAGAAATTCTTTAGAAACGTATAAGAACATTTGCAGTACAAACTTTTTGGAATTTTAGAACATTTTATTGAACAGAGAAAAATGAGACATGCGGAACGTGTTATAGATGTTATAGGAAAACGCACGGCCAGTCGTGAAGGATCGGCGAATGGATTCCCTGGCGGGCGTTGACTTCCCCAAACGACGGAAGTCGTGAGCAGAAACACCACGCAACAGAACAGACTCAACTTTTAGATTTCGAATCAAATACTTGTTCGCGGAGAAAATAACGAGCTGTTTTTTCGATAAGTGGAGTTTCTTATATGTTGCAATCAATCAATTTCGAAGTCGCGCAACTGGGAATTTCGGAGAAGCTGCTGACCATACTTGAGCTGTAACTCTAAAACTAAGACTCTTGCATGCACGCGTAATCATTGCGGGTCGGCCTACCCTGGCGCTTTCAGGCGCCTAGACAAAGTTAATAGAGGTTTCCAACAAGGCTCAGAAGCGGAAGCTGAAGAACAAAAACACTCCCAGCCGGGAAGCTCTATGAGCAAGTATGAGAAATATTGTTGCACAAGAGCGGCGCCAAATATGGCAGATAATATCCAAATTCACTCAAAATGCCATTCAAGTTTCTCATACCTGCCCTCGAGAGTTTCCGGTCTGGAAGTGTTTTTGATCTTTGTTCTTCAACTTCCGTTTCCAAGTCTCATTGGAAACCTCTATTGACTACCATCTTCCTTGATATTAAAACCTGCTACGCTACGCTCCCCACATTACGCGCTGAACGGAGCGTACCCCTAGGGGACCGTTCAAAAATGACGTTACACGGTTGGAGGGGGGGGGAGTGGTTCGCAAAAGTGTGACCAGCTGTGACAAGGGGCTGGGTGGTTTTGGGTCTGTGACGTCACACTCTTCTAGTCTACCGCTTTTCAACCGGGGATAAAATTTTTGGACGACAGCGCATTAGGTTTACTTTTGCTTTAATAAAGTATCAGTGATTGTAGAAAAGACCTTACCATTTAATTATCGGTGATTGTAGAAAACATCTTGCTACATGTATTTGTCATCGCTTTTACTGACCTTAAAACTATTTATTTTACCCTATTGATATGAAGTCATATAGGGTTTGTAATTTTCCGGAAAAAATAATTTTTGAAAATTTCAATGGAAATTTTCGGAAAAGTTGTGAAATTTTCGAAAAAAATTGGAAAAAATGCAGAAATTACTCACAAATAATTCCCTTGCACCCCTGTGACAACATGTTGTCCTAAAATCAAAATCCACTTCATAACATATTCGACTTCCCAAATCTTTGATATCAGTGAAATACTACGACTCAACGCTCTTATCGCGTAATATATGGTTTCACGTTCGCGGAAATTCGAATGTAGAGTTCGCGCCCGCGCCATAGGGGCCGTCCATAAAGTGCGTACGCTCATTTTCGCCATATATTCCCCCCTCACCTTCTCCCCTTCGTCCGCTTGCGTCCGCTTTTGAAGAAAAAAACGACAAATATGACCAAAATGCTATAATCTTCACATTTTAACAAATTACGATATAACTGCGAGTAGTAAAGATAAAAATAAAAACGTTGCGCACATGACAATAGTAGTTTATGATTTACAAAAAGGCAATGCTAAAATCAGTGGGAAAAATATTTTACAGGTAATGTCGAACAAATGTAAAACAAAAACAAATTTCAGGCACCGAAACTACGCTTTTTGAAAGGGCACTGCTGGGACGCGCGGAGTACCGACGCCTATTTCGCTCCTTCACAATTAATCATATGCTCAAATTTGAAATTAAAAACTCACGTCCTATCCGCAACGACCCCCCCCCCCCCCCCCCCCCCCCCCGGTCCTTCAAAGTCCGCTTTCGACAACCTCCCCCCACCCTTCCGCCCCGCCCCCCCTTTCCGCGCGGACGTACTTTATGGACTGCCCGTTACTTAGCCAAGCTGAACAAAAAGCTACCCATTTCCTTCACACATGTGTGGTGAAAACTGGGGTTTAATGTTCCCTCTACTGTTTTAAATGACACATATAGTACATGCAAATCTACCAGGGAAATGGCACTATACATGTTTAAGCCACCTGTTAAGTGTGGTTTTAAAGGTTTTGTGAGAGTTCTAGGTAAATAAATCATATTTTTCCAACTTTTCCAATTTTTCCAACCTTTGTGAAAATTTCCGGAAATTTTCCAAAAATTTATTGGAAAATTTCGTGACTAGAAACCCTAAATTCATAGTAGCGAAACATAGTATTGCTGAAAATACACGCCCAGGAGAAATATGAACGCTAATGTGAAAAAATAAGGAATGAAGAATTGGTTCTTCAGGGCGCAATGGGGCAGTGTGACGTCACAAGGGGGGGGGGGGGCTGGGTACTTTGGCGTTTGTGACGGGCCGTGATATGGGGTGACGGGGGGGGGGGGGCTAAATTCGGGCCAAACAGTGTGACGTAATTTTCGAACGGCCCCTAGTTTCCAAGTGAGGTTTGGCATACCCAGTCGAGAATGCTGCCTGTCATAATTATGCCAACTCGATGCCGAATATGCCGGTAGTGTCAGTAGGACTTTGATACAATAGACGTGCAGTCGATACGTTTCGACACTACTTCTGGCTGTGTTTGCACATATCACCATTGACGAGCGAGCTATAGTTCGCAGGCTATGTCAAAATATTGGTCCAGAAAACGGGTTGATCCGAACGTGGCGTTTCCATTGAAATGCCGTAGCTTCCCTGTACAGCTACACGGGAAAAAAGCTCGGCCATTGCTATCGAACTTACAGGGCCCACCTCAGAAAAGCCGAGTTTGGTCGTGGCGATCGAGGAAGTTTTGCCACCTACAATCGGCAGTTGCTCATGATAACGGGAAAGTAGATTCTTGTTGCCAAACTTGCTTGATCGCCACAACAAACTCGTCCTCCCTGAGGCAGGCCGATAGAAATGATCGCTCTTGTCTTTCCGTGTAGGCCCGACAGGGTTGCGGCTGCAGTCATCATCCCTCACATTCTGGACGTACGTTCCTCAAGACTATTTTGCCATGTCCACTCGGAGCCCTGCTACGTTCCCTTCAAGTGTACCGATGCTAATGTCAAATCGGTGTGCTACCTTCTGGCTTACCGTAAACCGGTACTGTCCGTATGGCATGATGGGAAAGTCGTCGCAATGCCAATTGACTTCAGAAGGATCGATTTTGTATGTCCCCTAGAACAAGCAAATGTTGAATACATCCATATACGCTTTCCATACATGCTACTAAGAAATACCTACAGGTGGAATTCGACACGCGCCTTTTACCGAAATGCCGCCATAGGCTATCCGGAACCAGCTGCAGCAAAGAGTTTTTCATATATTACTCATACAACCAGATAAACGTTGATCCAGGTAAAAATGGCTTATATATGACCATATATGAAGTATATGTGAAGTATATATCAGTCTTATATTCTAGTATATATAGTTAGTCATACATAGTGCGATTTATAATTATATATGACATATATACAAGAGCATATATAACCTATATATCTTTACATATACCTGATATATACTGATATATTACACAATATAAAGCTATACATAATCTCATATATAACTTAAATGTGGCAACTATTATATATAGGTCAATATATAGCTACATATAAGCTTATATATCGCTACATATAAGCTTGTATATGGTTATATATAGCGTGTTATATGGTTATATATAGCGTCATAAATAGTTATATATAGGGAGATATATAGTAGTATATATAGGTGTATATCGTCATATATAGTATAATGTATGGGTATATATCATTATATATATCTCCTGATATATGAATATATATATGAATGTATATAGAGTATATATAAGCGATGTATAATCTACATATAATCTAAGCACTTTCACTAAGCACTTTCACCCGGGTGATTAGATACGGGTTTTCACTACATCCAAACCAGAACCAAAGAAAAAGATAGTGACTGCCTAAACTGTATCCGGTATGACAAATCGCAAGTGCATCAACATGTCAAGAACACCGTTGTGAGCAGACTGTCGACGAGGTCATGTGGATCGTTCGGAGACTATGGTGAGCACCAGCAGCCACATGCGGCATGCCCCGGCAGAGGACTTTTAATGTTTCTCGCGACACTTCTCCCCCAACTTCCTCGAGGATAGTCACTCCAGACAAAATTAAATACGAAAATCCAACATGGCAGACGGACGCCGGCGCGTGGGCGTTCCGCGGCCTCAATTTTTTATATCGGATACAGTTTGCGGCGTGATGATGCTCTTCTCGGCGTACACACAGCGTACACACGTCCGAACGAACGAACTAACAGGACGCATCGGACTATATGCCCGGCTCCTGCCGTTTCTAAAGAAACGTGTCGGGGCAGGCTGAAAAAAGGTCCTCATCCTAGATCATTCTTTAAGGCTACTTCGTGCCTAAACAAATCCTTCCTTTCTGTTGCTGTGCCTTTTAAAAATGTAAGATTTTTAGGCACGGAGTGACCTTATAGTTTCGCCCAAGATCGGAGTAAGTTTAAAAAAAAATTCCAATATTGCCACTTACACCAAAATCGAAAGTCTTTGCGAGAAGTTTTTCAAAACTTTCTGAATAGCGCACAGTACTCATACAAGAGCGCCCGACGAAAGTTTACACTCCAATAAATGCAGCAAACAGTCTCTAAACCGAGTTCAAATTCTGCTTTCTCACTCCACCCATGAGCGAAAGAAAAGGACAGAGCTCCCTGCTCGGCTCGTCAGCTGGCTGTTTCAGTATCATCCAATTGGGACCGCTACGGACCCTAGATAGGGTGTTTCACAGAATGAAAATTGATACTGACTCGACCGCATTTAGGCGCGTCTTTATCTACAATGAACGTGTGCAGAATTGTAGCGTGATCGGACGACGTTTAGCCGGTGCTCAAGTCGCTCGAAGTTTCTGTGCCATGTATAATGTGAGAACCTCGATGCCACTTAACGGTTCTTCTTTGCGATCGCACCTGGTCGCAGATCAATGATACCTGAAGTGTGAGTTCTTAGGAGCATCCTGTACCATTTAAGATGGAAAAGAAGGCAACCCGTCGACTCATCCACCGTTCACAGCTCAAAAATGTTCTAAATTCCTAATTTTAATTTTTCTAGTATCTGGAACATTGCTTTCAATGTCTTCCTTTGTATATATTCTGGGAGATCCTATTAGGGTGCCGTTGCAGCCCTTCCTGCATTAAGCGCACTTAGTTTTTTCTGAAAAAGGGAAAAAACGCCGTCTAGCGCCTAAAGGGTAGACAGCAGTCTGACGCGTGTGTCGAGATCCTGCCTACCCTCCAGGCGTACAACCAGTCTCGAGAGACTTTTTCCGATTCTCACTATCGAAGGCGAGTGTGCTTAGTGCATGAAGTGGCTCGGCCAGTTCTTCGTCGAATAGCCTCCACTATCTACACAGTTTCAATAAATGACCGAAGTTCAAAGTATCCGAAAACGCGATAATTACGAATCACTAACATTTGTGGCAGTGTAGCGGAGGTGGGTAGCGGGATCACTGATATTTCCACCTCAGTAGGTGCAGAACCACCTGTTGGACGCTCGTGTGCAGATTAACTCTTCTGGGATCACATGCAAAGGCACGAAAATGCCGCTAAGTCAGCCCTGTTGGGACATCTCTCAGGGGACCAAATTCTTCAATCGTCTTGAGCACCTGGCAAACGTTGTCCGATCGCACTCAAATTTTGCATGCGGTCATTGCAGACTAGCAGGTGTCCAAATTCGGTCGAGTCAGTGGAATTTAATTTTTTTGAAACACCCTAACCCTAGAGTCTGCACAAGGGGCCCAACCCTCAGAGCCGCTCAGAGCGTAACATTTTCGGTGTGCCGACCGGTCGGTGCCAGTGAGAACTCAGGAGGCCACGACCAGCCAGCCGACCCTCCGACAATGAAGTCCCGCCACAATTCAAAATTCCCCTCACATTTCCCCGTTTCGCATTTTCTCCAGCCGCTGTACCTCACGACGATTCGGCATAGCCCGTATACCACGGTCCACGGTGTCTGCCAACGCACCACCCATGCTATTCTCACCTGAAATCTTGAGTAAACACTTGAATATAAAAAAATCAAAACTTAAAAACTTAAAATCACCCCCGCTCTGACAGTCTGATAGTTAACCCAATTCCGAAAGACACAACCTATATAAATATAAAAATTGCACTAAATCAAATTTTGTGACACTTCGGGCCTACCAGTATTTCGCGAAGTGTAATAGTATTTTTACTTACTCGGGTATGATGTCTCTGTACGACCGACAGCCCTGTTTCGGATAGTTGAAGACGAATGCGTTTTCTTTCCACTGGTTGTTGGAGCGGACGTCCATCACTGCCCGGAGCTAAAGAGCGGCCGATGCGCGTGAAACAGGGTTGGATTCTTTTGATTCGAGTGCGTTTGCAAGTTAAGTTATTCTAGGTATCAGAGGTGCGTTCTATCACTGACGCCTAGTTGCGCTCCAATCGAACTGTTCTGTTGCTAGATCCGAAATTTTGGACTGACTAAGAAAACACTGTCCTGTGATTGCAGCGGCGCATGGGGAGCACGGAAAGAACAGATTAGGGGCCACAATACGTGACCGTTTTTGTTGTTGGTGGTGGGAAGGGGGTGGGGGCACAAAATACCACGGTACCAGCGCTATTTGCTCGTTTTGGACGGGTCACGTACTGTGGGTACGGTATGGTGCCCACAACCAGGGCTTTCAGGTTTAAAAGAAGCGAAACGTCTGGTTGATAAGTGCAAATTGATTTCGACTGGACTGAACCTTCACGCGTCTTGGTAGAGACGGCTCTGCGAGCGAGTGATCGGACGACGTTCAGCCGGGTGCTCAAATCTCTTTCAGTTTCAGTTCACACGCGCCCTCTCTCGGGGGTTTTGTGCACTTCACAACATACTATTTCAAACAATTAAAATATGCACACAACCTTTACGTATTTTCGTCATTTCGTACACTTTCTTAACTTTGACTGTGATACTACGTACATCAAAATTATGTGTATGTTGTGTACAAAATATTTTGTAGTACATACCAAATTTTCAGTTTATACACTGCCCGTCAAAATTAGCGCCCCACTTTTTCCGATACTCGCCATTTCCCCGTTTTTACTCGTTCTTTGCTTACTACTACTACTGTTACGACGTAGAAGCAAAAAAGAACGAGTATTGCGCTCGCCCTGTCTGTTAAGACCCCATTTCAATTCGAAAACCGCTTGACGCAACTGTTGCGTTTACGCGAGATTTTGATCGGTTGTTGGTGTAGTTTTGAAAATGACATACGGCATTTCGAAAATGTAGAAGAAAATCTCGTTTCCAGCCGTTAACGTAGATGGGCGATCCTATGTCTTAGGATGAGGCGCTGCCTCGAGTCAACAATACATAGCTCCTGTTCGCCGCGGTCTAGCGGAGTGCCAGCAGCTAAGTCGGAACGAAATGTGAGGAGCGGATATAGATGACGTCAAATGATGAAAATTTTTGTGTTTTTTTTTTTTAGTGCTTTTAGGATATTTTTTGAAATTTATGAAATTGATATACTGGCAAACCACGCAAAGCCGTTCTACGATTTTCAAGGCATTTTGATTGGTTGTTGATTAAATTTTGAAAATGACATACGACATTTTAAAAATTTAGTAGAAAATCACGTTTCCATCCGATCTAGACTACGTAGACGGGCGATCGTTTGTCTTGGGATGAGGCAATGCGAGACAAATAACCATGGAGCATCCCATGGTCCATGGGACACCATGGTGTGAGTCTCCCATGGTGTGCTGCATGCCATGTATTTTTGGCCGCTTTTCCTATAGGAAATAAATTACCATGGGAAAACGGAACCATGGGATCCAACTTCCCATGGTATTTCTCCCATGGGGTTCCCATGGGAAAGCTGAATTTTTTTTTCCAGAAGATGGATTCGAACCAGCAACCTATCATTTAGGTTTCCGACTCCCTACCAACTCGGCTATTGTGCCACTTGTATATACCATGCGCTGAACAGTGTACTTGTACTTATCATGGGACATCACCCATTCCCATGGGAACACCATGGAATTGTCCCATGGTGAATCCATTCTCATGGTAGCAACCCCCATGGCATAGCGCGTTCCCATAGGTCTTTCCCATGGCGAACAGGAGCGTTACCATGGTATCGGTTTCATGGGGTTCCCATGGGGCTCATGGCTTTGAGGGACTAGGCCATTATTATTGCACACACCATAAACAATTTTAACTCATCCCCATCCCAGAAATACCCAAAGAATGAGTCTCCTCTAGAAGCATGCGTTCTGCATGCGAGTCTTGATGAAGCTAGGACTTTACCGTTATGCATGGACTTGGCTTCATATAATTGTACTTGAAAGTCCCAAAGTGCTAGATCTGGGAACCACCCCATTCGGAGAAGGCGACTTTTTGACTAAGGGGGAGTGGAAATTTCGACCGAAAGAGGTCCCCAAAACACCTTTAAATTGGCTGAGATTTCAATAATTTTGGTAAGGAGGACCAGGACCAAATGATGACCCCAGAGATCGGCATTGGGCGGAGCTTACGGGTCTAGGCGACCTGTGTGCGAGAGAGCGAACGCTGGCGGGTCGAGCAGTGGCCGGTGACGCGCGCTGGTCGTGCGTCGGCCGGCCGGCTCAGCTAGTTAGACCTGGCCGAGCCGCACGAACGACACTCACTCGATTCGGATGCAGTCCGCCTCTCCCGAACGCCAGCGAGTCAAAGACAATTTAATGATGTTACCGACAAAATTTTGTACAAACACCGGTGGAGGCGGATAGAAATTGGCCAGTATGAACACTTCGATTTGGTTTTTGTTTACAATTTAAAGTTGAAGGCACCCTGAGGTGAACGTTTAGTTTTAGCGCCGGTTAGATAGGCAACTTTTCCGGCAGCTTCCGTCCACCACTCACAAGCCGAACCCACGGGTCTAGACCGACCCGATAGCTCTGCACCCGAACCAACCCGACCCGACCCGAACGACTCGGACGGGTCGGGTCAGCCAGCGCAGTCGGCCGGGTCGCGGCTCGGCTCGCCAGATCCGCCCAATAGCGATCTCTAGATGGCCCTGGACAAGTTCACGTCAAAACTTTAACGATCGGTCAAATCCACCCCCACCCCCTAAAGGGGGTTGGTCTGCGGGCGTGGAAAACAATGGTCGCATTACAAGCCCCCTGGCCCCGGCCACCGGCACACCAAATCGCACCCCGCTAGCACCAACCAACCAACCACTGCCGAGCAACCCCTAAAAAACAAACTAAGTTTTTGAAAATTTTCTTTTTGGTGCACTTTTTGGTATGCGAGGGGTCACAAAATTTCGACAGAGATGGACCAGGGGTAGAACATCAATCTCCCGTCAAGAAATCCGGCCCAAGGTGCGGTATAGCCCTTAAGATGGGGGTTCCCCACCCCCCAGCCACCTCTTGCTTCCCCCGGTAGGGCTGGAACTGGTTTGGGGCTGTGGATCAATCGTTAGGGCACTTCTGATGCACCCTCACCCTGCCCCAAATTTGCACCACGATTCGACCACCCGTTCTTGCTCCAGAGCCACAAAACCATCAAAAATGCCAAAACCCACTCCTAACTTCAGCCCTCCATGTCGCCAATTTCGGGTGGGGTTAAAAACCCGGCTAGCGTCACAGCGGGTGGCCCCGACCCATACCTCGATATTCCTAAGCGGAAAAGTCACTGCGGCAAACGGTTTACCCGTGACCCGTGAGGAGTGTTAAAGTGAGAGCATTGCATTCTGCATTCACCGCCCAGCCTGCGAAGCCACCGAGCGCCTGATATGCAGGCAACTGACAGGACTGACGCGCTCGCAGGGCGCGCTTCAGGCGCACTCTCTCGCTGCCGTCTGCCAGGCGTGGGCTGCCTGCCTACCAGGCGCTCGGCGGCAGCGCTGGGCTGGCCTAGGCGGTGGATGCAATGCTCTCACTTTAACACTCCCCACGGGTAAACCGTTTGCCGCAGCGACATTTCCGCTTAGGACTATCGAGGTATGGGTCGGGACCACCCGCCGTAACGCTAGCCGGGTTTCTACCAAGACCCCAACCCACAATTGGGGATATGAGGGGTTGGAGTTAAGGGTGGGTTTTGGCATTTTTTGAGGTTTTGCGGCTCTGCAGTATGAACGGGTGGTCGAATCGTGTGTTTAAGGGGCGGGGGGGGGGGGACGAGGGGTTCACAACTCCAAGTTTAGGTGTACACACGATTACCAAGTTGTAGTGATTACTGGTGTTAGCGATGATTACTGTGATCATTCTTTGCCATGATTACCAGCGGTAACCAGTCATTTCCGCTGATCACCAGTAATAACCGCTGATGACCGTTTGATTACGACTGATTACCGTTTGATTACGGCTGATTACCGTTTGATGACGACCGATTACCTCCTTAAATAATGACCAAAACCGCGTATAACCTTGGGTAATTACCAGCGATTATCATCGATTACGGCATGATTACCAAGGCGGTGTACACGCGATTACCGGAGTTGTCAACCCCTCGGGGGGGAAGGTGCATCAGAAGTGCCCTAAACGATCCGCAGCCCCAAACTAGTTCTACCCCTACCGAAGGTAGCAAGGCCAAGGCGGTGGCTGGGGGAAGCAACCCCCATCTTAAGGGCTGCGAATTTCAAGGGCCGGATTTCTTGACAGGAGGTTGATGTTCTACCCCTAGTCCACCTCTGACGAAATTTTGTGACCCCTCGCATACCAAAAAGTTTCCCAGAAAGCAAATTTTCAAAATGGAGTTTGGTTTTTTAGGGGTTGCTGGGCAGGCACTGTTATTTTTTGGGGTTTGAATTTCAGCCTTTAGCCGCGTGACATAAATTCGACGCTAAGGGTTGAACGCGTTCAACCCTAAAATGGGGTTGAATTATTTTGAACCCTGCCCGAGGGTTGAAATCCAAACCTTAATGGAGGGGTCAAAAATGGAAAGTCGTGGGTTTAAGTTAATACTGCCCAAAAACGAAATGTTTCAGTTACGTACATCATTTAAGTACGTGTATGAAAGCCCTTTAGCTGGGACTCGAACCCAGGACCTCCCGCCCCCAGGTCCGTGCCTTTAACCACACGGCTACACTGACAGTTGAGAACCTGGGACCCGGATCAGACCTCTTGTATATATCGTACCACTGGCTAAGTGTTACCATCGTAGGGTTTAAAATTCAACCTAGTCAGATGAAAATTATTACAATTTCAAATGCAGTTTCATTTTATCATCCTCGAGGGCTGAAGTTCCACTGCTTCAAGTTTAATTTTGAACCAAAATGGTTAAAATGTAAAAAAGAGAACTTAGATATGTGATATTTCAACCATCAGTCAGAGGTTTTAGACCTAGCACTGCAAATTTTCAGCCTTGGATGTAATTTGTACCCTTAAGGTTGAAATGTCAGCCATTTCTCAGAATTCGGCCTTAAGGGTTGATCGTTTTCAACCCTTTTCTGCGATGGGGTTGAAATTCAAACCCCAAAAAATGACAGTGGGGTTGGTGCTAGCGAGATGTGATTTGGTGTGCAGGTAGCCGGGGCCAGAGGGCTTGTAATGCGACCTTCCACCCCCCAAACTAACCCCATTTAGGGGGTGAGGCTAGGTGGGAGGTAGAGGTGGGTTTGACCGATCGTCAAATGTTTGACGTCAGCTTCTCAAGGGCCATCATTTGCTCCTGCTCACTAAAAAGTTTGAAATTTCAGCAATTTTAAAGGTGTCTTTGGGAGCTCTTTCGGTCGAAATTTCCACCCTGCCCAAGTCAAGCAGCTACCCCCTCCGAATGGGGTGGCTCCCGGATCTGAAACTTTGGGACATAAATGTCACAAATATTTTACAGTGGTCTCAGTGTCGACTTAATGAATAGTGTATTGCACAGACCCCACACCCCACACTCTCGATAAGCTGGGCATCGCGTCAAATATGGATAATTGAGTCAAAGCATTTGGCTGAATGCGTAATCTTGGCCTGATTCAAGATTTCTTCTGCGAGAATCTCGATTTTGCTAGACTTAAGAATTATTTTCTAAAGACGCAGCTATTGTTCGCTCGCTATCGTTCAGCCAACAAACAGTTCCCCCAACAAATCGGTAGTTCTGAGAACACAAACATTAGTGCTTGTCTAGCAGGGTATGGAAAGTTATTTTGAAATCTATACCAGTTACAGCTACGTCATCACTAGTCACAGTTACAGGCGAGCATATGTAACTAGTACAGTTACAGTTACCGGAAAAAATGTAACTAGTTATACAATAATCCATATAATTGCGGTTCCGCAAGGCTCTTCATAAAACCCCTCATGCTTCTGCGCGAGCAGGCAGGGATCCAGGTCCGGTCCTTGGAGTGGTTGGTTGGTTGGTTAAAGCCTTAGGCCGCTTTCCGGCCCGGCTGGCCGTGGCTCGGGCTGGGCCCGAACCACGACTTACGCAACTGCATACTGACGGGGGCGTGACTTCCGCCAGGGTGGCCTCCTGCGCTTCCAGGATGTACCCGCGTCGTGAAAACAACCTCAGACATACACCCCTTCCACGCGATCACTGGCCGCTAGAGGGAGAGAGGGGGTTAGTAGTAGTGGTTATAATTTCCGGCTCACCCGCCCTCCTGGCGGGGGGCGCATAGCTCTTCGTCGGCACCCGCTTCTTTTTGCCCCGCGTCCTCCATGTCTTCGCGCTTATCCTCGCGACTTTTCTTCATTGGTCTGGCCGATACCGCCGAAGCTTTAGCTCCTGGTTCCTTCTTCGTCGCGCTGTATGGGCGCCGGGTTAGCGCCGAGGTTTGCTCGTTATGGGAGCTCCAGTTTACACCGGTCGTCGTGACCTGTCCCTGTGCAGCCTCCCCACCCCCTCCCTGGTGGAGACCATCACCAGAACCTTAGGATACACTTATCTGGAGTTCTGCGGCAGCGCCCGTGGATGCTTCAGTGGAGGGTAGAGCTTGATGTGGAGCGGGTAGAGTAGAGTGGTGGGCCTGCGTGGGCCGGTGGTAGGAGGGGGGGGGGGGGGGTCTCGCGGTGATGGCTCTGTCGGCTCTTCTCTGCGCCTTGGCTTGCTGTTTCGGCACGCAGAAGGTCCGGCACCTGCAGGGAGTAGCGACAGCTCTTGGTGCCGCGCACTGGGCGGGGCGGGGCGGTGAAGGGGAGGGGGGGGGGGGGGGCGTCGGAGCAGGCTGCGTCCGCAGGTACGTCCCCGACGGTCCTGTCTTCTCTGCACTTCGGCTTATTGTTTCCGCACGCATCCGGCATCAGCTGCCGAGCCTGGGGGTTTTCCGTCGGCCAGGGCGAGGGAAGGGACGGGGGGATAAGGGGAGGGGGGGGGGGGGCTATTGTTTGCGGTACTGCACCGGCCGCGTGGGAGGGGGCAAGGCACGTTGCTGCACGCACCGCAGCCCATGCCGGGAATGGGGTTCCTAACCTATCTTTTGCCGGTGTGCACAGGGGTAGCCCTGACTTGCTCTAGACTCTAGCCGGGAACCCGATCTGGGTACCGCTCCGGACACGAGTTGCCCGGGCCATAGGCAGGGCTGGGGGTGGAGTGTGGTGGGGCGAGACCGCCTGGGGTGCACAAGTTGTGCGGGGCCCCCACGTGGGGAGTCGTCAGACAAACACTGGACACTGGCACTAGATATCTTCACTAGACGGGGCGGAGCACTTCACTTCACACTTCACACGACACTTCACACTTCACACATCCCCGTGGGGCACTGGTACGGCTCCCGCGGGCCGGCCACTTTTCGCGCCACAGGCGCCCGGCCTAGCCGGACACCAAAACACCGATAAAAAGAGCGCGGTTCCGGATTTTGACTTGCGACCAATTGCCCGGGTGGCTAATGTGGTCCCGGACAAGTCCTCGAAATTTCGGCCGTGTTCGGTAAAAATTAACCACTAAAAAGTTATAAACAGTGCGGAGCGCCTGGCCCAGCCGTCTGCTCGGGCCGGCTCCCCCACCATCCCCCCCCTTGGAGTGGGCGATGTACCACTTTTTGGCTACTGAGAGGCGGAAATTTTCGCCGCCGTCGTTGACGTCACTTCCCTTCCCATCCGCTTCCCCCCCCCCCCCCCATCAGCTGTCTACGTTTTAAAGACCCGAAACAAACCACTCCATTTCCTTCCCGCGCCGCTGCTCCTGTTAGGGGGCCGTCCTTTAAGGGCTGTTACCCCCGACCCCTTACCCTTGCCCGCCGAAGGACCGCTGCGGCCCGGCTACAGTCGAAAATTTCGGTATAGGCCCCACATTCGTTACGCTATTGAAACGCCAGGCGTGTTTCGACTTCTTGTCGACGGCCACGGCCGCCCTCGCCGTTGTTACGGAGTCCCTTATGTAGAGGTTTCCAATGGGTTGTTGGAAACGGAAATTGAAGAACAAAAACAGTTCCAGACCGGGAACTCGGAGGGCAGGTATGAGAAAATTGAATAGCGTTTTCAGTGATTTTGGAGGTTATCTGCCATATTTGGTGCCGCCCTTCTGCATTAAAATTTCTCATACTTGCTCTCGAAAACGTCCGGTCTGGAAGTGTTTTTGTTCTTCAGCTTCCTCTTCTAAGCCTCGTTGGAATCCTCTATTGCTGCCACTTCCCAGCAGCAGAGGCCCGACCCTTCCTGTGCAAGGCATGGCAATGACCCGGCCCAGCACAAACGGACAGTACCTGCCTGTTCCAGTTTTCAAACCGAGAACCTTTGAAATTCGATCGTGTTCAGCCCTTGGTTCGTCCAAACTTTAAGTAAATTTCAAGGATTTGAGGCTGGCATTTCCCGCGCCCGCCCCGCCAACGCATCGAGACGAGCATAGCTGCACTGGCGTGGCGTGGTGTGTTCGAGGAAGCCGGGGCTCGTCCGAGCTATCCTTGACCTTGCTGCATCTCAATAGCAAACCCTCAGCTGGTCTCCTTTTTTTCTGTCAGCCTTTCCCTGGCCGTCGGGTTGTTTAAAACGACTTAACTGGAAAATAAGTTACAGTTACTGCGGTTTTGGTAACTAGCTACAGGTTCAGTTACCTTCGCCTCGGAATGTAACTAGTGCAGTTACAGTTTCCACACCCTGTTGTCTGGACATCAACTGAAAAATGAGTTACGATCACTAATCTTTTTTCTCCGTTCATGACTAAGTCCTAGTGCAATCTGCCTCAATTGTCCATTTTGTTATCTCTAGAAATACGACGTACCCACATAGAGTCGTCAATAGGCTCGCCGATGGTCATGTTTCCCCAGACGCGCTGCTTTAAGAAGGGTTTAGACGGGTTAAAGTGCGATACGCGGTAAGAAAGGGACCATCCGGGATCGCGCATATTCGGTGGGCACATGTAGATGAGGTCGACGACGTCGATGTAGGGGCCCTGTAGATGGGTGAAAATGGTGTCATCACACGTTGGACCTCCTATAGAGTACCGCAGTCAGAATGGTGCGATCCTCAGAGCATTAACACACATTCGGAACACCCGAAGAAACGTAGTCTTAGCCTTTAGCACACCAAGGTTAATAGACTTTACTCAAGGCAATAGTCCTGCACTTTGGGTGTGCCAAGAATCTGGGCTATTGCCCACGGGCCACGGGTGCCTTTTTGGAAAGTTTATGATCTAAACGGACTCTATACAGAATGTAAGCGCGATCGGACAACACTAAATTGAGGCGCATAGCGCCTAAAGTTCTAGAAGTGTACAACACTCCGATGGGCCGCCCGACTTAGTGACCGCCCCTGCGCCGTCGCCATGCGTTCAAATTGTTTCTCAGGGTTTCACTAGGGTTTATTACCCAGCTTACCACCTCCCGCGGTGATCGCGCGCTACTCACCCCGCCGAGTCACGTCACGCGACTTCACGCCCACATGACGTGAGTTGGGCCGGAAATTTTTGTGGCCGCCTCGAAGGGACTAGGCTAGGTATACGTCTATCCATGCTTGGTCAGTTGAACCCCCTGCAAACCTCGTAGGTGCAGAATGACCTGATGGACGCTCGTTGCAGATTTGCTCTTCTGCGATCACATGCAAAGGCACGAGAACTCGCACGAGAATGCCGCTAAGGCAGCCCTGATGGGCACATCTGTCAGGGGACCCAATTCTTCAAACGTCTTGAGTACCTTGCCCGGTTGTCCGACCGCTCTCTAATTTTGAATACGATCACTGCAGACCAGCAGGTGTCCGAATGCGGCCAAGTCAGTGGAATCTAATTTCTTTTGAAACACCATTACCCGCCTAGGCATAAATTTAAATAGGGCCGGCTCAGCAAAGCAAAGCAGGCTGCTGCTGCAAAGTGCTGGACCGCTACTGCTGCTGTGCTGCTGCTCACCTGCTAACCTAACCTGCCAATCTAGCGGAAGGTAAAGCTAGCCGATGTTGGAACATTGTCTGCCCAAACCGATGTCAAACATTTGGCCCATAATGGCGGTTGTGAGAAAAGGTCGCACTTTCAATCTTTTCTTTCCACGAGCACTGAAAGAGCCCAACTAACCGCAAAAGAATGAATGGTCTTTGCGTCGGCGACGCCGAGAAAAATCAGAAGCACTGTCGTCCTCATGGCGGGGCAGATGACTGACGCACACACGTCAGGAGAGCAAGGCTGGGCATTCAGTGTCTACTGTCGGGCAATAACCGCCAATAGCCATATAGATAGATCGGAATCTCACGGCATCCCACTGCAGTAATTATTCCATAAAAGCTATGACCGCCCTTATTAGCCCAAAATTTCTCTCAAACAATGTGTGATATGAGATAGTGGCTGTTCACATACTACGTCACGCTTTTTTGGCCAATATTTTTACCCCCCCCTTATTGTCACGGGGCTAACCTAACCTTTCGATGCATTTAATATAGGGCTGTCACGCTTTACACAGACCCCCTTCCCCCCTGTAAGTGTAACGTAATATATGAACAGCCCCATAGCGGACAACAGTTATCTGCATTTCCCTTTTTACCCGTTCCTTACCAAACGTTCTCCATTAAAACAAATACAAGGTTATGGAGAACGCGTACTGTGCCCGGTAGCTGTAATTAAGATATCCGTTTCCAGCTTTAAATGTACAGTAGTAACAGACATGGTGTGATGGGTCGTTGGGAAGGTCGTGAAGGGCACTCACCGCCGACCGGGCGGGTTGCCTAGTTGCCAGCGCTTCGTCCGTAAATTGAGTTTTTGTTGCAGCGGTCGTAATTTTGAGTTCCTACCCTAAGTGTACTATATCAAAATACTCTCCTAGGTGCCCCCTATACGCTCCACAAGCATGGCACATTCGAAAAAAGAAACACCCTGTAGATGTATCCGATATGAATGATGTTCGTGGTTGTATAATGGATCCATATATGTGTATTCGGGCCATTAACGGCCGTATGATTCTGAGTGGTTTAAAGAACGGCTATATATGGAATTCTAGTGTATGATATATTACGACCAAGATTAAAATGTGTTGCATACATTGTATACATTTGGTCGCATATGGCCTGTATACGAGTGTGTATGACCTTGTAGGAGTGTATATTGTCTGGAGGGTGGCGGGGCGCCTTAAGTAGGTGCTCAAAGCTTGGTGAAAAGGAGAACAGCATCACAGAACGCCTGCGAATGCTAGGGTAGGCCAGCCCGCACGACATACGTGCATGTGGAAAGGTCGGGTTTGCCTACCCGCCAGGCGCCATTGTCCCAAGTAGCCAACAAAGCAAATCTCACCTTGAGAAATTAGCATGGACATACCTTAAATTTCTCTTGTGTCACATTGTGTGAGAAGCAACCTCATGAGCATCTGTTCAAAACAAAAAGGCCACTATTAAATTATATTAAGCTGGGAAATTTTACCGGAATATTATTTGATGGACAGCTATACCAACAATAACATGGATGGCCTTTGGAATGTACAGAAATACATTCTGCTTCTCCTTGTTTCCGCCCGCTCTGTAGACACAGCCTGACAGAGTCACATTCACTAATTCAGAAGGCTTGAAAACAACCGGTATCAACCTCCGCACTACACGCGAGACCGAAGCAGAGTACGTTAGTGCATTCCGAATATCAGCCTGGCGACAGAATACGCCTTTGTGGTGAACCATTTCCTGAAAGTAAGAAAAAATAAATAAATAAGAAACTCTTAATCACAGTTCAGAACTTTTAAAACCTTTCAATATGGTGGATCCTAAGTTCGGTGGCGGTAATCAGGATCTGAGTCTTTCCTCAAAACCAAGCTTTTCATCAAAGCAGCATTGGTAGTTTTCACTGACAATGCGACATTCATTTCTCGAATGCGCTTTCTTGACGCCTCTTCCTTAACTGAAATAAATCAAGTTCTGAAATAACATGGCCAAATGATAAGCATGTGTCATTTCTCGAAGTACCAGACTCAATTTTGAAACTAGGAACAGTAATCTGAGTAAGCTTGTGATCAAAACCCTTCACACACGCTTTAACCCATTGCTTGACTCCACAAACTTCCCAATGATACACCACACAGGACATCTGAACAAAAGGCACTATCAAAAGTTTCACTAACCTTTGATGACCAGGTTTCTTGTTTTTGGCTTTAGAAGGTCCTGCAGGCGATGTAGTGGAAGGTCCTGCAGGTGCTGCAGACGAAACAGGTTTGCTCATATGCAAACGCGTCCTTCTTTCCAGGACAGATGAGGCACTGGCCTGGCCGTTTCATCTGCTTTCCTCTACCCTACCACTTGCTTCACCTTCGTCCCTAAATCTTTCGAGATCTTGTTACGATGATCGTAAGAACCTGGAATGTCAATATATGTCAAGATGGAACACCAAACACAAATTAGATCAGGTGAGACGAAGTGCCAAACCAGTGCCAAAACCAATTTGGATACAAAATTTCCACGATGGCAATTTCGCAAGAACATTTCCACTACGGAAGAAGTGAAGAAACGTAACCGTTCCAACGAAACTCAACGCTCGTTTAAGGAACTGCAGATTTGAAGCCAACAGAAAGAAGAAAACAGAAAACAGAAGAGGTCGTTCTACGCGAAGTTGTGATGTCGAGGCCTTCCGTTTGGTGATCTCGTGAAATTCCGAACACACGTAACGAAGAAACAAAATTTAGCAAATTACGAAGCAACCAGCCTGCTAATAAAAGTTGTGACGACTACAAGCAAAACAGGCTTCATGGTGCAACGCCAAAGCCAAGCCTAGGACCATTCGACTGAGCAGACCAACTAACCTAACTGCTTTAGGAGTGAAAGCGATCGTTTACTAAAACGTCCACAACATGCGACACTGGCATTGTGTGAGTACTTACGTGAATTTTCTGTTACTTTGCCCACGTAGGGCTTATTTCTGTGAAAGGACGTTACTTTATCCGCAATATCCACCTGTCGGACACCAGTTATGCGCTTGATTGTTGGTTTATTGGTTTATCTATTGTTGCTTCAACACTCGTGTAAATCCTATCAGAAAAGTCTGAAAGTTTTCCTGAAAACCTGATAGTTTTTCTCAAAACCTGATAGCTATTCTGAAAACCTGATAGTATCTGATAGTCTGATAGCTACATCTGATAGTCTGATATATTTCGTAGTCTGATCGCTTGATAGCTTTTGTCTGCAAGTCTGACAGCGACGCGAGAAAACCTGGTAGCCTTCGTAGTCTGATAGACGCCTGAAAACCACGGCTATAGAAAAATAGTCCGTTATCAGTCTGATAGCATGAATTCGTCATTAATTCAGAGGTCCACAAAATCGAAAGTATGGGGAATATTTGATTCAAATTTGGCATCTCGGATACACATACGAATTTACGAAGGCAATTTTAATTTCATCGATAAATCTGACAACATTTTTCTGGTATCTCGAGAGCGGGAGCCGATAGACCAAATCTGACCCCGGATTCGGATCGGACTCGGATTTGAACCCCTAAAGCAGCACTTTCCACGTTTTAAAGCTGCTAAGTGCAGGAAAAATAAAGCATCAAAGTTCTATCAGAAGTTAGCTTTCTGACGCGTAAAGCTATCAGAGTAACCTATGAGACGTTAACAGCTATCAGAAACTCAGCTATCAGAGGTGCGCGCAAATAAATCAGAAAGATGATAGCAATTTCTGATAGGATTTACACGAGTGAACCTCCACGCAGCACACCGATTCAAACCTGATCCTGCTCTGCGCCAAGCATCGACCGACTGCTGGTGCGTGACACGAAGTCAAGTGATGCTGATCGCAACGGCACGGCTAGGCAGGCCAGAGTAAAGCAGGGCTCTCAACAGGCGCACAGATCCCACTCCCGTGGGCATTTAAAAATAAAGTGTGCTCTCCACCTCTTTATGAATAAGCCAACTTATTCCTTTGAAGTCAAACTGTTTCCAAAATGTAAGTGTTAAACGTGTGTTTGCTTGCGCCGGGGTAACAATTAGCTATATTCTGTTGCCGGTATGACGTGACGGGAAGGGCAATTTTTTCTGGTTTGAATATGATAGCAGCTTCAGGCAGAAAATCTGGTGTTTTTTCTTAAAACAGACTTTGATTATGTGATGAGCACTTGAATATGCATAGTGCTTCTTTTTTAATACTGCTTTAACATAATTTTGGGTTCGTCATGTGTTACATATACAATGTTTCAGCCAGAGTAAAGTTACCTTTTATCTCAATTACAAGTACTGTTTCAATCCATTCTTTGGAACAAATTAGTTGCTTTCTTTCAGTTTTTGAAAAAAAAACTGAATCAGTCTCCTTGTGGTATGGAGTTATCGTCCAATTATATACTTCCCTGTTCATTAAATATTATATATTTACTGGTAGATTGTAGACCCGGACCCACAGTCAAGATCTGCAGCGATAGCTGACCCAGTTGTGGACACTTCACCTAAAACTGACGATGTCCTCGAAGAGGCGATTGCAAAGCACTTCCAGGTCAGTTATTTTATTTATGTACTTAAAAAATTGACGGAGAGAAACTTCAAACCGCGAGACCCCATCCTAGCAGACAGCCGCTACCCCACTTCGCCACATTGCGCGCGTCGCTGCTCGCCCTGGCATTTAAAGCACGTACTCGCCTTCGATAGTGAAAATCGGAAAAATTATCCCGAAACTGGTAGTACGCCTGGAGGGTAGGCAGGATCTCGACACACACGTCAGACTGCTGTCTACCCTCCAAGCGCTAGACGGCGTTTTTTCCCCTTTTCAGATAAAACTAAGTGCGCTAGAAGACCCGGCGTCATGGCAAACGGTAACGCTGCGCCGCGTGTGTGCTGATGCAACATGTGGGTGAAATTGAACCTTTTGACCCCAATGGCCCTAATACCCTAACTCAATGGGTAATGCGCTTTAAAATTTACTGAGCGCAAATGCCATTCCCCGTGAGCCCCAAACTCCCACTGGAGCATACCTGATCGAACCCAACCGACGCAGGAATTTGTTCCTCACTACCATATGGGACCACGTGCTTTTGCCGTCGTTCACCACGCTTCGCTGCCGGCGAACCCAGTCAATTTCTGCATTCCTCTACTGGTTGACTGTCTCAAGCAACATTTTGAGCCAGATAGGTTAAGTCAAGCGAACAGGGTAACATTCCAACAACGCTTTCGTCAAGCCAATGAAAGTGTTGTCGAGTATGTGTCGGCGCTGCAAGGGCTTGCGGCAGTATGCAATTTTGGAAACAGCTTGGAGTCATCTTTAAAGACTCAACTGACGGTTGGTCTCCGTCATAGTGACACTCAAGCCACACTACTGCGGAATCCCCAGTATACGTGGGCCGACGCCAAGAATACAGCCATAAATGACGATGTCATTCGCACCCAGGCTCGTGCTCTCGCTCAGGTGTCAAATCAAGCTCGCCATATCAATACTGTTCAACAGCGGCAACAGGGCTCCGTTCCGCAGCAAAATCGTCAGCAACCCCGTCAGCAACCCCAAAATCCGTCGTCCGATGCAAGAAGCAATGCTTCCAATACTTCCCAGGGAGGACGAAACAATTCGTCCAATGCAGGCTCCACCGGTTCTAACCAATCCAACTCATCCAAGTCCAACTCTTTGGCAACTCAGGCAACAAGTTTGGGCCTTGTCATCGTTGTGGCAGAAAGCATAATGTCCACACTTGCCCCGGCAAAGACTGGGAGTGGTTGAAGTGTCATAAGAAAGGGCACATTGCTAAAATATGGCCGTCCAGGAATATCACAACTGTCATCCCGTGCGCTGATGGACGGCAGGGAATGGCTGCGTGGGTGAGACGGTGACGACCATAGTAGGGGCTCGCGGTTTGAAGCTTTTTCCTCGAAAAAATGAGAGCCTTACGGTAGCCTCGCTAGCCTTTGCCTTTATCCACTCGAGAACAATCGAAAACCCGATTTGCGATCCGAAACGCCTAAGTTTTGAGCCTGACCGAGACCTAGTCCCCCAAAGTGTCAGTGTCAGGCTCGACTAGTGTGTCGGTCCTGGTACTGCAAGTCCACATTCTAGCTGTTGTCTGGAAGCCCCGTACTGAGGGTACTTGCTGCTTGGAGCCTCGTTTCGGCCTGTTGGTCCGGGCCAGCCAGGATGACGGCCACCTGTAGTCTACCTGAACCGTCGAGTAGGGAAGCTTGGGCTGTTGCCAAGTGAGGCATCTCTTTGTTCTCCGCTCTCCGAGCACCAAGTTCTTCCTTCCTGCAGTGTCGCATGATGTGGTTGATCGCCGTATTTTCTCGGTAAGCTCTCCTCAATATCAAGATATTCAGATTTTTGCGTTTTCGGTCGGTCCCAAAACGTACAAGGGCCAAAAAAAAAAAAAAATGACTCCCAAACTTTGTTGCACCAGTAGTGGCGGTTTTCTATCTCTTGGTCTTAAGAAACACCCTTCTCAATCTCGCCACTGTGCGTCTCGAGATATCGCGTGGACACACAAACAGTCCAGGAACTTTTGGGCCACTGGGAGTACCTGGCTTTGCTGTCGCTCATCCAAAAAAAAAACTCCTACGCTACGCTCGCCACATTAAGCGCAGAAGAACGGACCGTACCCCTGGTACAATTTTCTGCTTCAGAGGACCTCCGGAAACCATATATTTAATGCTACTGGTAAAATTCATCTCGGAGAAGCGAGCAAATGTACTACAGCGGCGCCGGAAGTGGTTTTAGTTGGGGGGTGCAAGCCCCCTAAAGGGCCCGGAGCCCCCCAAAAGGGCCCGTAAAAATTTGATTTTTTAAACGGTTGCGAATCGCTTTATATGTGTTTTTATTTGTGTTTTTAAGAGATGAAGTGTGAATTTGAATAACTTCCGCTTAAAATTTAAATTTAACATTAACACATTTTATTTGCAAAACAAATAAAAAATTAAAGAAATCGGACAACGAAACAACACAGCTGCAAGAAAAGATTCATTTTAAAAAAGACTCCGAACCAAACACATTCCGACGTTCAGAGTTTCTGCAGATGAATTCAGCCAAAATTTCATTTAATGGAAGTGTGAAGAACAAGCAGATGGCTCAACCTCCTCTGAGTCATAGTTGACCTTAAATAAGTTTTGAGGCGTTTAAGGCCACTAAAAGACCTTTCGCGGGACGTCGATGTGGCAGGGATAGTGAGCAGAAGAGTGACCAACCGGGTCACCTGATAAGAAGATCCTCCCTCACCATGGGGGCTGAGCGTCAAAACAAACAGCGGCACACCGAAACCAAATATGAGTGAGCGTGTTGCTAGTAGCCTTTAAGAAAGGCCCACTGTCCACTTTAGGAGTCCCCACGAAAGAGCCCCGTACGACCAGTTTCGCAAGCCGTGGAGATGGGCCGTGCCGGAAAGGTCCGCGCGGGTCCGCGTCACAAAACGTGATGAGATTAGGTCCGCTTCGCGGGCTCGCGGGCCTTAAAATGGGCCTCAAGGGGCCCGCTTCACCAGGTGCCAGAGGGCCCGCTTCGCGGGCCCTAAAGGGCCCGGGGCCCAGGGCCCGGATTCTGGGGGGTCCTCTGGCCCCCCCCCTGCACCCCCCCTTCCGGCGCCGCTGATGTACTATTTCGTTCTCGTAACATCGACGCTGATTCGACAGTACCTACTGTTCGGCCTGGCGGGCCCACGATCGCAGCTCACGCGCACTCTTGACGCACACCTCCCCCAGGAACGCCGTGAAGCCGGCTGCCAGCCCCACTGCGAGAACTGCTAGGGCGGGAACGACGTTGTCTAAGACGAGGGGCGACGGGACCTCGTTGTGATCGCTAGGCCCCCGTCGAACTGTGTCCAACTCCAGGAGCCCCGCGGCGCGCAGACGGGGGATGACTGTCTTCAGCGGCGCTTCCAGCGGGGACCCCGCAGATGTGGTTATGATGCTACTGAGACGATCATAGCCCAATAAACGGAAGGTGTGCACCTGCCTTTCGAAGCCTTGCAGGAGAAATCGTAACCGTGTGGTGTCGGTTAGAAGGGCTGCGTCCCGCATTTCAGCAACACGCTGCATTCCTTCACGTTCGTTTAGGTCTTCAATGATTTTATTGCGACCTTGCCAGGTTCTGTTGTAGATGACTTGCGTGTACTTATTGAAAATAATGGGAATGTTGCTGTCCAGTAGTTCCTTTTCATTCTCTAACTGTCTTGTGACCTCCGGTGCCACGAGAATGCTCTTTAAGTCGCACTGATATGCAGCGGACAGCACAACAGCTGCCAGGAGCCAAACTCCAAGAACGCGCCGCTGCCGACTGGCACGGACAGTTATATGCTGCGCCAGCAGGGGGGAGACGGTCTGCATCCCGGCCTCGAGACAAGTGTTCCCTGCGGCATGGAGCCACAGACCGAGCCCAACAGCAGCCGCTGCCGCCACCGTGGCGCACCACATCGTCATGGTGAGGGGCTTCGTCAGGCTGGACAGGCCCAGCTGGCCACGGAGACGGAGGCCAGCGGGGACGACGGCCACTAAGCCTTCCATCTGCCAAGGGAACCCGGTATACCTTTGTGCAAACCAGTACGTTGGTCCAACTAGCAAGTCCAAACGGCAATCCCACATTTTCTTCCGCAGCTCGTACAACCCTGACGTTGTCAGATACGAGAAGCGCCGCAGATTAAACTTTCGGTAGTGCTGGACGGCGGACAGAGCAACCATTGCGTGCTCCTCATCTTGCCTAGTCGTCGTGCTGGTCTCGATCAGGGCCTCCAGCGCGTCGTCTCCACTAGGGCCGGGTTGCCACTTCAAACACTTGCGGTACGGAAAGAGGCCAGTCCGTTGCCAACCGGACCTAGCGGAGCCAGCGGAGCAGCGATCTACTTCCGTAGCGTTGGCGAGGACAGTCCATATGGATCCCCACACAGTCCCATTATTGTCGCAGCCCCCGTCCAGTCTGTACAAGCGGGTGTCGCCGCTGGCTATGTTGGTAACCGCGAGGCGCATCTCCATCAGGCACGGCTTCGTGGCCTTCGCTCTCACTTTAGCCAAATGCAAGGGCGAGTGTGCTCCCGTAGACACCCACACTACGAAGCGTATGTGAAAGACGCCCCCGAACCTCTCTGGCAGCACCAGCAGTTCGACGTCTTCAACCGCCACGAGGACGAGGGGCTTGTCGAACGTCATCTTGTCATCTAAAAGCACGATGTCCTTCACAGATGATGGGTCCTGCTGGATGGTGAAGGGCACCCCGATGGCGGACAGCCGCCCCAGGAAGCCGTCGTCGACCCATCCGGCGGAGGCCACGACGTGCAGCCGGTCGAAGCCCTGTTCGCCCCCGAAGTACGTGGGCAGCAGCGTGAGCGCGCACTGGGCCTCGGCGGACAGGCCGGGCAGCGGCAGCGGGATGGCCGTGCGGAGGGCCGAGCGGCCGCAGGGGGCCGCCGACAGCAGCAGGGCGGCCGTCAACACCCACATCCCGAGGCGACACCTCCTGCTTTTGAAAAGGCATTGGACACAAAGAGGTGTGCAACCGTGGAAAGCAGAGACTAGGGAACCGTGCCGTTCTGTTGCCAAACAAACAATGCCACGAAAATCAATGTGCGCTGGGCAACCGACCGTCAGGGACCGTCACACCTGCAAAATAATACAGTAAATGTTAATCGAAAATTGTACAAATGTTCCAATTCAAGGACCACCTCGATGTTCATACCATAATATTATATACTTGGTACAAATTTAGATGTAAAAAAGCTGACACTGTAAACACTCTTGCCTACCATGTAATTGGACGGCCCAGCTGTCGCAGCCAGCACCCTCCCTTACGCATCACCGCATCACTGCCGGCGTGGCCACCATGGCAGCAGGGAGACCTATATCTAATGGCGCGTGTCCAGAGTGGGGGCCGGAAACGAATGTATGCTGCAGCGTTGTCATACTTTTTCCCTTTTTACCGTGTTCACAGCCCGAGCGAAGCGAGAGCTGTATGCATCGACCTGTTGTCCCTCGCTCTCTCTCGCACTTCGGTAGATGGAGCCGACCAAAATGAGTAGAGAGACAGAGAGCAATAGATTTGGACTTTCACACTGCTAGCTGGATGCCACCTGCGATTTAAATTGTCATGGCCGAGCCGAGAAAGCGTTGTTTGCTTCTCTGTCTTTCTCGTAAAAAAAGTGTAGAGACATATTTATATAATGGCTGGACAATTCAGACGTGTCCTGTAGTATCATGCTACCTCTTTTCCTCCAAAGGGACAAGTACGGGCGAATAGGAAGTAAATACTGCTTTAGAGTAACGCAACCTTTGGCAATCCTGTCATCCTGCAATCGTGGTGACAAATAGAAGAATCACAAACGCATTGTCGCAGTGACCAGGGTTCCGGATCGGGCGTGCAAAGCTGCCGTACGCGGGCTCCGTCGCCACTCAACCCGACCCGGCCGAGTCAGCTTGGGTGGGTAAGCCTCTGCCCGACAGTCCAGCCAGCAGCTGTACGATGTGTTGTCTATCTGTGCGGCGCAATGCGAATGAACAAGGACTGTTTTAGCCTAAAACTATCGAAGTCTGTAATTTTTCACGACGAATGTCCATCTACACCCGTCAATAAAATTAGCGCCGCCCTTTTTTCGGCCTCCACTGAGACTACGTTTTTCAAACCAGGAACGTCAAATTTGGCATAAAGTTGCCCCCATGTGTGTTCTTGAAGGTCCCAAAGTGCCAGTTTTCAATATCAACCCCTTCGGCGTTTTGAGTGCCGAAAGGTGGAAATTTCGTCAAAAAAAGGTCCCTGAAACACCCTTTAAGTTGTCGGATTGAGGACATTTTTAAGGCGAAGGCCCCTTTTGTTGCTCTTAGCACTCTGACGCTCGAATATTTTTTTTTAGGGCAAACCCACTCCCTTCCCTTATTTTTCCCATCCCCACACGGAGGTGGACTTAAGGCGTTGAAAATATTGATTGCAATGAACGTACCCTTGCACTGGGTACCTGTGCATGAAATTTCAATCCCCTGGCACCTACCCCCTGTGAGCTACCCCTAAAACACGATATCCATTTTTGGAAAATTGGCATTTTTAACCCTTTCTGGTGCACAAGGGGCGCCAAAATTTGACCAGCAGTGGATTAGCGGTGGAACATCAGTTTCCCGCTGCACAAACTGATCTACGAAACTTTCAGCCCCTACCGGAGGGTTTGACGCCCCCGGTCAGCCCTAGCCGACCCCTTAGGAGTTGTTGCTGAATTCTTGTTACGGATAGGTGAGGGCATGTCAAATGCGATTCTCAACCCATCCCCTCTCCAGAGGCATAAAACCATCAAAAGTCCGTAAAACCACCCCTTACTAACTTCAACCCCCGAAAACGCCAAACTGGGTAGGGTTGGCGACCGGTTTTGCTGGATAAGAGGTAGGCCTATCCTTCATCTCAAATGCCCTGAGCGAAGAAGGGCCCCCATGAGTGCCTCAGTGAGGGTCTGCAATCTGCAATGACTTGTCGCCAGGGCTATTCGCAGGCGGTGCGCAGCGCCGAGTGGGCAGGCAACCCATCCGTCACCCCGAATAAGGCGGCGCCCTGGCACTGGCCATTCCATGGGTTTTCGCAGCGTAGCCTCGGCGGAGGCCGAATAAAAGTGCGTCGCTAATTTTGTTGACGGCGTATTTAGTTGAAAATAATTATCGAACGATAAGATATTGGTCGGCCGGCGCCGGTACTCGAAAACACGACTGATGCTTTGGTTCTCGCCGGGCGCAGCCGCCGGCCACGTTTCGGCAGCGCGTCTTCGAGTACTGGCACCTGCGAAAAGGCTGTTTGTCTTGGGAATGGCTTGAATTATGAATTATTTGAATGGCTAGACGCCCCGTACTGGCAGAGACCGCGGCAGCCTGTCGTGGACCGCTTGCGAATTTTACTCTAGCACTAAAACAAGCATCGCACAACGAGTAAGCAGCCAGTATAAAATTGTCCCAATACGTCGGTAAGTGAGAAATCCGGACCAAATGATACTTCGTTCCTAGCACTATTTCACGGAGTATAATGGTACTTGAGAGACGAGTAACCGCAAGCAAACTTAAGCTAAATAAAACTCACAAAATAATTTAAAATTAAACCACAAGTAATACTGGGCCCAGCAATATTTCACGAAGTGTAATAGAATTTTTCCTTTTATTGCTTGAAAAAGTTCTTCGCAATTTCCGCATTGTACGTAACAGTTAAGTGTTTTATTGCAATTATTTGTTGAATTTGCTGGTTGGTTATCAATGGCACTTCTGTGCTTGCAGTGCTGTTTTTTTTTAATATCTCCGCTCCTCACTTCCGGTGGAGGCACCCCGGCGCCGTGTAATGCCGAGAATGGGGACCGATGTGAAAAGGAAATAATAAAGAATGCGCAGAATATATAAATACAAAGTATACATTGGCAAAGTACAAAGTCGCATGGCTACGATTTAATACAAAATACACGCACATTAGGAATCCTCTCCAAAGTAAAACTGGGCACGCACCAATTTTGTGCGTTCTCTTTATTATGCCCGATTTGAATAAGCGTACAAATGTTCAGAAAAATCCATAGGAGAATTCCCTTTCCACGCTTCAGGACGTAACGTTATGCTAAAAGCTGTTGTGTCTCAAAATGGGCGTGAAAACACGCACGCCTTTAGCTCTACGACTAGAAGTAGAGGTAGATAGATAAGATACGATAACTTATTACTGCCTAATTGCTTATTGTTTTTAAAAAAAATGCGAGTCGTGTATCAGAAGCTCGATAAGAAGTCATAATAAGTGAAGGAAGTACGACACTCCTGGTCAGGGGCAGGGAAGAGAATGCAGTAAGCTGTTTGCTGCGGAGGGGTGTCGTGTCGGATACCCGTTTAGGTACTCAGTCTCTCTGTTAGCATACTTAATAACTTATCAACAGTATCCTAGTGTTCCGACATTGTGAGACGTTAGACAGCCCTTCGAGTCGACCAAGCGGCGTCTAGCAAACTAGTTCGTTACAAGGGGGATGTCGACTTCTACACTTCTGTACATCCCAGGGCGAGGTACCTCGCCCTTGAAGGGGAACGTTTATAACTCAAATCCTCGCCCTTCAAATGTCGAGGTTTTAAGGCTGAACCCCCGAAAAAATGAAAATTTTACTATCCATAGTTGAGTATGGACTCATTCATCACCCAAAGTCTTACCGCCCTGCGACGCCTAGTTTCGGCGTCGCGACGCCCCAAACTTCGGTTTTTTGCATACTTTGAGCATAAGTTTCTCGAGAACCAAAGCTCAGAGAACCTTGGCACTTTGCAGGGACATGCCCACGTACTCTAGCTGTCCACTGACATATTTGTTACGCGATTTTCAGTTCCAGCAAAGCGCCTGGAACGCCTTGAAAAAGCAGGAAAAGCAAAGCTATATAAGGGGGGCACAGAGAGCAGACACCGAACTCAGATTTATGTCAGTGGACAGCCTTTAATTTCATCTTTCTAAAAACCACTCGGAAACAAGCGTGCGGCAAATAGATTTCTAGAAACTTATGTTTTTCTGGACCCATGTTTTCAGGCTTCCTTCAACAGGAGAGAGAGACAGACGATCAGCGCTTCTCTCTCTTCGTCGTCGGGTGTGGGGGAGCAGGTCAGGTAGTCCGGGCCCGGGCCCTGTGTCCCTGCCCTGTCTGGGCTGGGGGATTAGGCTCCACAATGACCAGTACAGACTGTCATATCTCGCCGAGCTAGACCCCATGATACAGGCTTGCTATGCGAGCACGCGCCGCATGTAAACAGTGGAGGCGGGTGTGACGTTTCGCGACTGCCACGGGCATGCCGCGACCGAGGTGTAATGGAAGGGCCTTCTCGGGCAGTGAGTATCAATGGGTACCAATCACTAAAAATCAATCTCTGCAGCCAGTAGTTGATTCCGGACCATCCAAATCACTCGCAAAATCTACTTCGAAATCTAATTCTAAAATGACTTCACTCCACTCGAAGGAGGCGCGAGTTCAGACGTTGGTCTCAAACTTAGTCTTTTTGGACCACATTTTCTAAAACAACGAGACTTCCCCGGTTGTACTGCGTCTGTGCGGGTGCGAGATAGATGCTCGAATATGGGCTTCTCCATCTCGCTTGCACTCCAGCAATCAATCGGGCGCTCCATCTCTCTCCCACTTGGCTAGTCTGTGCCTCGCAAACGACACAATGCTTTTGTTGGCACACAACAGGGCGAGCTGTGAGGCAGCGACCCTAACGGGACTCTTTGCCGAGGGCTCAGTCAAAATCACTAACTTTTCAAATTCACAGCCGACACTAAAAGAGACTGCTCTAAACGCCTTATCGCTCTACTTTCAGCAGGGTTTGCCGTTTGAATGAAGTTTCTAGCACCACTAGAACGCGTGTTTTGAACGGCGGAAGCGGGCAGAAGCAGGGCAGGAGACGGCCCGCAGCCGCTCGAGACTCCCAGCTAGCTCCGGCAGGGCTGCGATGAGGCAGGCTGCACTGTCTGCAGGGTGGGGGTGCAATAAATATGTCCACGGTCTCCGCGCGGCACAGTGCCATTCAGGTACTGGGAGGCCCAGCCAGGCCCGGCTAGACCCGGCCTCCGGAGAGGACCTGCGCGGCCCTCGTGCTCAGAGTTGAGGCTCGGGGGTTCAGCCTTAATTGATCGTTTTGAAAGAGGTATGTTTAGAGTAATGTTGAGAGGAAGTCTCTAATAAAGGTTAACGTTCGTTTCCATCATCAGGCGACGTTTAAACCCCTCGCCATATTTGTGCAATGTATTTGTAAATCGCCCAAATAGGGTGACAACCCTCGCTTTTCGGTTTACAGAAGTGTACCGTGACCAAAGTGCGCATTCACAGTTGCTAACGGTGTGATTGTTTTTTTACAGCGCAAATACTTACCAGATAAACAAAGGAAACCCTTATGATACACTAAGCGTTTTCTGAACTACTACACACACACATATCCTTTCCAATTGACCCAAATCGTAAAACGTCGCAGCATAATTAATGAATCCTATTAAGCACTATCTTTTCAACCCGTATACATCAACATGAACGCTTACAATCATCTGGTTTGTTTGTCCACGTCGTTGGAAGTGGCCATAGAAAGCCCTAACCACTCTGAGATCAAAACTCTGTCCACTACAGTCAGCAAAAAGAGTCGACAGGGTGCGTACCCCTGCAAGCCATTTTTGAAAACAGAGAATTTTAAAATCGGACTTTTTTGACCAAAAAAGGGTTTGGTGCTGAGCGCAGGCGCAAGAATCATCGAAAAAAGCGACGTGCCATCGTTTTCAGGCGTTTCAGGCGCTATAGTATACAATTACCGTCCTTTTTTTGAGTCTCACTTCTTAACAATGGCTTGCAGGGGTACACGCCGTAGCGTTTTAAGGGTTGAAGTCGTTGAGATACCGACTTCCCAGTTTGACTTTTTTTTCTTAAAGGTTGGAACCTTACAAAATCGGCTTTCGCGCCTTCCTACCCCTATCAGGAGAAACCACACAACGGCAAGAAGATATCGTTAAAAAGTGTCTAATTTTTCAGTTTTTTCGGATTTTTGGGACTTTTAAGGGGTTGATCTTAATCGCGGCGTTCATTATCGGAACCATAGAGTCCATCGCTACCGCTGCCGATCAGTTTTGGAACCGTTCCACCCCTAACTCAAAAACTACCCCTCACCCCCTCCAAAATTAAGGGATGGTCGGAGAGGGTTGAAATGCGAGATTTGATTTGACAGTTTTAGGCACCCATAATGCCACACTGACTGTAATTTTCCCAATTTTCGCCCTACAAACGGGTTTTAATGATCCCCTTCACGGCGTTTTTGGACATTGCCACACTTTAGGGGTGGCTGGAACCGGGGGGGGGGGCATGAACGTAACGCTTCGGAGCTCGAGACCAATGTTGGGGGCAGGTCTGTACCAAATCTCAAGGTTCTTACTTGAAAAACTTAGAAATGGTAGCGCTAATTTTGACGCCCAGTGTACAATTTTGGAAGGACAATCAACCTTCCATGTCCTGTGAAGAACAAAATTGATGCAGGCATGAATGCAACTCACAATCTCCACCTCCATATCAGTCACACACTTACCCTTGGATATCTGATGCCTTTCCCAGCACGAATTCTCTTCACACCTCCGCGCTTGCAGCACAAAGCAAGATTATAATACTTGAGCTCCGGTTTGAAAGCACCACCCTTGATAACATTTTTTATGGTTTTGGATGTTTTTGTTGTGTAAATAGAACAGGTTTTATTCTGATACAGTTTGAGGCATTCTTGAAACTGGTTATATGACGAAAAAGTTTGATTCCTATAGAGAAGGGGGGGCTCGGAAGCCTGCGACATTTTCTCAGGCTGAAACGGTTGAGAAAACGTGAGGTTAGGACGTGTACCAATACGGTCAGGGAAATGAAAGCAAATAAACGTCAACGTTGAAGCCGCAGACAGTATTGACAGAGAGGCAGTGAGAATCTCCTTACCAGAAATCATGAAATCAGAAGTAAATTATTTTTACACGGATAGAATGGGAGTAAAAATGACGGATATCACCCGGTTCACGCTCATCCGTGGTGCTCCCGCCTCCCAGTATGTACGGTTGTACCAACACAACAGGTTCGACTTTGGCGAAACTAGCATTACAGAGCTGTGCGTCGTGTCTCCTCACAGCCACGACCTTTAAATGAGAAATCAGCTGTGATCTGACAAAGTGGCGAAAGTCCACAATTTTGACAAAATGAGGTTTTGATACGTCCTCATGCATATTTTGACCCTCTATGCATAGGATCAAACCGGACATTGATATCTATAATACTTTTTGAGATATAACTATAGAGCAATAGGGCAAGTTAATCTTACTAAAAAAGGCGAACGTCCACTTCTGGTCACATTAGATGGCGAATGTCCACAGTTGATCAGACAAATAAGGCGAAAGTCCACGAATGGTTTGAAACAACGTTGTAAGTCCAGAGCTGCTTGAAAGATATTGATACTTTCCCAGTCTGTCTAAAAGTTAATAATGTCTCTTAATATGCCCCATGGATTATGTAAATGTGTACATGAAACAATAATTGCAGACGCGAAATCAATATTGTCGTGATGATGTTACCTAACTACATCGCACCAGTATTTTGGTGGTGACCAAAATCAATGCACTGTGTTAATGTGCGATACATGAATAGTTTCTGCCGACCTTACCTAAAGAGCCGAACGCACAAAGTGTAGTCGAGATTTGGTTGGAACTTTCTTGGGACGACATTGTTTAGATGATTTAGAACAAATTTGCAACTGTCACAGGCAGCCCTACAAGCCACTGAGCTCATCTTATCCGTCAGGACGTAACTCAGCACACACAGTGACAACAGTGGAAGAGCTGCCCGCAAATATTTCTTAACACCAACCGAAGTTTTCTGTTTACTATAGTTTTCTTCCCTGCCTTTGCTAGTGCTGGCCTTGGCATCAGCCAGTGTCGGCCAGGGCTTGTCCTTCTCCCACCAGGGTGTTCCTTATTTTGCGAAAGTTGGAATTTTAATGCTCCCCAACTGTCCGCCGAACCCTTTTGGTGCATAGATTCACCAGAAACAAATTGTGGAACAATGCGGAACAAGTTTAAGTGTGTGACGAGATTTTCGTGTGAATTCGTGGGATATCAAAAATGGGTTGATGGCCAACCCAGGGTTTTATTTTGCAACCTCTATAATCCGATCGGATTTTTGGAACAAATGTGGAACAATGCGGAACAAGCTAAAACGCGTGTGTGGCGTGATTTTCGTGTGATTCGGCGCAAATGGGTTGGCTATCGGCACGGAGGTCAGTGGATAGCGTGGTTGACTTTCAGTCACGGGATTGACACTTGCGCGCCCCGTTCAATCTTTTAGTTTCTCGGGAGAAATAGAATGTTGATCGCAATGTTCTTGAAACAAGCGCACAGGTCAAGAACAGAGATCAAGCCATTGCCACAAGAACTGATATATCTGGGTGTGCTGCCGCCCGCGTCCTGCTGTCCAATCCGGGTTCATTTAGTGGCTATCGTTGCCTCGTCACCTTTATTTATCCTCCAAGAAACCATCTCACAGCCCCCGTTTCCCCGAACCCTGGCATTGAGCCTCTCTTCGCTGATCAGAGCATGGCAAGTCCCCCAAGTTGATGTGCGGCGCAATCTAGTTAATTGACTTGGTGTTGTCATCGCTGCGTTGGTCCCGGCGCTGAGCGTCCTCTCAGAGAGGGGGATCTCATTTTTTATTGTCTGTGAATTACAAAAGTTTGTTAATCGATGTTTAGGCGAAAAAGAAAAAAAGGAAAAACAAAAATTTTACCGACAGAACTTGATAACTAACCTATGAAATATGCGGTGAATCCTATTTCCCAGGGATGTGTCATCAGGCTTATGGTGTCAGTTCCTAGGGGCAGCGGGACTGCCACCGCGTCCTCAACTGAGTCTAAGGCGATCTGCACCCCCGCCTTCCCTTGGTCTTGCCACCACGACACACTGAAGATTAACTCCTTCTCAGGGAAAGGATTTGCTAGAAGGGACTGATCCTTTCGTCCCAAGCAACAAAATAATTGAGTTACATTGATGAGAATACACTGATAGTACAGGTGTGTGGAGATAAGCCGATACTGGACAAAGTTGTGAGGAGATTTGACTGCAGACAAAATATAAGGCGCTTCATTTTGGTCGGTCAACGGAAAGACCAAAAAATATTTCGACGGAAACACGACCATGGCAGGAGATGAATCTTCGTCATGAGGTATACTACGTTAATAAACGGGTATGTCAAATGAATAAAAGAATTACAGATAAATAATGAAAACAATGTAATTTTAACAGCAGCAAAATTAATTCAAATAGAGGACGAGATATCAATGGTCGTGAGTACCGTTTTAGTTTAAAAATAATGAAAAAGCGATCAAATGGCTTATGAAAAATATTTGTTATGTTACGAAACGATGGTCAAGGCTTTGAATTACGAAACTGAAGGCAATGTGGTTTTTCTTTTGCATAGGTATCTTCAGATTGCGAAGAAACATTTTCGCATTGCCGAGAAATTCATTCAAGGCTTATACAAAGAATTATTTCGTAAGCTTACTAAGAAATTTATTGCTTGGCCATGCTGTGTCTCTATTCTTCGTAACGTTGCAAAACTTGGGGTGGCGGTCTTTGGGCGATTCTATGCGTACGGGCTCAATTTGAGAGTAACTGAAGTACAAAAATGAAATTTGCTTTTCGGGGTCGATTTGGCTTTAAACAGTACCAAGGGGGTTCCAAGGAACCTCTCTGAGCGTGGGCGCGCTACAAGTTGGATTTTGCTTCCAGCCCTTATACGAAATGACGGAATTTACAGAAAATACTCGATGACGGAATCTTACAGAACAAGTTTTCACTGCCCCTTCTTCCCAAACCGCGAGTCCCACTTTGGACATTGGACATGCTTTGCTATCTTCATCAGCACTACGCCCCACAACTTTCCCAGGATATTATTACAGTTTTGGAACATTACTGTGCAATAAAGGAGAGGGCCATGGCCGCATGCATACGGAACTTACATTAATAAAAATACGCGCCGCTTTTTGACTCTCCTCGCTCACTAGTGCCAAAATACTTTGCCCTAGTCAGTGGCAGCTGTTCAGTGGCGTCAAGCTTGAATTCCAGTGGTGTAGCAGGCTGGCCTCCGTGGGGACCCACCCACCCCTCAGGCCGCTATTAACGCTATTAAATGCGCATGTTTTCGCTCTTTCTTTCCTTTTCCTTCCTTTCTTCTCACTTTCCGCCTATTTTCCTTCCTAGTTCCTTTCACTTTTCACCTTTCACCACCCTCTCGAGGGGGGACCCACCCCCTCAGAGCCGTAGCAGCCGCTACGGCAAAACCCCACGCTTGACGCCACTGCAGCTGTTTTTGAATCTCCAATGTTGCTTCTCTTGATACAATATTACTTTTTACTCGTTCTTTGCTTCCTCTACTACGACTATGACGTAGAAGCAAAAAAGAACGAGTATTGCACTTGCCCTGTCAGTTAAGACCCCGATTCATCTCGAAAACTGCGTAACGGAGGGATTCTGTTTTGCGGGCGTTATGATTGGGCGTTGATCTAGTTTCGAAAATGACATATTAGATTTCTGAAAAACAAAAAACCAAAAAAATCGTATTTAGAGACCGCAGATCGGTGGAAGTTTGTCTTGGGACCAGCCGTCGCCCGCAGTCAACAATCAGTTTTCGCGTACTCTGCAGCGCTCGGAGTAATAGATCAGTGGCTGTCCAGTTAAGACGCGAGAAAAACAGAATTAAAAAAGAAATCACAAATTCTGAATGTTCATAAATTGTTCGTAAATATGAGAACCAAGAACATGAAATTATGAATATCTCGAAAAACCTTATTTTCCTTCAAAACTCAAAGAACGAGTCTGTCCTAGGACGCCAAAGCGTTCTCCATGCCTGTCTTGTTCATACTACGGCCGAGTCTTGCTAGACAAAAGCGAGAATTGTTAATTTTCAATGTTTATAAACCATTTACGGTGGACATTTTTCAGACATGAATTTCTCAAACTAAAAATCTGATGAGGGTACTCATAATCAGGTAAAGTGAAGCTACTAGACCAAGGAAGAAACTCCAAAAGCTCCTAATGTGTTTCGCGATCCCAATTTTCAGTACCGGAGCACCAAAGTTGAACAATGGTCCAAGTGGACAATGACGGAACTTACGTTTGGAATACTTCTCGTGCTCTCCTGAGGTACCTACATGACATATGAGTTCGGTTGCAGCGGGGAAACGTGAAACTAAAGGGTACAGTGAATTTCTGTGCTCACGTACCCCGATACAATGCGTTTCAAAGACGCACGGAGACAAAGACATGGAATGGGCCCGTACGCACAGAATCGCCCCTTTAGCAATCTCTGAACTAAACGGTCTCAATAATATACATGTAAATATACTCACTTTACCACTGTAGAAGTGGCACACTCGGCCTAAACGGGTACAGCCGTGGCCTACTTCGTGGGAGAGTGAGTTGTTAGGCAGTTGACCCGGGATGACAACCACGGTGCAGTTTTTCCAGTTTTTGCACATGACGAAATGGACGCCATGGTAATGTTTCTGGTAAGTGACCGAGACTCTCCGCTTCATCGTAGAGCCGCTGAACGTAGCGTACGCGGCTGCAAAGTGCGCAGGCGGTGGTTACTATTGTCAGGAAAGCAGGCCAAACGACGCCTCCAGACAAGGCGTTAAGGTTTTGCCCACTTCCGCCATGCCGGTGTAGATAAGAGACGGTGGTGTCCCCGCGTTTTGCTTTTCTTTTCGTTAGGCGGCTTTCGGCGGCACGGCTAAGTTCAAAAGTCTTCAGTAGTCACATTTGAACCCTTTCTCCACGGTATCTCTGAGGCTTAATTGATTGCCTCTGCGGCTCAAATCCTTCCACGTTAAAAACAGTTGTCTTGAAATTTAAGACATCCGCGGCTGTTTTCAAGACCCCCTACAAATTTCAAGACGTTGTCTTTAAAAAATTGAAAATGGACTAGCATGCTATTGCCGCAAAAACAATACCGTCCTGAATGTGCGTGCCCAGAGACCCGACGGATGCTGTTCACACTGCGTCAACGGGGATCCGTATAATTTCTTTATTGCCTACGACCAGGAGGGAGGGCAGTGGGGGTCCAGTCACTTCCCCGCAGGAGCATGAAAATAGGTCCAGTAGCTGACATTGAATGTTTACGCAGATAGGTTGTCATATCTTTAAAATCGACGGCCCGGGTTGAAAATTTCGCCTTTCTCGCCGTCCGTTGCCGCCCACGATTTCGAAGGTTTGTTGTGGTGAAAAGACGGTGGGAGCGTTGAGTCCTTTGTGCAGCCCATGCAAAGAACTCGCCGCTCTCGTCGCCAAAATCGGGCTGGACAGACCGTGCGCAGCCCGACAGACACTATCCTCTGGTCCTGTCCTACTTTTGCCCTGGGAGATCCCGATCCCAGCAGTGTCAGCGGCGAGAGAGCGTCGAATGGGGCGGAGCGGAGCTTATCAGTGTCATAAGCGCTGACACTACAGTCGACATGTAAAGACAGAGAGGTTCCACCCCACACCTTCCTTATTCTGACTGTTGTATATTTGATCCAGTGACGTTACCAAGAAGAGCTTGCCTGCATATAACTGCGCGCATGCGCGGAGTCATGACCGACAGAACAACCGCTTCACATGCGAAGCGAAGGTCTGCGCATGTTTGTCTTCCCCTTGTGATCGCCGTTTCCGGTGAGTTCGGCACGCCCAACGGATTTGACTATTTAAGCACCAGAAATGAAGAAATGCGCTGGTTTCCTTGCAAAGCGAGTTACGATGACTTCGATTTGTCGAAACTGGTAAGTTTCTTTTGGACCTTGCGGCTTTGCTTGTGGCGTCGAAACGTCGTTCGATTCAACCCGAGGGAGACTGTGGCGCTATCCTACGGGCAATGGCTGAACATAAACTGGCAGGGGCTATCCACAAAACTTTTGAGGATACACTGTACAAGCGATTGTAGCCGTGCTCGGAGTCAGATCCGACAGGCCTTAAAACCAGTATGCGACAAATCTTACGCCCCCCCCCCCCCGAAAGACCTTACGTAATTATTGAACGCCCATTACGAACAAAATGCTTCCTAAGAAAGTTCGTACTGCAGAGCTGTTTTTTTTGTTCTGCTAGCTTTTCGTGGTGCTGCCAGATTAGGCTCCGATTGCGTCCGGCGGCATTCTTCCAAAATTACTGCCGACGAGTTCTGGTAAGGTGTAACGAACTTCTTATTACCGTTGTTCTTTGGTTTACAATGTTACGTTCAAAGAGCCACGCAAACAAGTTACACATCGTTTCAGGGTTGCGACAGGTCAGAAAAAGTCAGAAAAGTCAGGAAAAACAAATGGAGTCAGTAAAAGTCAGGAAAAATCGCAAAGAGTCAGGAATTTTTGACGCTGATCGACACTTTACAAGATATTAACGAAAAGCCAAAGGAAATGGCATATGTATCGCGTGGAATGTTGCGTCGTAACGGAAGGTAAAGTCAGGAAAATTGAATTAAAATTCGGTCAGGAAATGGGGAAAATGCGATCTTGTGACAACCCTGTTTAAGTTCAGATAAAATACTTGCACAAATTTCAATTTAACTTAGCCCGTGCTTTAAAAAAAATATTATCGCCGTAGTAACTTGCAGCGGACACATTGTTTTTTTACTCGCAAGAAAAGTTGACTGCAAGACCGGCCTTACCATTGCAGTCCCTGGATTTTTCGTCGGATGCGTCCTCGCACTGCGGGACGCTGTCGCACAACTTATCACGGTCAATGCAGCCACCATCTTGGCAGGCGTATTCCGTATCCGAGCAGGGAGGGGTGCCATCACCTGTATCAATTAATAAGCTAGTGTTCACTCTAAGCAACAATATGCGTATGGGATGTTTGGTGTTTCAAGCTTTTCGGATAATGCTTGCACATGCAAAGTCACCTATCGGAAGATGACAGCGGGGGAATGTTTGCACTGATGAAAACTTGCTCCCTTGTAACGTGTCACCGTTACTCTTTTGACTATTTCTCTGACGTACATTTTTTTTTCAATTTTTAGTTCATTTAGTTTCCTTTTGACTGACGCTACACTGACTGTTTCTTTGGCGATCGCGACGCCAGTAACGTTGATTACGTGACATTTCTTGCCTTGCCTTTCTTTGTCTGCTTTCCGCCTCATTTCAAATCATTCGTTTCACGTGCGTAGCGCCGTTCTTTGCGCATCGAGCTCGCGCAGCTTTAGTTCATTCATCCGCCACCAGAGCGCGCCACCTCTCGAGCCCGAGCCGAGACGGTCCGCTCCGCTGCTCACCTCGTCCATTCTAGGGATGTGCGAATAGTGACAAGTAATCGATTACCGAGTAGTCGAATAGTCGGGCATGACCGAATAGTCGACGACCGAATACTCGGGAAACGTACTCGAATATCCGAGTAATCGGAATATAATCGGGCCAATAATCGGATGCCGAAAAATGATCTATGCAAGTACTTCATTGATTTATTATATCATTGTTTTTCGAGTATTCGGAAAATGATCGGGTAAATAATCGGATGCCGAAAAATGAGCTGTGCAAATATTTTATTGATTTATTATGTCATTGTTTTTTTTAATGTACCTTATTGGTTATCCCCTTTTTCCCCCTCCCCTTCCCCTCCTTACCACTCGTCAAACTCAAGCGACCCAAGAAATAAAAGCATCTGCAGATGCTTGCCGGTTAATCTGTTTCTTCTCTGCACGACGATCTGCGCCGCCTTCGAGAACAGCCTCTCTGACGGCACCGACGTGGCGGGGATAGGCAGGTATCGCCGCACCACCGCGTAGACATGAGGGTACTGCTCGGCGGCGCGCTCCCACCACTCGAACGGGTTGACGGTCCGATCAAGGATTGGTCGGTTGAGGTACTGGCGCAGCTCCACCGGAATCCCGCCCGCGGTATCCTCCTCCCGTGTCGCTTGCGCGCGTGAGAGCACCACCTCGTCGTGGTAGTCCCACAGGCTGCCGGCCGCTGCAGTTGGTCGGACTGGACGCCACCATATTTTTAAAAAAAACGCAGTTAGACCTGTCCAGTGCGGACCGGAGGAGGGTGGATGCCGAGGCGCGCCTGAATTTACCCGCTCTGGTGAATCCTCTTCGGTCCCTCGAGAGATCATCTCCCTAACAAACTCCTTCAGCCAGGTGATAGCGTTGGCCTTGACCATGGGGCTCTGCTCGAAGTACGTCGTCTTGAACCTAGGATCCAAGACGGTGGCCAACATATACATCCGGTTCTGGTCCAGATTTCCCAGCCTCTGATGTAGCTGGATCTCTACTTGATTTTTCAGAGTGGTGGACAGCTCATCTACGGGCTGCAACGTCGACAGTTTCTTCTTCAGCAGAAACAGCAGTGGGAGGGTCTTGCTGATGGTGATGAACTTCTGGCCGCAGAATTCAGTTGTGACGAAGGCGAGCGGGGAGAGAATGTCCCGGACTTCACGCAGCACGGCTATCTCTCTCGCAGACAGCATCTTAGGCCCTTGAGGGAATTTCAGCAGAACCTACCGCGTGGAAATCTCGTTAGAATCCAGACTCGTCATTTTACCGTGTACTGTTCATACGAGCCGTTGTACCTGTCCAATTAAGGGGCTCAGTTCCAGAAATCGGTTGATCATATCGAAGGTGCTGTTCCACCTAGTGTCGACGTCCTGGATAAGCTTGAGCACTCCTCCCTCGGGCACCCCCTCGAGCTCCTGCAGCCGACGGGGTTCGTCTGTAGCCACCACCGACTGGCGGGTGAACGTCACGATCGCCTTCACTCTGTCGATGAGGCCAGCCGAGGGCTGCTCCTGCAGATGGCACGGTCAGGTGACAGAGGGTACAAACCGACAGTGCCCCTTAGAAGCCTCGTATGTCACCAGCGCGGGTGGTGGAAGGGTGGCGGGATCTGCAGGGGCAGGGTGGCGTCTCCTCAGTCCTGGAGTGTTCTGGCACGCCGTTCTTGGCACTAGCTCGATTTCGTGCGCGGCGCAGGTGAGATGTCGGTCGGTCCCAACCAGCTCCTTGACTGCCCTCTTGATGTTAGGTGCACCCTCGGTCGTCGTGCACAGAACGCTGCCCTGCTTGAACCCCCACTCCCGGAGGACTTCTTCCAGGACGCTCTTGAGGTAGAGCCAAGTGTGGTTTGTCGACAAACCTTTCACGCCGCTGAGGATTGTCGTCGACTTGGTCCCCTCCAAGACGTGAGCAGTCACGCCGATGTAACTTTTTGTTGTTTGAGTTTCGGTCCAGATGTCGCATGTCAGGTAGACGCACAACTGTCTCTGGAACCATGCCTCCCGCCTGTCCTTCTGGATGGTTTACTTGGCCTGCAAGCGCCGCGTAAAAGTTCACCTCGACGGCAACTTGTACCGCGGCACTGCGACTTTCATTAGGGTCCTGTAATAAGATGCAGTAGAGCCACCAGAATAGTAAAACGTTTTAAAGGCTCGCCTTTTGCTCCGGGCCTTCCTAGAAGCCTTCGCACTCCACGAGGTGGAAAAGTAGACAGTCGCGCGCGAGCATGTACAGGATGCTGTCCGTCAGCGTCTCCGAGAGGACCCCCCCCCCCCCCTCCGAGAGCGCAGCAGCACGCTGGAAGCTGGCCATGATAGACCCCCGACTTCCAGATGGAGTAGATGACGATGACTGCGTCCTCGGCGTGGCGGTAGACGGGGTGCTGCTCGGCACGACGAAGGGCCGTCTGGAGGTGGACGGGGTGTCCGTTGGCGCGGACGGAATGCACGGCGGAGATGCGCCAACCTAAGAGTGCCGAGTTACTACATAGCTCACGGGCACGTTGCCACGTCAAGGCATGACACTCACTCGACGCCGCACTTTCCGGGTAGCGTCTGGGTCATCCGGGTCCCCGTCATCTTCCCGGTGGCGGGCGGCTCTCGGAGCTGGAGGAGGGGGCGAAGCGTTGCGGGGGCCGGAAGATACTGTTACAACTCCCGATAAATCTGGGGCAGGTTGCTGTGACGTGTGGGAAGGCGTAGTGGAGGCGTTTGATTTGGATATCCCATGAATTTTGAGATGGTTCCAGGCTGACGTTGTGCTCTGGTTGTACGACAGTTTCCTATTACACAGCTGGCACTGAATCACATCATAGAAAAAAACTTCCAGACACCGCTGGTGGGGGCCTTGCGACTCATTATTATAAAGCTTTATAGGTTTTACAAGGGCCCGGGATAGTTGCCATGGTTGGCCTTTCCTACTGTGAACAGTGGACACTGTGTGCATTGTCGGTGGCGGTGGCCCACATTCAGATCGCGCGCCGCCGCCGCGGCCGCGCCGAGCGCCGCGCCAGCTCGGGCCGAGCAGAGACACCGAACCGAGAGGCGAGCCAGCCGAACACACCCGAACAGCGCGCGTCGGCAAGGAGTTGGAGGGAGTTGGGTCTGGTGAGCTTCGAGCATCGGACACGGGACTGCACGGCACTGAGTATTTGGTAGAAACTAATCGACTACTCGGCCGAGAGCTACTCGGGGCCGAGTATTCGGTATTCGCTCAGAGCAGCAACTTCCTCATCATCTCTTCTGACCCGAGCACCACTTTACCATCATTTCCACGTGCACGCACGTTTATTTCTCGGTGAGTCTCAGTGTTCGCTACTGTTAGCTTCTTCAGTTAGGTTTAGTATTCAAAATTAATGGGAATTCTTTAGGGTAAGGGTTACTATAACTTCAAACTGGAGGGGAAGGGGCGGCCATCTTGGTTACCTTGACATAGTGAACAGCTGTTTTGCTCCCGACTTTCTAGGGTCAGAAGTTACCATCTTGAGATGTCTGGCTAAAGCCCTGCTGTGAGCTGTCTCGGAGTGGAGTCCGGCGGCGATGTCTCTTTGATGCCTGTCCACCTGGCCAACCTGACCAACGATAGGCTGAGGGAGGAGGGGACTGTTATGGAACTTTCTTGTATATTTATGCAATCTTACATTTTAAATTTGTGGCTATGTATTGTGTGTGTGTGTGGTGTCCTGTACTTTGGTAGATGTACGCAAGTCCGTACTATGTATCCTTCCTTTCTTTTGTGTTATATTTTTGCGGAGTCGGTCTTTTGCTGACCTCCCCCTTTGTGTTTTTTTTTCTATTATGTAATTGCTATCTTGTGACATTATTAATGTGCAAATTATTTGTAGTTCATATCACAATGTATTTATTACGATTGTGCGAAACACTAATTTACGTTAAAATTTGCGCTCCTACAAAAAGTGGGTTGGGAGGTTAGTGGAGGTATAGTGGCACAGAACCGGCCTAAATGTGCACTGATGAACAAGAACGAGTTTTTGACGTATTTATTTAGTTTGAAACACGCTCTTTTCAACCAGCTAAGAAGCCACGCGAAATTTCTAGGTCTTGAAAATGGGGGTTGCACATCAGGGTTGTTAACGTTACTTTTAGAATGCAACGCGTTACCGTTACCTCATTACCGTAGACTCGGTGACGATAACGCGTTACCGTTACAGCTTCCAGAGAAACATAACGCGTTAGTTACTGTAACGTCGTTACTTCGTTACTCGTTACATCATTTTTTTAAATGTGACTAAAAACGCTCCTTGACTAGTATGGTGTGTTTACCATCGTTTACCAACACTGAATTACAAAATTAAAGTGCAACTATAATCCTTTTGTGAAGGTCAAAAATAATAAAATAAAACGATTTCATTACAAGATACCAGAAAATTACAGTATCGTTATCAAGAGTCAGGTACAGGATCAGACCAGACAAGGTCAAAAAGGGTCATTTGAACTTAAACCTACGGTTCACACACAAGAGCACCTCGTTTTCAAAGTTCTTGTCGCCACGCATACTGTGCAGGTCCGCGAACGAGACCCCCGCCACCCAGAACAGGCGCTCAACCGACGCGCTTGGCATGGAAACATGCCGTTGCACTGTGTTTGCATTTATCGATCTGCCCGTTGAAATTTGCCGATGTAACGAGTAAAATGTAACGTGCGTTACGTCTCGTTACTGACTTGAGTAACGATAACGCGTTACCGTTACAGAACACGGAAAAATTAAACGCGTTAGCGTTGTTACAGTAACGAAGTAACGCGTTACACTAACGTCGTTATTTCGTTACGTAACGTTAACAACCCTGTTTCACATGTCTCAGGGGCGATTTAGATCTCGGGAACTAGAAGAGATATCGGCCCGTTTTAACGTCATTGTAAATAGCAAACGACCAAACTGTTTAAACCTTCTATCTGAAATGTTGCACGGTACACAGCCAAATATGTGTTTTGATTTAACAAATTCCAGATTTTCACAAAATAGTTCCAACATGAGTTACCGTTTAGGGTGCGTCTCGTAATTTGGGACAAACTTGACAGGGCACTTGGGGTCGCAAACGTCTCCTTATGGATTTACAATCACTTTTCTGTTGCGCCTATAGACGGTAGGCAAGGCAATCGAGGGTCACGCATGACACCACCGCACCGTGGGTTGCCTACAGCACAGGGGTTTGTGCAGCGGCGGAACTGCCGTTGGGGTTCTCTACGACAGCCAACGATTCGGACACAGATGCGAACGCAGCCGCTGCCTGGGGGTGCTCCAGCGGTGCTCGCTTCTGCACAGTGCGCGATCCAGTGGAGGACGCTGTTTTGGCAATCTCAACTTAAAAAAAAACACACCAGATTCAAATAGCGTTCGCTAAAAGCTACCCGACCGAAGCTGAAAAACGGCGCCGAAGGGCTGGCGCGGCGCCGCCTCTCAAAGTATCCAGCGTCCCGGGCGCGTTGTTGTTCTTTTTCCGCCGCGCTCTACGCTCCGCCACGGCTCTCGGCTGGCCGGGCTGGCCCCGGCCCGGTGTACGAGCAGATGTAAACAATGTAAACAAAGAGTTAGTGGCTTTGTGTAGTGTTGTAATCTAACAGAAAAGGTACGTAATAACAGTTTGGCAGTCGATTCTATGAATACGTGTTAGTTGCATTAAAATGGAAGTCGTCTTTTGTGTATAATAATAATAGACTGATGGTTTGAAAATAGACGTTCTTTCATGTGGAAAAGTCTATCGCCGATCTTGGTTATGCCAGAACACCTGGCATGTTTTTAATGTAATTTAATCGATTTTATTGCGCTGTAATATCTGTGATTTCGGTTGCAGGAGTAAGGCTTAGTGTCATTATGTTTACCTGGAGAAATCTTAATGCATCTGTGTCTCTAGGCACTTCTTTTTACCTTACTCCATCGAATCGTGCACCGAGGGGAAGGACATCAACACCACTTTCCAAAGCCAAGAATAAAGCTTCATTTGTCAGACTAGTTTGTGACACCTGCACAACTTGTGGAAGGGAATGCAGGTGTCACTGGTCTTTCGTGAAACATGTCAGGGGGGACAAAATAGTTGGTGAGTAAAATAAATAAATTTTGTGTAACACAGCATGACAAAGTTGAATAATAAGTGAATTAATCTTTGTCTTTTGTTTATAGAACAAGCGTCACGTTACCCAACGGTCCCTGAAATTATGGACCATATGTCAACAAATATTGGGGGGGGGGGGCATTTGATACGTTAAAGCTGTACCCTGCATATGCCACTAAAGGAGACAACTTCAAAAAATGTATCCAATCTGTAGTGGTTATGCATGGTACTTTCAGTGACCTACATGAAAGGATTCAATTTAAAGACCTCATCCATAGTGCCATGACCAATAGCTTGAATAAAAACAAATTTTTGCTATCTCCTGCATTGACAGCTTCACTGCAGAAAATTGCAGAATACCTGCTGTCTGATCTGGAAATGAGGAAAAGGTTAAGCAACCTATTCCAAGTTTGTCACTACTGTGATGAAGAATTATTTCAATTTTTTTTGGCAAGCTATGTGCTGTTCTTAGTGATTGACATTTTAAAATTCATCAGGACATGGGTGAGAAATAGTTCTACGATTTCAGAAATGCCGAACAGTTCCCTGGACACACTGGAAAAGCATTGCAAGAGTGATTTCTGAGAAGCTGCTTGAAAGTGATAGTGTGCCTGGCCCTCCAGACAATGTTAAGGGGTGGACAATTGCCCATAGCAGCGGAAGATTATTTTTTGTTGTGTTTTGTTTGACTGGCCCCTCCCTCGCTCACACCATAACTTGTACCCCTACACATACCTGCACACACTTCTATAGCAGTCTAAGATTTGACACAATCTGCAGAATTTTGTTTACAAACCAGCCAATGTTGTCTCGTGAGAGGGGTTTCTGACCCTTCACTCACACCTGTGAGAACACGAACAGCTCCACTGCAGGCCACAAACACTTCTCTCTGCTCTGCTTTTGATTCTCTCCTGCCAACCATGAGGACATGCATCCCCTTGTTATCAACCAGAGGTATGAATATATTCGTCAACATCAGGAGCAGCTTGTTTTTCTAACTTCCAGTAGCAAGTGGTCCTCCGCTTGTGGCACTTACGCTCTGTCTCAGGTTCTGCAGCATGGTCCTGAAAGAAAGGGTATACGTATAATTTGGTATAGTAGTTTATGATATTTTTCAAAGTGTATCAAACCTTTTGAGGTGCTTCTGGGCATGGGATGAGACACGTTGTGCTGAGGGTTGGACTGAAGAGCCCGCTGGAGACATCATTCAGGCAATCCTAGAAAAACAGATACACACAACACTTTGCTATGCATAATTAATTTGCATCAGTATAATCCACAATGTATAATATGATGAGAACTCTGGCAAAGTAGTATTGAAATTTTGAATAATTTTTTGAAAGACATGCCTCACTGAAATCTGGCAAGGATATTGACAGACCAACATCAGTCCAGCTACTGTCACTGAAGCTGCTTCCAGGGCGGCTTTCTTGGTGACTCATGCTGTTCCCAGGGCGGCATATAGTAAGACTGGATGATGTTCTTGCATAATCGTGATCCGAGACACTAGGAGAAGGGGAATAGTCAATCTTGAACGGGAGTAAAAACATCTTGTCAGATCAGAAATACAAAACAGAACCCTCCTACTCTTTCAATGTATACACTGGCACCCACAGCTGCTTACCTCACTCTCCGCCGCATCTTCTCCAGGCAAACTTGACATTGACATAACATCATCACCATCACATCCGGAATGTTCAGACCCAGGACCCTCCTTGTACAGTCTGCACAGAAAAAAACAAACAGTTAATACCATACTTTGACGTAGGCAGGAGATTGATGCATGCGTATAAAAAATATCTGCAGGGGAAGACACAGATTTCGACACTTACAGTAGGCATTCGACTACTTTTTACATGCTTTAATCGTTTCCTGACAGGAACATTTCTCTTTGTTTTCCTTTTTCTTTCGTCCTTGCCCGTTTCTTTCAAAGAATCTTCCACTTCCACAGGTGACCCGGGCTGCTCTTCTTCCTCCATAATTACACTTGTTGACAACACAACAACACCGCGATAGAATATCTTCGATTGGTATGTCCCCCGTCCGTCTTCTGCTTGCTGGGCCAGCGGAGTGGCAGCGTGGCGGAGCGGAGCGCGCGGTGAAAAAAGAACAACAACGCGCCCGGAACGCTGGCTAATTTGGCCCCAGCGAGGCCCCAGCCGCTCGGCGGCGATCTTCAGCTGCGTTCGCGTAGCTTTTAGCGGACGCTGTTTGAATCTGGTGTGTGTTTTGACTTTCAGATTATAACTAAGGCAATCAGTGAAGCCTTCCCCACGATTTGCGACCAAACGGGATCTGAGAGATAAATATTGAGGGCGCCAGGTGTTGCAACGTTGGGCAAAGCGGTAGCCAGCAGGCTCCAAGCTTCGTGTCCCAAGCTGTAGTCTCTTTTCTGAGTGGTGCGAGGCGACTGCCGAACGGACGGGGTGGTGTGGCCGCCGGGCCCTTCCACAGCATAGGCGGCGGCCTAGCCAGAGGTAACGCTCGCAGTTCTGAGTACATTACTGGGCTGGGAAAACGGTTTACAAAGATAGGAAAAGGACTAATAGAAAGTGGAAAGTGCCCCCTTCAATCGGAGATAAGATGTCAAGCCAAATTAATAGGCGTTCACATACAATAACGGTCGGTGAAAATTTACGTATTGAAAACATCATCAGAGTAAAAACTGAGTTCAATTTTGTTACTCTGTCACATATCTAGGGATTTTACCGAAAAATACCCGTGCGTATGAATACATGCAAGAACCTTTGACTTATTCAGGTTTTAAAAGTTGCAGTAACTTCCCACGATAATGTAAGGATCTCCTGCTCATTACCTGACAGACTTAGATGTGAGACATCGGCTGACGGCTTGTTGGTTCAGTCGTGATTAAGTTGATTTAGTTGTGATTAAGTCGTCCGATGTTCACTGATTTAGTGAGTGAATAACCCCTCGATACCCGGTCATGTTCCAGCCGAGCCGTGACAGGAAAACCCGCAACAATGGCTCGCTCTTTCTGGAGCTAAGCATTTAATTAGTTGAGCGCTGAACCATACCAACTTCAAGATGTGTGAGGCTATTGTTGCGGGTTTGCCTAACTTTGCTCTGTCACAGCTGAGCTGGGACACCTGGTATTCATTGACTTGACGAACGTAAGATTGCGACAGCTTCAGTTGACAAACATAAGTCACAAAGCGAAAATCCTAGATATTAAGAATTTCTTCGTAGGTTACGGTCTTAGTGGCTGGTTATCGTCAAGAAAATGAAGTTTTGTAGAATTCTTCTTGAGATTCATCGTATAGCGAATTCACTCAAAGCTACGGAAACGTTCTTTGTGAAACGAATGATTTAAGGAGGCTTTTTATTTTACTTTGCACAAATTTCCTCATCAAAGGTTGCACCACCTACCTCTTTTGAACTGAACGTTCACATAATCGGTCCACGGATCTGGCTTGATCTTGAGCACAGTCAAGCTCTCATGGAAAGAAAGGACGGCTTTGGAACTGTTGGGGAACCGACTCGCGGGGAACTGATCAAGCCAGATGAACAGGCTGCGTTTGCCACGTTCCAGTACGAAGTTGATCTCTCCGCTGTCAAAATTTTTTTTGTCATCGTGTTCCACAAACTGAAACGGTCGGCAAATGCATGTTGAATCGTGCTTCGGTTTCTTTGTGCTGAGGGCGTAAGAAGGGACAGGCGTGGATCCAGGGGCGGCTCTAGGGGGGTGGGGGGTGTACTGCTTTCTGCCCACTTTCAGGCGGATTGTAACGCGAATTGGCTACCTTTCGGGCGCCCTAGGGGGTGGGCGATCCCCCCGTCGCCCCCCCCCCCCCCCCCCCCCCCGGGTTCCGCGCTTGAGAAGGGAAGAGGCGAGGGTACTTCACAGAGTGCTGCATTGGCGCAGGCCTGAACCGCTAGCCAGACCACGCGGTCAAGACTCTGCGATCCGGGACGGGTGACTTGGCATCGAACCCCGGCGGCTCCGGATCGCCGTAAAAATAAAAAAGGCAAACATTCTCATTTCTTCTTTATAGGCTAGCGGAGTTGGCTTTGGAGAAGAAGACGGGAAAAACAAAACGGTCTCTGATTGGCCGGGCGCCGCACTGTTAAAAAAAATTGTTGGGATACGACATTTTGCTTGATGAACTTTTCGTTCTATAACGTCTCTATAACGAATATGGTCGTTTGTGTTCAAAACGCATTTTTATCGTTTCAAAACGAGATAATCGTTGCCGAACAAGTAATGTCGTTACATTAGGATATTGAAGTCGTAGTGAAACGACTTTTGTCGTAATTGAACGAAATGTGTCGTATGAAAACGTCTGTGATCGTACAGAAACGACTGCGCTCGCTATCAAACTTAGCGACTCTGGTGTCGTAAATTTACGACAATTTTTTTTACAGTGCGGGCGTGAGAGTAGGGTTTTCGATCTTCGTTCACACGCCGGTCGTAATGTCTCAGTCGAGACGGTTTCTTGAGCACGAACTTGCACCGTGGTATGACTGACATAATTCCTAAATTTCATAACAGCGGACATGTCCTAAAGCTGTTTTTTTTAACCTATTTAATCCACAGAAATCCGCTATAATAAATAATCTATAAACAAGCTATCAAATAATAAGCTATTATTAACGTGTAATTACGTGGTTAATTAAATATATAGTTATTTGAATTGTGTCCTAGGCTACGTCACTTACTTAATTTTTCAACGCGCTAGTCATTTTTTCTGACTTTTCGAAACCAATAATTTATCGTGCGATAAAGTCTGATAATTTATCGGACGATAAATTCCAATAATTGCAATTCCGGTAATTAATTAGACGATGAATTCCGATAATTTTGGGGGCGATACGATATATCGTTATCGTTGTTTATCGATAAGTAAAAGTTATCGTATCGCGATAGGAAAATCCAGTTATCGCCCAGCCCTAGCTGGCTTACCCTGGACTCTCGCAGGCACGATAGGCCCGCACGTTTGTGATGCACTTGTGCGTCCTGCTTTACGGCGCCCGAAAGGTAGGTGTGCATTACGGGTTGGCCTATCCCTGCGCTTGCAGGCGCCTCAAACTAACTCTATTCACGACGATCTCCCTTGACGATCTAAAAACTGCTATGCTATACGCTCGCCACATTAGGAGCAGAACAACGGAGCGTTTCCTTAGTTACTTAGAGAAGAATGCAATTTCGTCGCGTCGTGGGCCTCCCCTGCTACCTTCCCCTTTTGCCTTGCGTAAAGGAGTAAAGGGGTAAAGGAGATTCAACCTAGTGGCTCCCAAACAGCACTTTCACGATGTTATTGCCTTTTTATATATAAGTTGAACTATTCTTTTTGTCGAATAATTCGCGAGTGCCATGTGAACAGATAATATAACACTCTCACATATTTAGAAACTAAAAAAATGGAATGAAAGTATGAACGGAACCACACTGAGAAAAAACATTACAGGTCGCAACTAATTTTTAAGTCGATTTTCAGACAAGCAGTAAATTTTTGTTTGAATAACTAAAATTTTGTTCGGGAACTAAATTTTAGTTGCACCAACGCAACGTTTGTTGCTTCAACGCATTGGTTTGCTGAAGGAGCAAAGAGTAGAAATTGTTTTGTTTAGTGACCGCAAGGAACCTCTTCGTTGGAGCAACTAACGTTCTCCCAACTAAATTTTAGTTATCCGAACAAAAATTTACTGCTTCTCTGAAAATTAACTTCAAAATTAGTTGCGACCACTAATGTTTTTTTCTCTGTGCAACTATTAAATTTCGAAGGAGAGCTGAGGTGATGATTAGAAAATTCCAGGGACTCTTTCCCGAAAATTCCCGGGAATTTTGCAACCCTTCATAGCTTTAGGGAAACCCAAACACCTCGTGAATCGCTATATACATGGAGGGAATTATTACTTATGCAGTTAACTTACCCCTTCCAAGCGTTCGCAGTAGTCCCCTTCCTGAGTGCACCCGGAATACGTTTTGTAATACAGTGTCCCGGAAAATCTGCTGTAGCCGCTGGCGGAGAGCTTCCTGCACGTCTCCGGGCTGCACATAAGGAACTCGACGGCTTCGAGGGTCACACGGGGGTACTGTCTCCCAACGACCGCATGGCGGATGCCCGTAAATGGCTTCTGGAGGCTGTACACTGAAAGGTTAGTCATGAAGGTTAGGATTGCCAGTCCGCCACTCGCAACGGTGCGATCGAGTTGACCGCCACGCTTTGGATAATGCGGCAGAAGCAGACGCAGGGATAGTATGAAGAAGCGCAGTTTTTCACCAAATAGCGACTGTATTTTTTGTTTAGTGAAGCAAAATTCCAAATTCTTATTCTTCCCCTGCGTTTCTTGGTACGGCTTCTCAAATCCGTTTCGAGCTTCTCTGGAGTACTATATCTGCGCCACATCGCCCCTCCAATTTTATGGTTTTTAAACCGCAATTGGATTTACGTGTTCCAGGCAAGCGACTTTTCCGTTTAAGTTCTACGAGAGTTAGCGGACAGCATGCCCACTTAACGTTCTTCACCCAGGTAGGTTCCTGGGGTCAAGCCACGAGTGCACAGCAAACAAACCATTTCTGCGAAAGTGGCGAATGATCATGGTTGTACGGCTTGCGTAGGGCCTGATCACCAGTCTATTGCTCCTAGATGAGACTGGAACACTGGATGGTTCATCGACGCGTGTCTTGAAAACGACCAGCTTGTTATCAACACGCTTCACGTAAACACTGTATTGTTTCTGGTCCTCAAACTCGTCCATTTCAGCTCCGTGGCACTGCAACTAAGTTCAAGCTGTCAGCGCCACAGTCCACCTCCGTGACACTGGTGCAAGTGCATGCATGGGTGATGCCAGTGTCACGAAGGTCCACACGCCTCTCCCGTACGAAACGAATAGCTGAATATCGTCCTCTGGTCGTCTTACAGTGGTCTTGCGGCAAAGACGACGTCGCGACGGTAGTAAGAGCAAGACAAGAGCACGACAAGACGACTTCGAGACGAATGCCGCAAGCACATCGTGGTCCGAATCCGGTCGTCGCCTAGCCTTTTTCTCGTGTGATTGCCACCATAAATGCCACCTGAAAACGGTGCCTTTTTTGACGAGCGTAAGCCGACATTCAGACGAGATTCAGACGAGGCGAAAGAAAAGGCGAAAAAGTAGACAGCGCGGCCTGGGACTGATCTGCCGAATGTTACCTTGGAAGTCGGCTACGCTGTCCACCTGGCCAGGGCGAACATCGTTACGGGTTAATGCATGCGAGCGCGTCCTATTCTAGCGTCAGGCGCCCGCACGTGTCGGGCGCGTGTTTAGCAGACACATGTCACATGTTACGGTTAACACGGAGTGCAGTAATTGGTGCTGTATTAGTAACACCTAATTTATTTTTGTATGATTACTTGTGCACGTCGTATTTTTTCTAGATACCAACGGGTACGTGCCCATGTCCCATGTACCCATGTCAGGGTTTGTGTCTGTGTCAACGCACGTCATTCTTCTCTTTCACGTGTCCAGTCCGGGCGCCTTACGCTAGGACAGGACGCGCTTTGAGTGTGCTTCGCAGGCATCAGTCCGTAGCGATATTCGCCCTGGCCAGGTGGACAGCGTAGCCGACCCCCAAGGTAATACTCGACAGATCGGTCCCAGGCCGCGCTGTCAACTTTGTCGCCTTTTCTTTCGCCTCGTCTGAATCTCGTCTGACTGTCGGCTTACGCTCGTCAAAAAAGGCACCGTTTTCAGTTGGCAATCACACAAGAAAAAGGCCAGGCGACGAACGGATTCAGTCCACGATGTGCTTGCGGCATTCGTCTCGAAGTCGTCTTACCGTGCTCTTGTGTTGCTCTTACTACCGTCGCGACGTCGTCTTTGCCGCAAAGACCGATGTAAGACGACCAGAGGGCGATATTCAGCTATTCGTTTCATTCGGGGTGAATACCCCCCCCCCCCCCCCCCCCCCCCCGCGCTCTTAGACACACCTTGTTGGCGAGCGTAGCGAGCCCTTGTTTCGACTCGGACCAGGCCCCGACACTCGTCGTCCGTTTGTCTTCAGAGACACCACGCAACAGACCGTGCTCAACTCATAGATTATGTTAATCTTTATTGGCGGACAATATGACGAGCCGTTCTTTTTTAAATTAGTGGCGTTTTAAATAGGTTGTAATGAATCAATTTCAAAGCCCCCCCGCTGGTGTTGGTACTACTGTTCGGCTCAGCTGGGCTTAGCTGAGCTCGGCACGGCTCGTGTAGGCGTCTCAGTTCGGTTGGCTCGGTTGTGTCGCTGCGACTAGCTTTTTCTCGTCGTCAACACGCGTCATCTTGCAGGAGATATTTTTAAGAAGTTTGCCTTTGTCTGATGGAGTCCACTTTGATCGACGGTGAGTCACGAGTTAATAATTTGTGGACTGTGCTTATTTGGTGTGCCCCCCCCCCCCCCCCCTCCCAGTTAGACGGAGGCTGGGGGAGCAGCCGCGCGCTCGGGCGGGCGGTGCCGGAGCTCCCCGGAATTTCCAAGTTTGAAGTGGGAAAATTAAACCGCAGACGCCTGAAATTTTCGGGAATTGATCGGGACCATAACTGCCACCCGGGCAATTGGTCGCAAGTTAAACCCCACGGCCGTTCTCATTTTATCAAAGTTTTTGTGTTTTGTCAATCTGAGCGGTAGCCGGGCTGCCATGGCGGGAAGCCGTAATGTTCTGTGTGGCAGTTTAGTGTGCCTGTAGTGTTGTGTCTTGTGCCCAGTGCTGAGTGAAAGTGAAGTGTAGTGCATCGTGCCCTTCTAGTGATCCTGCAAACCGCCAGCACCTCAAGCGCCTAAAATGTCCCCACGTGTGTGCCCCCTGCGCACCGGCGAGCCGGTGATCCCCCTGGCCGTCCTGGCCCGCCCCGCCCCTCTCCCCCTGCCCGGTGTAAGCGTGCAGGATTACCCCATTACCCCCGGTACACGTTCCCTAGGGACCCTTGGCCCCCGGTAAACTATCCCTAGGAACCCTTGACCCCCGGTAAACTATCCCTAGGGATGGTTTACGGGGGGGGGGTAAACCATCCCTAGGGATTACCCCTCCCAATCCGAAGCCGAGGGGGTAAAGGATTCCTAGGGATATATTACCCCCCGGTACTTGGTCACTAGGGAATCGTTACCCCTCGGGTCGCAGGGGGGGGGGGGGGTAAAAGGACCCTAGAAATTTTTTAACCCCCCCCCCCCCCCGGAAATTCAGCACCTTGGAGGGGGTAATAGGTCGCTAGTGATACATTACCCCCCGGTAAATGTTCCCTAGGAATACATTACCCCCGAAAATGACGCCCACGTTGTCAAACACATGTCCGTGTAGCGGGGGTCGGCTACCAGCTGTTCGACCTCTTTAAAAAAATCCTTTATTTACAAGATTTGTAAAATTTTAAAAGTAACAATCTAATAATAAGATTTTCGATGTTTCCCTGCCGAAGGTCGGACTTAAAACTTAAAGCTTAAAGTTATCTTGAGATGACGGTTGACAGAAGCTTTACAATGGTACATACTTTCAAAATTACCCCCCGGAAATTACCTGCACCATACGTTAGGGGGGATGGGGTAATACACACTTCACCTCACCTAACCTAACCTAACCTAGGCAAAATTTACCGGGGGTAAAGGAACCCTAGGGAACAGTTACCGGGAGGTACAGGAACCCAAGCGATATATTACCCCCACAGCGACAGCGGGAGGGTAATGTATTCCTAGGGAACATTTACCGGGGGTTATGTATCACTAGCGACCTATTACCCCCTCCAAGGTGCTGAATTTCCGGGGGGGGGGGGGGGGTAAACAATTTCTAGGGACCTTTTACCCCCCCCCCCCCCCTGCGACCCGAGGGGTAACGATTCCCTTGTGACCAAGTACAGGGGGTAATATATCCCTAGGAATCCTTTACCCCCTCGGCTTCAAATTTGGGGGTACTAAATCCCTAGGGATACATTACCCCCGGTAAACCATCCCTAGGGATCCTTGACCCCCCTCAAGGGGGGTAAGCCATCCCTAGGGATGGTTTACCGGGAGTAATGTATCCCTAGGGATTTAGTACCGGGGGTAAGGGGGTACTCCTGCACGCTGACACCGGCACAGGCAGCACTAGCGCCGCGGCTGCACCCGGCACCGGGTACCCTCAAGACTCCCAAAGGCCGTCAAATGCATTTTGTAAATCGGCAAAGTGAGGTTATGTTCCCCATGCCCGGCGTGGTCGCCGAACCCCCCCCCCCCCCCCCCCTTCCCCTTGCAGCCGGTGCAGTGCGGCCAGTGCAAACAATATCTCCCCTCCCCTCCCCCTCCCTTCCCCGGCCCAGCCGACTGGAGACGGAGAAAACCCCAGATGGGGCTGCGCGCGAAAACAGCGCCCGCCCGCCAAGAGGACGGAGGAGGAGAGGAGGCGGTCACGGACGCAGCCCGGCCTCTGTCCATACCTGCTGCAAGCCAACAGCGGCACGCCGGGACCTACACTCAACGCCGCATAACCTCAGCCTCCAGCCTCAGATAAGTATCCTTTGGTGTCGGGGTAGCGACGGGGAGGACCCGGGAGGTCCGCCTACAGGAAGAGAAATGCAGCTAGAGCGCACCACAGCAGCAAGTGCCCAACACGGCGGGCACCTCCGGGTCGACGGAGGCATCACTGCGAATGCCCCTCCCACTTCAGATAAGTGTATCCTAAGGTTCTGGTGATGGTCCCCACCAGGGAGGGGATGGGAAGGCTCAACAGGGACAGGTGAAGGCGGCCGGTGTCAACTGGAATAAGAATAAGACCCGCGCAGCAGGTACTCGGGAAGCACCTGCGGAGGCCCCAAGATCAACTCAAGAACGCTCAAGAACAACCAAACCTCGGAGCCAGCCCAACCCCCCAAAACAGCGCGTCGCAGCAGATCTAGGAGTGCAAGCTTCGGTGGTACCGGCCAGACAAACGAAGAAAAGACGCGAAGAAACGCGCGAAGACACGGAGTACGCGGGGCAAAAAGAAGTGGGTGCTGTCGAAGAGCTATGCGCCCCCTGCCAGGAGGGCGGGTGAGCCGGAAACCAAAACCACTACTAACCCTTTCCCTTACAGCGGCCTGGGACCCCACGGAGTGATTCATTGTATTATTCTTCAAGCTATAAACCATGTAAAATGGTCATTTCGAAATTAATTTCAGTTAACATGAACGTGTTGAAAAATGTTATTTCGTATAGATAAACTGTAGGCAGGCACTCAAAGCCCAAATTTTTAAAATGAGAACGCAATGTTATTCATTAATCATTTCTTATGTAAAATACAGCATCTCTTGCGCGTCGACCTGCGGGGTCTAGGGGAAGGAGCCTGAGCGGATGTATCTTCTTCTTGGCGGGCAGTTGAGCAGGCACGTGTTGTGTGCGCCGCGGCTACTGCCGGCCGTGAGTGAGTCGAGTCGTACCCTTGTTACTAGACCGCTCAGGCTCCTTCCCCCCGACCCCGCAGATCGACGCACAAGCGAGTGTTTACATAATACACATGTATTTTACATACTAACTAATGAATGAATAACATTGCGTTCTCATCAGGTCAGGGCATCTCAAAAGCATTTCCCATCAAATATTTAAGTTAATCGGACAACCCGTCCCCTCTTCAGAGGCAAAAAACCGTCGGAAGTCCGCAAAACCACCCCTAACTTCAACCCCCGAAAATGCCGAACTGGGTAGGGTTGGGGACCTGTTTTGCTGGATAAGAGGTTGGCCTATCCTTCATCTCAAAGGTCCTAAGCGAAGAAGGCGCTTCGATTAACGGTGCGGCCCCCATGAGCGCCACAGTGAGGGTTTGCATGACTTGTCGAGGCCAGGGCCAGCCGCAGGCGGTGGGCAGTGCCGTGCGGGCGGCAAAAAATTTAAGAAAATGCGCTGTATTTATCAGAATTTACCAGAATTGTACTGGAAGTATTACTCGCGCAGTGTTGATATGTCATTCGGCTGTGAGGTTACAATACAAGTCCGTTTAAGTTCCCTCCTGAGGTCGTAGCAGAAAAGTTAAACATTTAAGGTAGTTTGATATTTGTATGTTTTCTGTCATATGAGAGTTATATGGAACTCATGTTTGACACTAGCAACACTCAGCCCTCGATCGTTTAGCCAGCTCGCTGTCGAATAGGTATAGCTGTCGTCCTCAATGTAGTTAGAATAGAAGTCTTTTCGTGCATTTCATGTGCCTCCTCTCCAATTCGTAATTCTTCTCGGTGTAAGTCACTCATTCAGTTACCTCTTAATTTGGCGGGTTCCAGGGGGCCTCCAGTTCCCTTGGTAGAGGTAGTGGTGGTAGGGGGGGGGGGGGGCTTTAAAGATACCTTTCCCTCTAGGCCTCCCCGGATAGCAGGACTTCCAGTGACTCACTATTCTCACGATTACTCACTAAATTTAATGTAGCCTCACTATTTCATCAAATCTCACTATTCTCACTATTTTCACCATAATGAGTACATTCTGCGTTCATGGAGGCCTCGTGCGCTATCACATTGCCAAAAATGACTCCCTAAGCTGCTTTGGAAAAACGAGATCTAAAAAGTGCAAAAATTGTCCAAGGTATGCTTGAAGGTGCCCGTAGCATGCAATCCAGGACTGAAAACCCCATAAAACACAGGCGCAGCCACTGAGGATGAAGGTAAAAAAACGCACCTCCACCCTTCTTGAAAAGCTTTTGAAGAATCATGGGAAACGACGGCGCGATGAAAATGGTGATGATAACCCGACGACCCCATCTAATTTTAATCTCAGGACTGATATAATTTTTCTGATTGATAGTTTATACCAAACATTTTGTGCCACAATGTCAGTATTTTGTTTTTCAGGTTTCTTTTATCTAGTCAAGGAGTCTATTATGACACAAGCGTTGTTGGTCCCCACACATAGTATATGTTTGGTTTAAGAAATAAAAGTTCTAAATAGTTGCATTGATGTCCCTTAAATTGCAATTTCCAAATGCCCCGTCCAACAAAATACAAAGTCTCATATTCAAATGTCAACAAAACTTACTGTTTTTCTTCAGTTTTGACAATTGAAAGAGCAGAGATACAGCCAGAAACGCTAATGATGCTATAGATTTGCCTAATGAACTTTTTCAGCGAAAGTCTCACTATTTTCTCACTTTCTTGGCTAGAGAAAACTCACTATTTCACTATTTCAAGAGCACTGAGTGGATGGAAGCCCTGCCGGATAGCCCTGGCGGGCCAGTCCATGCCTGTGTGGTGTGTTGGTCTCACCGCAAACAGTTTTTATTGTCACATAAATGGATCGGCCCAACTTTATTGCAATAGTCCCCACATTCCAAACATTTCTTGTTACTTTGTGCCGCAAGCCAAGTGGTACGAGTCAGATTTTGTGCTTATTTGCTATTGACTGATACTGAGTTATCGGCTTCGATATGTATTCTGGCCTCTTTCGATGTTCTTAGATTTGTCGCGTTTCCTTGGTCGCGTGAATCCGGCTGATGTCTTAGCTGTGGAATGGAGGTTATGTTGCATCGAAGTTCAGTCCTTCCCTTTCGCTATTAAAAAGTTTGAAGGTGAATACCTCAGTATTTCTCCTATTAACGTAATTTTTGATAGGTTTATGTGGAAACTACTTTGTTGTATTGCTTCAGATATGTTGTGGTACCTTCATCGACCAGTCGAGATGTATGTTGTGTTAGCTGACCCTCTTTTGAAAGTTTATTATAGATACTGCCACGACATATATTCAACATCAAGCGCAAGTAAATCTATTTTATTGCAATGTTGTGTGTACTTTGTAATACTGACTCAGTAACATTAACATCTGGATTTTCATGCAGGGTATATGTGCTTGATTTTGTGTTGTCTCATTCACTGAAATTGAGTCCTGCAATTCTAACAGTTGATCATGAAAATGGATGGAGTGCATTCGTATTATGGTTTCTCATGATTCGCAGTGTAAACTCGCAGTTGCTGTACTTAAAGTGTGTGTGACATGTGCTGTTGCTGGGGCTGTGTTTGGTTATTCAAGCCATGGGTGTTTCAATCAATATTTGCAGGGCTCGTATTACAGAGGCTGTGGACAATTGAATACCAGGAGACGCATTCCATCTTGATAGATGCAACAAAGAAGTAACAAACTAGCTTACAAAGCGCAATGTGACTTACGTTATAGGTAGTAAACGAATATTTTCTTCAAAATTACATTTCGGGAATCCGAAACAAAACCAAGTAGCCAACCGAGCTGAGACGCCTAGACGAGCCGAGCCGCACCGAGCTCAGCTAAGCCAAGCTAAGCTGCACAATGGTACCAGCTGCGCGGCTTTGAAATTTATTCATTACAACATATTACAAACTCCACTAATAAAAAATAATAAAAAAAAAGGGCTGGTCTTATTGTCCGCTAATAAATATAGATTCATAATCTACGAGTTGAGCCCGGTCTGTTGCGTGGTGTTTCTGAAAAGTGTGTGAGAGGCAGAAAGACAAACGCACGACGAGTGTCGGCTCGTGGTCCGCTTGGGAACAAGGGCTCGCTACGCTCGCCAGTCAGTGAAGACGCCCAGAATCGAGTTGTTTTTGAAACGCCCAGCGCCAGGCTGTGCGCCACAGTACTAACATCAGCTGAAGGACCGAAGAGAAGGCATTCATAGGATTCGTCCGTGGCTATGGAACAACTTTTTCTGGTCATAAAACGGAGCGTTTTGCTTGCGTTGGGCTGGTTGCAGAATCCATACACTTCCACGGCCCCGCATTTCTTCGAGTCACACACCAGGAACGTTACGGCCTCGTGGCTCTTCTCATACACAAAGTGCACCTTGATCAGGTCGCCCTCGGACATTTTAGTTTCCAACTTGTACACTGGTCGACAAACAATTTCTTAAGTCCACGTCAACAAAATAGAACGCATCTAAGGGTGTTTCAAATAATTAATATTTGACTGATTAGACTGATTTTGGACGCCCTACTCATAAGGGCGTAGGAATGCCCCCCCCCCCCCCCAGCAACCCGGTGGGCGCTCCAAGGCGCCCCGTAGGAGCGCAAAAAGGGGTGCCGACGGGATGTAACGTCAAAGTGTCTTTTTCACTTATTAATTTAAGTGATAGAATTTTCAGTGACAACTGTTACTGTTTCTTTATTATTATCAAACGACTAGGTAAATTGTCCAAAGCATACTGACAGTCTTACTTAGCTGTCCACTTTTAGCAGAGCCTGTCATTTCGTTTGAAGTAGACCTAGAGCGATCAAATTTTCAGGAGGCACGTCCCAATGGTCCCTCTCGAATGCCCCAAAAGAGCAACTTTGTTGATTTATTCTAAGGGGTTGAACCCCCCCCCCCCCCCTCTGATGGGGGACATTTTCGAAAAACGTCGTGAAGGGGATCATCAAAACCCATTTGTAGGGGGAAAGTTGGCTAAACGACAGTCAGTGTGGAATTAAGGGTCCCTGAAACTGCTTAATCTCGAATTTCAACTCTCGCCGACCATCCCTCAATTTTGGATGGGGTGAGAGGTGTTTTTTTGAGTTAGGGGTGGAACGGTTTCAAAATTGATCGGGAGCGGTATCGATGGACTCTGGGGTTTCGCAAATGACCGCCGCCACTCAGATCTACCCCTAACAGGTGCCGATAATCCGAAAACTGGAAAATTGGACACCTTTCAATAATCTGTTCTTTGGTCGTTCCTGACAGGGGAAGGAAGGAAGGGAAGCCGGTTTGGTAAGGCTCCAGCCTTTAGGAAAAAGATTTCTGACTAGCACTGCTAGCCTGAGTGCTCCAAATGGGGCAGAGGGTCTACATTAGGGACCCCGGCGGTAGGGTGTTTCACAGAATGAAAATTGATACTGACTCGACCGCATTTAGGCGCGTCTTTATCTAGAATGAACGTGTGCAGAATTTGAGCGTGATCGGACGACGTTTAGCCGGTGCTCAAGTCGCTCGAAGTTTCTGTGCCATGTATAATGTGAGAACCTCGATGCCACTTAACGGTTCTTCTTTGCGATCGCACCTGGTCGCAGATCAATGATACCTGAAGTGTGAGTTCTTAGGAGCATCCTGTACCATTTAAGATGGAAAAGAAGGCAACCCGTCGACTCATCCACCGTTCACAGCTCAAAAATGTTCTAAATTCCTAATTTTAATTTTTCTAGTATCTGGAACATTGCTTTCAATGTCTTCCTTTGTATATATTCTGGGAGATCCTATTAGGGTGCCGTTGCAGCCCTTCCTGCATTAAGCGCACTTAGTTTTTTCTGAAAAAGGGAAAAAACGCCGTCTAGCGCCTGGAGGGTAGACAGCAGTCTGACGCGTGTGTCGTGATGCTGCCTACCCTCCAGGCGTACAACCAGTCTCGAGAGACTTTTTCCGATTCTCACTATCAAAGGCGAGTGTGCTTAGTGCATGAAGTATGAAGTGGCTCGGCCAGTTCTTCGTCGAATAGCCTCCACTATCTACACAGTTACCGAAGTTCAAAGTATCCGAAAACGCGATAATTACGAATCACTAACATTTGTGGCAGTGTAGCGGAGGTGGGTAGCGGGATCACTGATATTTCCACCTCAGTAGGTGCAGAACAACATGATGGACGCTCGTGTGCAGATTAACTCTTCTGGGATCACATGCAAAGGCACGAAAATGCCGCTAAGTCAGCCCTGTTGGGACATCTCTCAGGGGACCAAATTCTTCAATCGTCTTGAGCACCTGGCAAACGTTGTCCGATCGCACTCAAATTTTGCATGCGGTCATTGCAGACTAGCAGGTGTCCAAATTCGGTCGAGTCAGTGGAATTTAATTTTTTTGAAACACCCTACCCGGCGGACGCGTAGATACCAGGTGTCCCATTGGCCCCGTGCAGTTGCGGTTTTAGGCAGTCCTTCAACAAACTATCGCCGTCTCTTTCTGGCTCGGCCAGACGCGTGAGACAGAAAAGACGGAGATAGTGCTTTGCGGGACTGTCCAAAACCGAAACTGCCCGGGGCCAATGATACACCTGGTATTGACGCAGGCATGCTCTACGTGCTCTACTATTCTCAGCTTCGCTCGGGGCCGAGCTGAGGCGGCGAGGTTGGGAGCGCGACGCGCGGCGCATGGTGGGGGAACCCGATACCTACAATACTAGAGCGTAAAGTAGAAATAAATAGTAATTTTGTAAGGACACTGGTAAAACAAAGGCGTAGTACTACGCCGTATTGAGGCATAGCATGGAATTACGCTCTAACAAGGCGTAAAAACGTGTCTAGTAGGGCCGTTTTTGGCTTATTTTTACTCCTCAATGGGGCATAGTGCTATTTACCCCTTTTGGGGCGTAGCTTAAGATGTAGTACTACGCCTTAGTTAGGTGTAGTACTACACTACGCCTTAGTTAGGCCTAGTACTACGCCTTAGTTAGGCCTAGTACTACGCCTTAGTTTTACCAGTGGAGTAGCCACACGTGGTCCTGCGTTGCGTTAGCCCCCGGGCTGTAGTTTGATACTACACCGCGTATCGCGCTACACCTGCGTCAATATCTACGCGTCCGCCGGGGTCTCCAATATTGTAGACTCACGGCGCCAATTATGAGCGCTCGGGCTAGCAGTGGAGATGTCGGTATTTGAAAGACCTCAACCCTTGAAATGCTACGACAAATTTTCAAAACTGATTTTTTTTTTTACCAGAAATGGTTTGATGCTGAGCGCAGTCACCAGAAACATCAAAAAAATACCACGCGCCATCGTTTCCAGGCGTCTTTGGAACTGAAAGGGTCTTTGTGCGAATCTCATTTCGTAGCAAAGGCTTGCAGTAGTAAACGCCGTAGCATTTTGAGGGTTGAAACCGTTAAGAAATCTAGTTCTTAGACATTTTTTTTTTTTTTGCAAGGTCAAAACCTCACCCAACCGGCTTCCGCGCCTTCAATTGACCTTTGGGACTCTTGGGACATGCCTCCTCAAAATTTGAAAGCTCCAGGTTTAGTTGAAATTAAATGACAGGCTCTCCAAAAAGTGGACCGCTAAATAAGACTGCCAGTGTTTGTCTTAGCTGGAGTTAATTGTGACTCTCAAAAGCACCGCCCTTATCAAAGAATTGGTCCTCCGTCTCGATCTCCCCGAATGTACAAAATGTTTCCACGAAACATATTGACCTCCTTATGGACTTAGCTCACCAGCTGCGCTTCGAGTTATAATATCCATGTGACGATGGTTTGCCACAGCGCGGATGTAGAGTTTTGTGCCGTCGAAGGCCGGAAAGGTCACTGGGATGTCGAGGGTTTCCGTTCGTAGGCGGACGTTTACAACTTCGGCCGAGCGCTCGATAACAAACCTATAACGGGTCCCGGGAACCAACCGCTCACTGTTCTCTAAAGGGCACTGGAAACGACAAAATTGTAGTCACATTTATAACATGTTGTCCAGTCTACTCAGACGGTTGTGTCAGTCGTCTGTCTTAAACTGCACTGGTTAAACTGGCGTAAAGCATACCTGCTTGGAGCGTAACGTTGCGCTTAAGGAGTAGGGATTGAGTTCTCCCCCATGCATTTGTGGAGAACCCCCACGCTTTAAAGCTTAGATACCAGTTCGTTTCAAACGGACGGAACGTTACGCCTTACTTTAACCAGTCAGCGACGCAGCAAAAAGGCAGTTCATAACGGATGTCCGGCCATTTTCAGAAAATTTTAACCCCGTTCCCCCTTTACGTCCACCGATGTCCGGATTGGGAGACCCCCTCACCGTCCCGAGCGGGCGGGACGGGCGGTACTCACTGCTTTAAATTTTGAAGTGGATAATTTTTAGCAAACACGAACGAAATTTCGAGGGCTTGTCCAGGACCACGTTTTCCAGGCGGGCAATTGGTCGCAAGTTGATTTTCGAAACCGTCTTCGTTCTATCAGTGATTTTGTGTCCCGATAGGACCAGCTCGAACCCCTCTGGAGCTGCATAAGTGCCCCCACAGCAGTGCCCCCGCTATGTGTGAAGTGTTGTGTGCAAGTGAAGTGCAGTGCGCCGTATCGGCTAGTGACGATATCTACACTCTCAAAAATGAATACTTGAACTAACGCAAAATGTACGTTAAATGAAGATTCTTGGCGGAGTTACTTAAATCAAAGTTCATGATAATTGCTGCAAGCATAAGAAGCTTGGCACTTGTATGGGTACACTAAACCCAAGCACAATATTCTTAAATCTTGCGTAGTCATGCTTAGAACAGGCATATTATGCTTGGCGGAGAATTTGCGGTTCAAGCTTAACAAGACAGGCATGGAGAACGCTTAGCGTTCTAGGACAGACTCGTTCTTTGATTCTTGAGGGAAAATAAGGTTTATGAGATTTTCATAGTTCAATTTTCTCGAATTTCCAAACATTTTTGCAATCAGTACTTGTTATTTTGTATCACATTTTAACTGGACTTAGCCTCTGATCAATTACTCCAAGCCCTGCAGAGTACGCGAAAAGTGATTGTTGACTGCGGGCGACGGATGGTCCCAAGACAAACTGCCACCGATCTGCGGTCTCTAAATACGAGTTTTTTTTTTGTTTTTTAGAAATCTAATATGTCATTTATGAAACTAGATCAACGCCCAACCAAAACGCCCCCAAAACAGGATCCCTCCGTTACGCCGTTTTCGAGATAAATCGGGGTCTTAACTGACAGGGCGAGCGCAATACTCGTTCTCTTTTTGCTTTTACGTCATAGCCGTAGTAGAGGAAGCAAAGAACGAGTAAAAAGTGTTTCGGATAAAGCATATTATGCTTGATTCAAGCATTCTTTTTTGAGAGTGTAGTGCCAGTGCATAGTGTTTGCCTCATGACTCCCCACGAGGGATCCCCCAACGCATGATCCCCAGGCGGTCTCGCCTCGCCGCTCGCACCCACCGCCCTTTGCACCACCGGACAGACCCTGTCCGGGGAGGGTTCCGAAAAGCGAAACGGGTGCCGGCCAGAGCAGGCCGCATACAGGTAGGAACCCCATCCCCGGCATGGCCCTGCAAGTGCACAAAATGCCCCCCACCCCTTCCTCTCCCCCCGGCCCTTCCCCGTTCCGCCGTCCCGGCCTGCCACAAGCGGAAAAAACCGAACTCGGAGGACGACAGAAGCAGAGGCCGGACCGACTGCGTGCGGGAACAATAAGCCAAGGCGTAGAGAAGACTAGGCGACGAAGCCATCACTGCGAACGCATTCCCAGACTTCGGGGCCTCGATCAATTCACCATGAGGGTTATTATTCCGTACAGACCCTTTTTGATTTCGAAAATTCGTAAATTAAGGGGGTGTTTCACGAGGTAGGGGTACACCCACGCCGTACCAACGTCGAGGCGTAACAGGCTGCTCATCGCAGGGCACTTTTCCACGCCTGGCGCACCCCTACCTTGGCCTGCCGGCGGCTGTGATTGGGCTTATTAAGGCCCTGCGGGGCAAACATATTACCTATCTACCTATCCCTCCCAGGTATTGGACTAAATTCGCTCTAAAGAGACGTATTGAAGGTATTTGCAAAGGAGCCCCTAGTACTGCGAAAACGACATTCCTCAAGTGCCAATAAAATCCGTGTGATCAACTCTGACATTAGCAAGGAAAATTACTGAAACTCGGCTCAGGGCTGTCCCCACCTTCATACTCTTCATCAAATCTCAGAAGCATTAAAATATGCTTCAATCCCCAATGAAATTGTCCCGAATCTTACCCTGAAGGTGTACTGGAACCAGTCCGAACGTCCAGAGGGCCACTCCGCAGCTCGTCCGATTGCCCTTCGGGCTGGTCAGTCCGAGTCGGGCCAGGCGCGGATCCAGGAGCGGCCCAAGGGAGGGGCAAAGTACCACTTTTTGCCTACTTACAGGCGGAGAGGCTTCGCAGGTTGCCCACCTTTCAGGCGCCCTTCGGGCGCCGATAGGCCCGAAGGGGGGGGGGGGGGGGCACATTCCCCGTGGCCCCCCCTGGATCCGCGCCTGAGTCGGGCACGGACTGCGCATGTCTTTCTTATACCCTGTCTGGGCCTCGTTGCTCCGGGTTGTTCTGATTTTGCCCTCTGACTGCCCGGACTGTCCGGGAGCTGCCCGACAGTAACCTAATCTACAAGCACTGCAGAGCGTTTCCAAGAGTTTCTGCACAAGGAACGGGGACATGGTGTAACGATCGACCGCCCCGAGAATACAAGAGGTAAGAAAATAATCATTCTGAATATTCTCTCTCAATAACTAGGGCTTACTTTCCGAATGCACTTTTTAAATTAGAGCGGCGAAAAGACATTTTCCCAATTTATATCCTACAAAGATGAAATCGGGTGGAATCCGAACGTTCATTCGGATCGGTTCCGGATAAACCCGGCAAATCCTTAAAGCGTTCGATGCAACCCGAGCGAGGGGGGAACCACTCCCCCTGGAGGTGCACACACGATTACGAGGCGGTAATGATCACGTGGGATTACGATGATCACCAATGACTACCGATGATTACCAATGACTACCGGTGATCACGAAGATAACCAATGACCACCGGTGATTACTGAGCATCGGTTTAGGTCATCACCCAATTGATTTATGGAACCCTGGTCCCATTGGAAGACAATCCTCTACTGACTGCGCCATTAAGCTTCCCATGGGGGGGGATAGGTCCCTATGGTTCCGGTCCCTAGGGGTTCCGTCTTGGTTCGGTAGCTGAGCCGCAGCAGACAGCGGGACATGAGTTGCAGTGTCAGCAAGTGTCGCGAGGTCCGGCCGGCCGGGGCGACCGAGCCAGGCCGTGAACACCGTCGCGAGAGTCGCGAACCAGCCTCGAGTGGGGAAACACGCGCGTACCCTCTCAAAAATGAATGCTTGAACTAACGCAACATGTACGTTAAATGAGGATTCTTGGCAGAGTTTCTTAAATCAAAGAACATGTGATGCTTTGTTTCAAGCATATGAAGATGAAGTACTATGTTCCAAGGATATGAAGCTTGATCCAAGCATAACGAAGCTTGGCGCCGGTTGTGACGATACTTGAGTCATGCATAACATTCTTGAATCGTGCGTAGTCATGCTTGAAACAAGCATATTATGCTTGGCGGAGAATTTGCGGTGAAAGCCAAAAAATTGCTTTGGATTAAGCAAGCAGAAGTGCTGAACCACAGATTGGAAATGTGTGTGAAGTATTGCCGGAATAGACTGAATCAGCAGCATCGGAATGACGTGTACTGTATTTCTATTTTTCTATTCCTTTCCCCACCTGACCTTGCCCCAGTTCGGGGCCCTAACAGAATGTATTCCCATTGGTTATATTCCAATTGGGACGCGGATCGCACTGAACAACTACCACTTGGGAAGAGATTCTCATTGGTCAGATGTCCATAGACCAGGCGGATGGCGTACGCTTTGCGAGGGCTATATATTCGAGAAACTAACAATTTTCTTATTACCAGATAAATTCACGCCACTGCACGAACATGGTAGCGTGGCCATATTTAAGTGTGATCGCCTAAAGACTCTTAGTTCTCGGATTGTAGATCTTACAAAATATTGTTTTCAATTGGTTCTGCTGCTAGTGTAAATTGTCTATTGGAGTGGCTCAGAGTCCTTTATCCAATTGGAAACAATCAACCAATAGGAAGCACTCCGTCAACCCAGTGAAATGCCAAAACCTCTGTTGGAAGAGATGCTATTCCTATTGGATCATTGTCATTGTAGTAGGTTTCGGAAAGTCCGATACGACTTGCTTGTGAACGTCCCGTGCTAGAAGTTGTTTCGGTCCACATATTTTTTTAAATGGGCAGGCATGCATTTTCGAGAGTGTAAAGAAAGGTAAGAAAGGTTTTTGCAGGCGAGAGGAGACGGGTCTTACATCATAATTTTTGAGGACTCTCTGACAGAAATAAGTCACGTCTACCCTGCAGTCCGTTCTAATGCGGTATCGCAGAGCCCGACTATTGCAGTGGCCCTTGATTTCCATCGCTGTGCAGTTAAAGTTGTTGCAAAGTATGAAGGCAATTCCTTCATGGACGACGGAATACACAATCGTCACAAACGTTTTTTCACCTGGCCTTAAGTTTTTCTTCTGGACATAACCTGCAAATGACAAAGGGTGGACACATCACGGAAATAAACTGATTCCGGCATCCGGCTGAGTGCTATGTAGTATTTTGTATGAAGGGTGAAAACAATTTGGGAGCAGTATTGTTAGGAGCACTTCAGGGTGGGATGAGACAAGCCAACGGTGTCTTAATTTGGTTTGGTCGAAGGCCGACACCCGTACCGAGTCGTGCCCATACTACGTGACCGATTTCGGTTACTTTGGAACCCCGTACCCCCCTCCGTGGTCACCCCTGGTGTAGTGTATTACGGCGGTGGACCAAGTAGAGGACAGAAGAACAAAGCATGCTCTGATTGGACGAGCGCTGTGGCGGGACCCCTACTATCGCCCCCGACGAATCAGAGCATGCTTTGTTCATCTCACCTTGTTCACTCAGTCCACTACTGTAATACACTGTACCGGGTGCTCCAGCTAACATAGGACAGTAGAATATGTGCCAACCGCAGGCGCTGCGAGCGGTGCGGCTGGTAGTGATCGTGATTTTAGGGACGTTCCTAGGCACGACCGTGGAGATGTCAAGAAGGACGTCCACATTGCACTTCCGTGGATCACCCACTGGACATCCCTGGTAGTGGTCCACACACTTCCCAAGAATGGTCGTCCCCGGTGATGACAGGGGGGACGTCCAACCCTTTACTTCCTGTTACACGTTGCTGCGTTTCTCCTCCTAAGGCTAGTCAATAGTGTATTCCGGAGAAGAGCCAAACCGGAAATAAGAAGTTACGAAGAATCACAAAAGCGGATCCAGTATGAGGGGAACCGCAGCAGAGAGTATCTCCGCCACGGCGTCAGCCACGAGCCGACGTCACAAATTTGGAGGCTTAGTTAGCTCTCGCTAACGATATGTCACGACCATTTAGGGAGCGTCCTTAAATTACGTAAGGGCGTTTTGGGGTGTTTTTAACCCCCCCCCCCCCCACATAAGGCTCTGTAAGATTTCGAGACCCCCCCTCCCCTTCCTTACGTAAGATTTTGTCAAAATTGCCCAAAATTGAAAAAAAACGTAAATAAATGAATTTGAGTGTTTTTTTGTTATTTTTTGCTTACCGGTATAGGAGAAATGTTGAGAGTTAGGTATTTAAAGAAGCAGACTGAATTAAAGGTACAACTGGTTTCATTATTTGTACTGTCCAGTCCAGAAATAATAAATAAATAAATGTTATAAAATAACAAGGTGTAAAAGAGAAACGAAAATTCTTGGCCTTTAAAATTTATAGATCCTCAGCCCAAGGGCTTCTCAGCCACTCCTGTACAGAAGAGATGTGTTCAATGCTTAGCGCGCGGAGACACGTTTGGACCCATTTGCGCCCATAATAAATCTTACGTAATGTTTGCCGTTGACCCCCCACGTAAGGGTAACATAAGATTTGCCGGCTCCTGCCATTTCATAAGAAACGTGTCGGGAAGGGCTAAAAACGATCCGCAAACAAGGACTCTCTTCTGCGGTACTTTGAAATTATTCTACGTGTTGACATTTTGAGTAAAGAAATGTGTTATTTGTGCTATAACTTTTCTTTTGTTTACCGTGGTTGTAGTCGGAGGGTAAAGGTCGGGTTGCCTAATTTTAGGAGAGCCCCCCAAGAGCAGGTAAGCAATAAGTAAAGTAAGACGAGCAGATATCGAACCCGTGCCGCCGGACCCATTCGAGACACCCCAGCCGCAGCCGCTTGCGCTACGGCGGTTGGTGGGGGCGGTCGGGCGGAGAAGACACGCAGCAGCGTGTTTGACGGTCCAGCGTTGGCAACACAACTCTCTGTGTCTCTCTCGCACACTAGAGGCACGCCACTGCTACCAATACAACGCAGCCATCTGACTTACGAAAGCAATAAATGTCAGGGTCATCACTGGACTGGCAGTCATTCACGGTGCTACATTGGTTTTCGGAGTTGTCGGGCTGGCACCTCCACAAGTCGTTCTCCCAATTGTTTCCAAGTGCGACGTCTGAAAGAGAAATAGCCGGGCAGCCCCACACAAGGCGTTAGTCCAAATTCGCTATGGTTTCACCTTAACGATGCACTCTCAAAAGTGCAGGCGTGATGTAGGCATATTTTGATGCTTGTGGGTTTTTTTTTTAACACGAATAACGTACTTGTGCGTATGCCAGAATCAAGCGTATGTCTTACGCATGCTTCATTTCCGGCGGCACGACCCGAATTTTGACTAAGAGCTAAAAAACTTGAAAATCGGTATACGCATAGAGTGAGTGATACATTAGGGCCCTGGAAAATCCTACGCTGATTGTTCAATTTTGAACGGAGTAACGGGAGTTCAAAAATGCCAATTTGGCCAATTCGCAAATAAAAACTGCAACGAAAGTATTTGTCACACGCAGACGACATGCGCGTCGTTGTGAAGGGCCAGTGATGCCAGAATCCGACCGCGCCGTCCCGCCGCTAGAGGGCAGCACACCTGCCAAATCCCGCCGCCGCCTCTTCCAGCCCAAAACCGCCCGCATTTTATCGATTCCGCCCAATTTTACCGGGAGAAAAAGGGAAATCCAGAAGTTTCAACATGATTGTACTATTGCAATGGCACATGATTAGTACGTATAGTTTGGCACGTTTAGTTCACGGAGAGCTCGCGAGAGGAAGCAGGAGGCGGAGTTCTCCACTTTTGCCAACATCCCGACACGAAACCCGCGTCTTATTGAAATAATAATCATATTAATAATCACAGTAAATGCCGTTCCAGGTTGGTTCCAGCCCAAAACCGCCTGAAATTTTAGCCTTTCCAGCCCAATTCGCGGTTTCCCGCGGTGGTCAAAATTTACCCGCCACCTCAGCACCTCTTTCAGCCCAATCTGCGGGAAACCGCCCAATCAGGCAACACTGTGAAGGGCCAACCTTCTCCTACGCTATCAGACTAGTCTTAAGTTAGAAATTCGTTAACAATTGTTCACTTTGGGCGTTTGAAAAGACCCTCTATTTGAAAATTGACACTATGCGAAATAAGCGGGTATTTTGCCTTACACTACAGCCCCTATTCATTTGATTCTACGTTTTTTTTCTGTCCGTCTAATAGTTTCGGTGCTATTTTTGTTGCGAGTTGGTGTGTTTTGGACACATTGCGTCTTTTGAATCTCCCGGGCTTCAGAAAACCTGCTGCACGGTGGCGCTGGTGGAGTGTGTAGGAACTACGACTAGAAATGGGTGGGGACGGTTGGGGGCATGACGACTGTGTACACAAAGCCAACACAGACAAGGAAAGCAACACAATGTGCCGCCTCGCCGGACCCCGTCGGCCGACCCGGGCATCAGAGACCTGGCGGCCTGGGTGGGCTTTTCTGTAAGCGCTTCGGAAATATTTCCGAGGGATGCCGTCCGGAATCGTTTTCGAAGTGCGACCGAACCTAGTCTGTAAGCCCCGCCGTTCGGTTTTCGGCTCCGCTGTTCGGTTTTGAAATCGACAGCTCCGGAGCCGTCAGAACTTGGAAGAAAAACTTCCGAACGTCCCAGAAGAAATGGAAATAGTTGTGAGTATATTCAATGTGGGTGTATATAATTATAAAATCTGTGGAATAGTACATACTTTTCCCAGATTTGGAAAAATTCTCCCGATGAAGTTTTCAAGGACACGCAAAAAACTGACCTGCCAGGGTGCTTAAATTCTAGCAAGGGCGCACCAATGTTTAGGAGAATAGACTTAGATTCTTCGCTGTAGTGCTAAATTGAATTTTGTCAAACATATATAGTAGGTCAAAGCCAAGGAATTAGCACCCGCACTAAAAAAATTTAGCTACCTACATATCCTTCGTCAAAATTTGATTTTTGGGGGCCGTTCGAAAATGATGTCACACTCTTCTATTCTACCGCTTTCCAAACGGGAATCAAATTTTCGGACGACAGCGCTTCAGTTTTACTTTTACTTTAATAAAGTCAGTGATAGTAGAAAAAAAACTTGCCGCTTTTACTGACCTTAAAACAATATACTTCACCCTATTTATATGAATTCATACAGTCTCGAAACATAATATTGCTGAAAATACACGCCCCAGACAAATACAAACGCTAATATGCAAAAAGGCATGGAAAATTGGTTCTTCGGGGTGAATATGGGGGAATGTGACATCACAAGGGGGGCTGGGAACTTTGGCATTTGTGACGGGCCGTGACATGGGGTGACTGGGGGGTCCAAAACATTTCCTGAAAGTCCCCAAAAAATCCCCTCGTGCGTTCACCCGTGAGGGGCGTTAAAAGTCCGCCATTTTGAATTTTCACCGCCCTCCGGTTTTCCTGGCACTGTTTCCGAACTATTTGAGCTACAAATACCCATGAAAGCTTGAATTGTTCCTAGAATGTAGCTTTCGTTTGCACCAAGAGTAAACCTGATCCGATTTTATTTACACTGCAAAGAAACTAAAAATAAGTCGCAAATTTCGTTTTTTTAAATGTTCTGTCCGACTGTAATCCTGTTTCACGGCCAAATGAGTGCGAATTTTAAAACAATATCGTTCTCTGAACGTTGTAGAGCGTCCTTTTCTGATGCGATTAGCCGTTTCGAACATGTGTTTCGGTGAACGGGTACCCGTGCAGCGGCGGAATGGTGCGTTTGACCGGCCGCCGTTCGGCGGGTTCCCTACCCGCCCCTTAGGGAAGTTCTGTTATTTCTCCACATGGAAGCCAAACCACGTCAGCTGCTGATGTTATTTGAGAGAAAGTGTACAGTCAGGCGGAATTTTCCTGAACGCCTAGTACAAGTAGCAACAATGTCCTCGTTTCCCCGCATTTTCCCGGCGGTGGGCGAGGGTGCGACTGTTCAGCGCGCAGCCAAAAATAGTCAACATGGCAGAACTGTGCATCTTGGGGCCGTCCATAATACACGTGGACAGGTGAAAAGGGGGGGGGGGGGGGGGTTGACGATAGTCCACGACTGTCCACGGCGGGAGGGGGTCGGTTTGTGGCTAGTGTCAACGTGGACTATCACTCATAATAGACGACGTCTAAACGCAGAGACGTCTTGTCTCAGTCGATTCTTCCAGTCGTGTCTAATCACTATCTTTCCGATTGAAATAAAGTAATTTAGTAATTAACACTTAATCGCGGAAACCGAAGACGAAGTCGAGGGGGCCCCTTACGGAGCGCAGCGAATCCCGCGAGGATGGCCAGCTGCCACCGCGGAGCCATGTCAGGAACTGTCAGAAACCCGCCGGGGACTGGCGCAACTGTGCCTCCGGCCTGCGGGCTAGTACACTAGCGGCGGCTAGCACTAGCACTCGGCCTCCCGGGCCTAAACCGGAAGATGACGACAGCTATGTCGGATACACTCTCAAAAATAAGTGCTTGAGAAGTCAAGCACATGCGCGGATCCAGGGGCGGCTCATAAGGGGGGGGGGATGAACCGCCTTCTGCCTACTTTCAGGCGGATTGTAACGCGAATGCCTACCTTTCGGCGACTTTTCGACGAGAGATTTCGATACCTTTTTTTTAATGGCAGCGAAATTTCCTTCCGTGACTTTTCATGATTTTGCCTAAAGCGTCTCCTGTCCGAATTTTAGCCCCGTAGACCAACTTTTGTGGTTTCTACATACATCATCGGTGATACGGCAAGAACCATTTACTTTTGGGCAAAATGAGGGCGAAAGTTCTGCTATTTTGCCATGGACGAGAAGAACACGTAGGCTTACGCGACATGTCCTCCGTCAATTTGTCTCCGGGAAACCGTTTCGACTATCGACTATTCCACTTTTTTATTTTTCTTCCCTCAGCAAGTGTCGTTGTTGCCACATTCTGCATTCAGTTTCATTTCACTATTGCTAGATGGCGCCACAAAAATGGGCGGAGCTATGCCGCGGTTGTGCTCTGTGGTGCCAATTTTAGGAATTGATGTTCTGCTAAAAAATATTAAATACTGTTGTTCCTTTACTATACTTTACATTTTCTGTATCATACGATGTAATTGAACCCTTGGTAACAAACTGGAAATTGACTCAAGGTAAATCATCTCAGCATTGCTGCTTAATGTTTCAAAATGACATATTGGCATCGCACGCAGTAGGCGGAGGGGCGGAGAATCTAAAACAATTGTACCAAAATACTTTAAAAAGGAATTCCAGTTCATTTAACAAAAGCAGACGTAACCAATCTGCTACAGTCCACAATGAGGCATGTGATCACATCAAATCCGATTTATTTTAGAATTGTCCTTTGTTTAATGAGGAGGCCTATTGTTGCCAACTTGGCTCCTTATTCGCATTGGTCTGCGCTTTGGTTGGTGCCGCTCAACGCGGCCGTGGCAGCCGTGGCTTGTGATGGTCCGCCACGCGAAGCCAAGTATTAATGTCGGTTTGGTCGCGCGGTCTAATAGAGCGGCTCGCCGTGCGGCGGGTCGCCGGTTCGACCTTTTTAACTTTTTTCTGAACTTCAATTTCCAAGGTTGTGATTAACAATTTATTGTCAACACTCACCATTCAGTTAACGAGGGCGACTGTGCTGTGAGCGCTGGAATTTTTTGAGCCCGAGCGGAGCGAGGAGCTCTCTGCATCGACCATTCTACTTTTTATTCTCCTCATTTTCAGCAAGTGTCGTTGCTATAGGTAACTCTTGTTGTTCATTTGAGTTCCTTCATATGCCGCTAGACGGAGCCACAGAAATGGGCGGAGCTATGCTGCGGTTCTACCAACTTTTAAAACTTATATTTATTTTAAAAATATTAATTACCGTTGTTCCTACATTATATTTAACATCTTCATCATACAATGTAATTGAACCTGTGGTAACTAACTGCAAATTAACACAATGTAAATCATCTCAGCTTGCTGCTTATTGTTTCAAAATGACATATTGGCATCGCACGGAGTGGGCGGAGAATCTAAAACAATTGTACCAATTTACTTTAAAAATTACCATTTATTTTAGAATCGTCTCTTGTTTAATGAGAAGTCCAAGTATCTGTTCATATAGGACGTGTTGTTACAGGGCTCGTCACATCAGAGGAACCCGACAACGACGTCCAGGGAGGAGACCCGGAACCGGAAGAGGCTTCCGGCAGAGTGACGCCTTCCGCTGAACAATCAGACCGCGGCGCGGCCGAGGTCGTGGTGTTCGTGCAGGAGCTGAGGTTGGTGGTGACCGGGATGACGCCGAAGACGGTGTCCCTGCTCCTCGTGGCCGCCGTGGAGTTCGGGAAGGTAGGGGCCGCCGTAGCCGCCGTGGCCGCGCTCGTGGACGTCGCGATGCAGCAGCTATCGCGGACGTTCCAGGCGCAGAAGACAACCCCGACAACCCTGAGTCTGACGACGACGGTGCTGGAGATGGCGTTGCTCCTGCGCCTCCTCGTCGTGGTCGCGGTGGACTTCGACTTCAACGCGACGTTGACTTCGCTGAAGGTGGGTGACATCGTGACAGGAAGAGAATGGTCTTTGAGTGCTGTTGGGGAAGAAAATGTAGGACGCAGGCCTAGTGAGAATGTGGTTCGTGAGTGGCCAGGGCCTTTCCGTCACGCCAAGCGTAATGTCGATGAGAGAAGTGTACGCTCCACGTGGGATCTCTTCATAACTCGACCTATGCTGAAAAATATCAAGGAGAGCACAGAGGCTCATGCTCGAGAAGTCCTTGAAGATAACACATGGGTTGTGTCTTGTGAGGAGCTAGAGGCTTTCATAGCAATTATGTACGCTCGCGGTGCGCATGGTGCTCGAAACCTGAACCTACTTAGGAATTCCGACTAGGGTCCTAGGTTTTTCAGCAGCACACTGATTAGGGACCGGTTCAAGTCGATGATGACCCACCTGCGGTTTGATAACCACAGCCAACGGTGCAAGAGACTCGCGACTGATAAATTTGCTTTGGTCTCTGATAGCCGTGGAATGCATTCATAGAGAACTGCAAGTCTGACTACAAACCTACAGAAAATCTCATTGTGGACGAGCAATTGTTTCCGTCCAAAACGCGTTGCAAATTCATCCAGTATATGCCAAATAAATCGGATAAATTCGGTATAACGTTTTGGATGGTTGCCGACGCTAGAACTAAGTACATGCTGAATGCCATACCTTGCCTAAGGAAGACTGATGAGCGGGAGTCAGAAGTTGGCCTTGCTGAGCACGTTGTGATGTCACGTAGTGCATCAGTGCATCATGCAAAGGCAGAAACATAACTATAGATAATTATTTTACTACTCTAAAGTTGTCGGAAAAACTGAAATCGAAACAAACAACTCTGGTAGGCACTGTCAACCGCAAAAGACGAGAAGTCCCCCAAGAGGTGAAAGTACCCAAAGCTGCGAGATACTGAACTGTTCTCCTAAAACATGAAAGCATGACACTCACAGTTTATCAGGGGAAGCGTAGAAAAAATGCCATCGTCCTCAGTTCTATGCATCCAAGTGACAGCGTTAATGGGTCAGAAAGAAAATGCCCGAGAACATCGAATTCTACAATCGCACCAAAGCAGGGGCAGACACTGTGGATCAGATGGCCATGTTGTACTCTGTGCGAGCCTGAACACGGCGTTGGCCTGTACTTGTGTTCTACAATGGCCTTGACCTTGCTGCTATAAATGCTTGGATAATATACAAGGAGTGCACTGGTAAATCGATTAGTCGTCACAAATTCTTGAAGTAGCTTTCAGAAGAGCTGTCTCAAGACAACAGACTAAATAGGGGAAAAGTTCAGGATCCGCCCGGTGACTTACCTGATGTTCAGCAGTTCGATGTTCGTCGTCACTGCCAAGTAAACGAGAAGTGCGAAGGAAACAAAACTATGCATGGATGTAACTGTAGAAAGGCTGTCTGCCGCTCTTCTACATCGCAGAAACTGTTCGTGTGCCAAGCATGTAAGCCTATTGATGACTGATAAGCTGTAAGCGCGGCAGTGCAGTTTCGGTTTTGAAGCGTATTCGTACGGCAATTAGGAGCCCACTTCTAAACTTCCCCAATGATGGAATAGAAAGATCCAGCGAGACCGGCAGCCAGGACCGGCGAACCAAGGCAAGACGCACGGCTACCTGTAGGCCGCAGCAGCCGGAGCGGCAGTGGGGCGGCGGGTCGACTTGAGATTTTGATACAAGGTACATGCAGCGTGACAGAGCCGAAATTCGAAAAACGGGCTCCGTTCGGAGTTCCAGTGTGAACATATGCGAGGTAAACATGGATTGCATGCTATGTCACTGAAAAGAGGATGTGAAAACCAGTGTCACTGATTCCGAATTTGTTGCCAATGACAGTCTGTTTGATGTGTTACAGTCTCATGAGCATGTTTATATCGGGATACTAAAGCTACTTCGCTGTGTCCTCTGCTTGGCCGTGAAAGACTACCCAAGGAGAGACTAGGACACCTCAACTTTCTTAGGTGCACAAGGTAAGTTCTTGGGAAAAATTATGCTGTACGTAGATCTGTATCCATTCAATTAAAATTTAATTATTATTACAGATTTTGACCAGTCTTTAAACGCGCTGTACATCTTGGAAATTTTACGATGGTCATGCCACCAACTAAGCAGATACATGTTTAGTTGACTGGCAAGAGCTGACAGCGTCCGTTTCGTTTGTGCAAAACACTCTTGTTTTTTTTTTTTTTTTTTTTTTTTTTTTTTGCAAATCATGCACTGTCTGCACTGGATGCACTGTCATGACTGATATGTCTGCTACAATTTTTCATTTATTTCATTTAAATTTCCTTTTCTATTCCGCCCATCAAGTACAGCCCCACTGACACTTGTTTCAATATTTCCATTTCAGCACTCTTTATTATCGAAAGTGGTCCAAGAAACGCAGATTGTATTTCAACTCAAAAACACTTAATCTAACACGAACTCTTCACGTGAATTATTATATTCCTTGACTCAACCCCAAGGTCAAGACACATGATTGACTTGGAGCAAGAAAGGCTTTCTCTAAAACTGTATTCTTTATACCAGGTGTCCCAGCTGAGCCGTGACAGAGCAAATTTATGCAAGCCCGCAACAATAGTCTTATAGGAGGTGAGGTGGTCTTCTGGGCGCCAGCCTTTGGCAGTAGTATAACTACCCAACTCGGACACGACGCCATCTTGATTCCCGATTCGGACATGACCTGTCGGAACCTGTTCTAACCTAACCTAACCCCGCCTAACCTAACCTACCCCTAACCTAACCCAGCCAAACCTAACCTAACCCTAACTTAACCCAGCCTAACCCTGAGGTGTGTATGCGTAGGCCGTCCCCCTCAGTTAGGTCCAGGTAGAACGTCATCGTCGAAATACGTATTATCTCGTGCCAGCGAGGCAAAACGATATTTTGAAGTTCTACCTCTGGACCGTGTAAGTACTAACTAACCTAAACCTAAGGGCCTTCCCTCTGTTCTGTGTGCATGGTGGCGAGGGGGCCTAAGTTAGGGCCTGGCAGAACGTCATTACTGAAATTCGGATTAGCTCGTGCCAGCGAGCCAATACGATATTTTGTTAATGACGTTCTGACAGGACCGCGTAAGTACGAACCTAGTGTTTTCCAACGGACCCAAGGGGTAACACCTATCCGTCGTTAGAATTTTTTTGTTCAAGCGGAAAATCCTATCCCGAGGAGGCCTATACATAAAACTGCTAATTATTTTTCTAGTGTCAGTCACTTGTCAGCCATGTAGTATTTTACCCACAAGCCAACGCGCTTCGCATTTGCAGCGGCACACGTCCACTTTTTGTTAGTACAGTGTTTATCATGACACGGTAGATGAAATTGTGCTAGCCGTGATAGGGCGGGACAACCCATTTCTTCTGCATTCACATCAGCGTGTGGCAAATGTTCTTGAATTAAACGCCGTTTCTCTTCCTTCTTGACAAAAAGCGTTTTGTAAGCGAAACACGTTGGGTCCCGGCCCACAAAGGCATAACGGTGAACGAAGCGGCTGACGCCCTCGCCAAAACGGCCCATCTCTTCCCACTATAACAACTGGCTCGAAGACATCGTACAAACCTGGAACCAAGACTGGGCCACCTGCCCGACTGGACGACACCTCACCGACCTGAAGGTGGCCGACCCACATTTCGTTCAAAGCTCACTAACAGCATTTCTGTGGAGGTCTTGACTTGTTCCACAGTGTTCCATATTTGTTCCAATTTGTTCCAAGAAACTTAACGTCATATGGAACTTTTTAAAAACATCACTGGGCACGGCCATCTTCAATGTAAAAACAATTCCAAGAAAAGGTCGCAAAACGTGTAAATAGCACAAGAACACCACGTAAGCAATTGTTCCACATTTGTTCCAGTCGTGTGTGGCAATGTTTTGCGTCATGTGCCCTATTATCACTATATTCGCGGGCACGGCCAATATAGTTTTCATCAAATACGGTCAGAGAGTTGCTACACTTAGTATACAGACTTAATAGACATTGGTGAGAATTGTTCCATTGTTGTTCCAAATTTTACCGCACCGACACTCGTCCTATGCCCTATCTAATAAATTAACAGGCACGGCCAACACGATATTCACCAAATATGCTTAAAGTCTTGCTACACTTCATATACAGACTTAATAGACATTGATGAGAATTGTTCCACTGTTGTTCCAAATTGTTCCGCACAGATACTCGACCTATGCCCTGTCCATTGAAATCACGGGCACGGCCAACACAATATTCACGAAAAATGCTCAGATACTTGCTTTACTTGATATACCTACTTAATCAACATTAATAAGAATTGTTCCACTGTTGTTCCAAATTGTTCCGCACCGATACTCGACCTATGCCCTGTCCATTGGAATCACGGGCACGGCCAACACAGTATTTACGAAAAATGCTCAGATACTTGCTCCACTTAATATACAGACTTAATAGAAATTGATGAGAATTGTTCCACTGTTGTTCCAAATTGTTCCGCACCGATACTCGACCTATGCCCTTTCCATTGAAATCGCGGGCACGGCCAACACAACATTCACGAAAAATGCCCAGATACTTGCTCCACTTAATATACTGACTAAACAGACATTGGTGAGAATTGTTCCATTGTTGTTTCAAATTTTACCGCACCGACACTCGTCCTATGCCCTATCTAATAAATTCACGGGCACGGCCAACACGATATTCACCAAATATGCTTAAAGACTTGCTACACTTCATATACAGACTTAATAGACATTGATGAGAATTGTTCCATTGTTGTTCCAAATTGTTCCGCACCGATACTCGACCTATGCCCTGTCCATTGAAATCACGGGCACGGGCAACACAATATTCACGAATAATGCTCAGATACTTGCTTCACATAATATACGGACTTAATAGACATTGATTAGAATTGTTCCATTGTTGTTCCAAATTGTTCCACAACGACACTCGTCTTATGCCCTATCTAATGAAATCACGGGCACGGCCAACACGATATTCACCAAATATGCTTAAAGACTTGCTACACTTCATATACAGACTTAATAGACATTGATGAGAATTGTTCCACTTCGGTCCTTCGGTGAAGCTATCTCATGATGCCATTTTTTTAAAAAAGCTTCATGGGCGGGCCATCCTGACGCTCCTGGAAAACAAGAATTCGCGTTACTTTTACTAACCGTACCCTAGCTCGGTATTTGTTCCACATTGTTCCACGCTCTTAAGTCAACTAAGCGTGAAACAAACACTGGCGGTGGCGTAGCTAAGTGGTAACACACACCCAAATCGGATTCATCTTAAGTTCGCTCGCGCAATTAGGCGAATAAAATTCTGAAACGTTGTCAAGAGGTGCTCTAGGTAAGGACCTTTGAATCAAACCTGGTTGCAGAACTTTATTCACCCAAACACTGGAACAGTGGATTAGCAAAGTCGTAAAACACACCCAAATCACACTGATATGTAAGTTCGGTTTCGTAAATAGGCGAATAAAATCCTGAAATTCGGATAAGTGATACGCCCATCCAGCAGGTAGCACTTAAAGTCATATGAATGCATGAAATCACTCTCAATGTGAAGTGAAATACCCAAATTGAAACGGGTGCCACGAGAATGGGAGGGACTTCGGAGGGACATGGCAGGCGAGGGGGTATTCACTCTGGACTTTGGTGTACAGACTATTACGTATTACGCGTATTACGCGGTATTACGTGGTATTACGCAGTAATACGTAGTAAAACGCAGTATTACGTGGTATTACAAGGTATTTCGCGGTATTACAAGGTATTACGTAGTATTACAAGGTATTACGTAATATTACAAGGTATTACGTAGTATTACAAGGTATTACGTAGTATTACAGGGTATTACGTAGTATTACAGGGTATTACGTAGTATTACAAGGTATTACGTAGTATTACAAGGTATTACGTAGTATAACACTGGTATTACGCGGTATTACGCTGGTATTACATCGTATAGATCGCAGCATCTCACAGCATGGAAGGGATACGCTGGTATTACATCGTAAACATCGCAGCATCTCACAGCATGGAAGGGATTTCTTACGTGGTATTACGCGGTATTACGTTGATTACGCGGTATTGCAAGGTACTACGTAGTATTACAAGGAATTACGTAGTATTATAAGGTATTACGTGGTATAACACTGGTATTACGTGGTATTACGCTGGTATTACATTGTATAGACCGCAGCATCCCACAGCATGGAAGGGATTTATTACGTGGTATTACACGGCATTACGTGGTATTAAACGGCATTACGTGGTATTACGCGGTATTACATGGTATTACGTGGTATTAGTTGGTATAACGTGGTATTACGCGGTATTACAGGGCACCCTGTAATGGTTATTACGCGAGTAAATACCCCCTTGATCGTAGGAGGACTTCGGAGAGTTTTAAAACGCCGTGGAATTCCTTTTTAGTCCCTCTTTCATAAAGGAACTTCGCAGGGACGATTGAGGACCTACATATAGAGTTCGATAGCCGTACCCGTCATACCAAGAGACCGCATTCAAATTGAGTTAGACAAAAAATGAAAGTGGAACAAATTTGGAACAATTACAAGCGACAATATTGTGTGGGCCGTGCCCGGGATTTCATTAGATAGGGCATAGGACAAGTGTCGTTGCGGTAAAATTTGGAACAACAATGGAACAATTTTCACCAATGTCTATTAAGTCTGTATATTAAGTGGAGCAAGTATCTGAGCATTTTTCGTGAATATTGTGTTGGCCGTGCCAGTGATTTCAATAGACAGGGCATAGGTCGAGTATCTGTGCGGAACAATTTGGAACAACAGTGGAACAATTCTCATCAATGTCTATTAGGTCTGTATATGAAGTGTAGCAAGCCTTTAAGCATATTTGGTGAATATCGTGTTGGCCGTGCCCGTTAATTTATTAGATAGGGCATAGGACGAGTGTCAGTGCGGTAAAATTTGGAACAACAATGGAACAATTCTCACCAATGTCTGTTTAGTCTGTATATTAAGTGGAGCAAGTATCTGGGCATTTTTCGTGAATGTTGTGTTGGCCGTGCCCGCGATTTCAATGGAAAGGGCATAGGTCGAGTATCGGTGCGGAACAATTTGGAACAACAGTGGAACAATTCTCATCAATTTCTATTAAGTCTGTATATGAAGTGTAGCAAGTATCTGAGCATTTTTCGTGAATACTGTGTTGGCCGTGCCCGTGATTCCAATGGACAGGGCATAGGTCGAGTATCGGTGCGGAACAATTTGGAACAACAGTGGAACAATTCTTATTAATGTTGATTAAGTAGGTATATCAAGTAAAGCAAGTATCTGAGCATTTTTCGTGAATATTGTGTTGGCCGTGCCCGTGATTTCAATGGACAGGGCATAGGTCGAGTATCTGTGCGGAACAATTTGGAACAACAGTGGAACAATTCTCATCAATGTCTATTAAGTCTGTATATGAAGTGTAGCAAGTCTTTAAGCATATTTGGTGAATATCGTGTTGGCCGTGCCCGTGATTTCATGAGATAGGGCATAGGACGAGTGTCGTTGCGGTAAAATTTGGAACAACAATGGAACAATTCTCACCAATGTCTATTAAGTCTGTATACTAAGTGTAGCAACTCTCTGACCGTATTTGCTGAAAACTATATTGGCCGTGCCCGCGAATATAGTGATAATAGGGCACATGACGCAAAACATTGCCACACACGACTGGAACAAATGTGGAACAATTGCTTACGTGGTGTTCTTGTGCTATTTACACGTTTTGCGACCTTGTCTTGGAATTGTTTTTACATTGAAGATGGCCGTGCCCAGTGATGTTTTTAAAAAGTTCCATATGACGTTAAGTTTCTTGGAACAAATTGGAACAAATATGGAACACTGTGGAACAAGTCAAGACCTTCACAGAAATGCTGTTAGTGAGCTTTGAACGAAATGTGGGTCGGCCACCTTCAGGTCGGTCGACACCTCTACGCCTTCCAGCCGAACATCTCAACCCGCCCCTGGTTCAGGAAATCCTCCGCCCCACGAAGCATCATCGCTACCATCTGTCGTCTCCGCCTCGGGCATACGCACGCACCAGCTCACCTCCACCGCCACGCAGGACTCGCCTCGCCGCCATGTCGCTGTGGCCATCCCCGCGGAACAAACCTACACATCCTACATCCTGCAAGAATGTGACCTCACAGATAGAAGAGCACTGAAAAAAATTACGATACCAAAAGACCTAGCACCACCCACGGTACAACCACTCAAAGCATTCACAAAATTTTCTAAAGCAAACCCAAACCTCCTTTTATAACATCTCTACCCTCATAAATCCCGCCAAACGCTCCTTCACCTCCGCTCGTATTCTCCGCCTGGCGACATGGCCTTAGTGCCGAGCCACTACACAGAACATCTCTCTCTCTCTCTCTCTCTCTCTCTCTCTCTCTCTCTCTCTCTCTCTCTCTCTCTCTCTCTCTGGGGCAGGAGCGGACGGCACCGGTCAGTGTGGCATCAACAGCCAAGCGATGCATCCCGCCGCAGCAAGGAAATACCTGTGGAAGGTAGAGAAAGTCAGCTATCATGATAGCGAAGAAGACAGCGCCAGCAGCGACAGCGCCAGCAGCGACAGCGCCAGCAGCGACAGCGCCAGCAGCGCCAGCGGTGACAAGCTGGAGTTAGGCATAAGTGAGGAAGAGCAACGTGAAATCCTGGGGCCTATCTTCAGTGCGAGGGAGGCTTATGTCTTCGTAAGTACCCGCCGGCATGGCGTCTCTGTGTCCGTGACCGTTAATTTTTTTTAAAGTAGTCGTATCGGCCTCTGTTCTCCTGGCACACGCCCAGGCCTTAGAGAAAGCCCCTCCAAAATATCCCGTGAATAGAGTGGATATTAAAACTGTCACGATCACGCAAGGACTCAGAGATAAAAATATTGAAAATTAGTTCATGAATCAGATGCCCCAGAGAGTTATCATAGGCTTCGTGGACAACCGTGCGTTTAACGATGACTTACAGCGAAATCCTTTTAACTTTCAGCACCTGAGTGTGAATTATCTCAGTCTGATGGTAGATGGCCATACCGTCACAGCACAACCCCTCACACCGGACTTTGCTAATGGTCTGTACATGGAAGCGTAAAACACACTCTTCTGTGAAACAGGCCTTCATTAGAAGGACGAGGGAAATAATATTGCTTTTAACGATTACCCTAGGGGTAACACGCTGTACTGTTTTGGCCTATCTCCTGATCTGTCAGCAAACGAACCTCACTGGGATCTCCAGAGACAGGGAACACTCCGTCTGGAAGTTACGTTCGGAGCCCCCTAGCACATCCTGTCAACTGCATCATTTACGCAGAGTTCCAAAACTTGACTGAAATTGACAATCGCCGCAACGTGATTGTCGATTACAACGTGTGATCATTGATGGCATGGATGGACACACTCTGGACACGATCATGAGGAAAGACAGACATGTCGCTCCTCTCTTTGTGGGTGTTAATGCAGCCGACACATTACCACGCCGGATACATAAGCGACCTGCACTTCTCATATGCAACACAGACCCGACAGCGAAACCAGGCACCCACTGGGTCACTTTCTACATCGATAAGCATGGGGCCGGAGAGTTCTGGGATTTTTATGGAATGCCTCCAGTAGTATCACAGCATCGCGCAAGTTCTTAGACAGAGTGTGTAAAAAGTGGACGTACAATCACACCACTTTACAGTCGGTCGATTCAAAAGTGTGTGGAGAGTACTGCGTGCTATACCTAGTGCATAGAGCACATGGCTACTCACTGCACAAGTTTGTAAAGACACTTTTCACAAAAGATGTAGATCAAAACGACACTCTGGTACGAAAAATATTTCATCGGATGTACAGTGTCCAGCGTGGTAATGTGTCGGCTGCATAAACACCCACAATGAGAGGAGCGACATGTCTCCCAAATATGAAATCACAAGAGTGTTGTGCACGTAAAAAAGTTTAAGTTTAATTTACGTTTAAGTTTAATTTAAGTTTAATTTTAAGAAATATGTTTCATAAAAAAAATTAAAAAAAGGAAACACAAAACGAATAAAAAAGTTTTAAGAAAAAAATTGTTGTACAAAAAAACTGTTCCACTTTTTTCTTAAAACAAAAAATTACAAAAAATTTATAACAAAAAAATTAACAAAAAAATTTCGAAACAGTAGAAAAATAATTAGCGGTTTTATGTATAGGCCTCCTGGGGATAGGATTTTTCGCTTGAGCAAAAAAATTCTAACGACGGATAGGTGTTACCCCTTGGGTCCGTTGGAAAACACTAGGTTCGTACTTACGCGGTCCTGTCAGAACGTTATTAACAAAATATCGTATTGGCTCGCTGGCACGAGCTAATCCGAATTTCAGTAATGACGTTCTGCCAGGCCTCAACTTAGGCCCCCTCGCCACCACGCACACAGAACAGAGGGAAGGCCCTTAGGTTTAGGTTAGTTAGTACTTACACGGTCCAGAGGTAGAACGTCACATCAAAATATCGTATTGCCTCGCTGGCAGGAGATAATACGTATTTCGACGATGACGTTCTACCTGGACCTAACTTAGGAGACGGCCCCCCACACAGGCTGGGTTAGGGGTAGGCTGGGTTAGGTCAGGTTAGGGGTAGGTTAGGCTAGATTAGGTTAGGCTAGGTTAGGTTAGAACAGGTTAGGGTGGGTTAGGTTAGGTTAAGCTGAGTTAGGTTCGGTTAGGTTAGGCTAGGTTAGGGGTAGGTTAGGTTAGGAGGGGTTAGGTTAGGTTAGAACAGGTTTCCGACAGGTCATGTCCGAATCGGGAATCAAGCATCGCGTCGTGTCCGAATTGGGTAGTTATACTCCTTATGGCGTCGCTAAAAATGCAAATGGTCCCTTGCGGCAGCCGACACGCTGCAGAGGTTAGGCCAATCTGGTCCGTTTGCATCGTGTGATTTTTACCGATCGGGCCAAAACGATTGCTTTGATCCGATTGCTTTGAATCGACTGATCAAAGCATGATAATGTTTATTTTCGACTGTTTCGTACATATTTTGATTTTGAGAAGGTGGTGCGACAACGAACCAGATCCAAGGGTACGACCTGTCTACTCGCGTGAGGCTATTGCCGCGGGTTCGCCTAACTTGGCTCTGTCACGGCTGAGCTGGGACACCTGGTACGTTGTCTGGGAGAAAGTTCCATAAACGTCTAGAGGATAGGCCCTGGCAATCTGCAATTTATCACACTCTTTATCATAAAATGTATTAGACATTATTTACAGATCGAATGCAAGAGATATTGCACCTTACAACATAAGCGAACAGCGCGTAGTGCGTCAGCAGCCAAACTGAACAATGAAAAACAAATATTGGTTCTCCATTGAACAACTGTGTGACGGCGTTCAGCATAGTTCACGTAGCCGTACATCGGATAACGTAAAGATGTGTCCCGCAAGATAGAATGCTTCAGAAGTACATTTGCCTGCCGTGGCACTGGACGCACTTGACCACGGTGCCGGCGGCTGCGAATCGCTCTCTGAGCCCGTCGAGCTGCAGCCGGCAGGACTCGTCGTCGTGGGCCATCTCGTAGTAGCGGGGCACGTGCCGCTGCAGCGTGAGGCGGCGCAGCGCCCGCAGCCCGCACCGAGCCAGGCCGTCCGCCAGCTCGGGAAACCAGCAGTATTTGTCGTGGCCGTACTTGTAGGAGGCGGCGCCGATCTCGAGCTCCTCGAGCGTGCGGGCGTGCGCACGCACCAGCGACAGAAGCGTGGCCTCGCTGTTGACGGCCACGCTCAGCCACCGCAGCCCGCTGTGCCCTGGCGGCGTGGGCGGCAACGCCACGTCCTCCTCGATGGACACGTCGTGCAGGACGAGCCGGTGCAGTCTCGACATGGAAAATGAGAGCACTTGGACGTCAATACCTAGACCGAAACGGTCCAATTTCGACCCTACTAAGGAAAAAAGTTTTCGGCCTCGGTTTCTTTTCTACAGCAAATCGATTCTGCACGCTTTAAAACGCACATGTACGTTAAAACAAAAAAGTTACCGCTAGGGACAGGGGGCCAGGGGCCAGGGGCGAAGAAAGGCAGGGGTAAGCTTTACGTTGGGGGGGGGGGGGGCAAATTTTCAATGATATAAGACCAAGTGGGGGGGGCACCGCCCCCATGCCCCCACCCGCCTATGCGTGGTGTCTACCTGGGCATACGCTGTACGGCCAGGAGCTGCACCATGTTCACGACCGTTATCTTGAGTTCCTCCAGCTGCAGCGGCAGGCCCGGGACGTCGTCGCCGTCCACTGAGCCCGTGCAGTGCACGTCCAGCCGCCGCAGCGCCGCCATGCCCTCCAGCACGCGCATGTGCTCCTCCTCGCACGTGGCGGCCATGTGCAGCTCCTCCAGGTGCGGGGCCAGCTTGTGCAGCAGCGGCAGCAGCGGCGTTTTGTCGTCACTGGCATCAAGATTCTTCACTCTGCGCACCTGCCGCACAGAAATTTTTTTTTAGCAGATGATACCTCTTTAAATAGTGGCTAGTGGCTATGCTAGTGCTATTTAAAGTGGAAGAAACAGGTGTCAGCTAGCTTGTACTTTCGTTGTAGGGGGAGCCGCGTCCGTATCCGTCCGCGTCGCGCATTGTCGCGCATCGCATCGTGGTATGGGGTATTCCGCCGAACCCCAGAACGGAAGTAAAAAGAGGGCAAGAAGTACATGAGGATGGGCGAGGCGGGGACGTGTTGGACGGAAACGGACAAAGTCCCACCTCCCCCCTCACCCATCTTTGAGTACTTCTTGCCTTCTTCCTACCTCCGTTCTGGGCTCGCGGGCCATGCGAGCCATCCTGGGCGGGGAAAGGAAGGCACCCGCTCCCCTCCTCCTGCACCCGCCTCGGCGCTCAAAACTTGCCTTTCCCTTCCTTTCAAATATCTTCGACTCTCCCTCATAATACAAGAAAAGATAAGTTCTGCTTCCACGGGTACTTCCTAAAAACCCTTAAGAAACTGGAAGACATTTAGAGTTGGTATCATCTGCTTCCTACTCAATTAAGGATTTAGTTTGTTTTTGTTGGGTTCACGATCCGGTTTGTAGCTCTCTGCCGCGGGCCGCAGGGCCCTGTAGAGCGGACCGGGGCCCGCCAAAGGGCCCACCGCGCGCGAGCGTCACGCCGCGCTAGTTCGGCAACTAGCCACACTCCAAAGTGCGGGGGCTGCCGCGCGGTTCTGGCCGACTCGGCTCGCGGCGTATCTTCGCACGGGGCGATGGTCGCCAGGGGGTGACCGAAGAGCTGCACTATGGAGTCAGGACTAAACCATATATTAACATAATGCTTACGGATCGAGCGTATATGACGGTCCCAGAGCTACTGGAGTCAGTCGTTCCAGTGGCAGTCTGTCAGTCGGAGCCCAGCATGCTGCTGGTAGTCGGTCAGTCGTGCCGCTGCCGGTATGCCGCAGTTGGTACACTTCGTACACGTAGTACACTTACAGTGTGCCTTCGCCTCGTCCGAACAGTCAGCGTGGCGTCAACCCCCACCCCACCGTCTGCATCTGACCACCTGAGTCCGTCGTAAGCTTGCAAAGAAATTAGTTAAGACGAAGCGAGATTCTTCGCAATATAAACAAATTACTTCCTAAGCTACAAAGCTGTGGAATTTGTCGCATTGTGAGCAGCATGCTTTGCAAGCTATTTACAGTGCAGATCTTCACGCATTGTTCGCAATCAAATATCAGACAAAATAATAGTGCGGACAACAGGCGAGGTAAAGGCTGTGGCGCCGAGGCGCCGCGGTCGTGTCATGTTGCCCCCGGGGAGCGCCGGTTGAAAGGCAACCCATCCGTCTGGGCTGTATGTTGGTGAAACACATCGGGCGGCTTCGCTACGGGCTCTGATGGTGTTTTCCACACGTGCCCCGTACCTTAGCTGCTGTGTGAAGCAGGGCAGACAGTTTCATGCCCGCGTGCACTGCGCATGTCAGGGGCCCGAGAATGCAAAATGCGTCGTCCAGGTCATCACACAGCTCCCAGGAAAAGCACTCCAGGTCGACTTGGAGGAGGGCGGGCGCGTGGAGGATGACCCTGGCCGTTCTTGAAACCATCTCGAACAGCTCGGCGTTGCCGTCGCGGTGGTAGCACTTGGGCACGTCCACCTGCACACGCTCCCAGAGGCAGGGCTCGAAAGCCAGGCGCCGCCAGCGCTTGCACACGACGGACACGCCGTCCAGCAGCGTCACGCCGTCCTGGACGAAGCCCAGGATTTGCAGCAGGAGCTCGTCCGGCAGCTCGTCCATGTCCTACATACACAATGGCATTTCAGAAGTTTTAATAATATTCGAACATTCTTAAAAGTTCCTAGCAATTCGGTTCAGTTTACATGGAGGTGTTTCGAACGGGATTCAATCAAGTGTGACAGCTTTGACGTTGAGCTACTGCATAATATTATTAATTTAAATGGATATTTTATCTTCAAATTGCATTTCAGTATACAAAGCTAAAACCCTTTTAATTTAAGCACAAAACTACCAATAAGCATGTAGTGTTAACAAAAAGTACGAACACAAAGTTCAAAGTGTTTTTTTTTTTTTGTTTTCGCACTAAATTGACTCACGTTTCACGACACGACAGAACGAATTTCTTGATTTGTGCACTACATTCCGTTCCGTGCTGCTGCGCAAGAGGTTAGGAGAGCAGCGATTTACTAACAAATTCTATAGTGCTGCGTTTATTCCCTTCTGGCATCAGGTGTACTTACTAGTACTTGTGTGCAGTCATCAGAAGATTAAGGAGCTCGTCATCAATGTTAACAACAACACTTTTGTTTGTGTACAAAACTTTGAGTTCTAAGCGCCGTTCGTGTTTTTCATACTGGACAGTCCACATCTACCAACCTGAACAATAACTATCAGAAGATCTGCGAAGCATTGCAACTCTCCATTATAACGTCGGTACGTTTACGAAATCAGATCCATAAACTGTACAACAGCAAAGAGCTAGAAAAATCAATTGCAGGAGGAGACATTCTGCCTTGTTCGACACTTGTACCGCTTCGTGATGTTGGCAGAGCTGCCCCCCCCCCCCCCAATCCACTCCCTCCACATCTCACAGCTACAACAGCAACCTTGGCAATGCCTTCCTCCTCCGCCCCCTTCGCCTCCTGCCGCCGGCATGACCTTGAAGCGCACAGCTGTATGCGGAGCCTGTCTGGACCGACTGAGACAGAAGTAAGTACGATATGGACGGCATGACGACTCTCTCCCTCTCTCTCTCTCGCTCTCTCTCTCTCTCTCTCTCTCTCTCTCTCTCTGTCTGTCTGTCTGTCTGTCTCTCTCTCTCTCTCTCTCTCTCTCTCTCTCTCTCTCTCTCTCTCTCTCTCTCTCTCTCTCTCTCTCTCTCGCACCAACAGAATTCCTTCCCTTGCGTGCTTAGAACCTAGGTTTAAACTGATTCCAGGCTTCCTTTCAAGTAATTCAGAAGATTAACTACCCAATATCTACGAACCTACGGCTACATGTTTTAGGGGTCCTGACAGCACTCACAAAACTAGTGATCATGTCGTACATCGGGCAGAAGCCTTAGAGCTGTCACAGAACGCCGTGGAGGTAGGCACCCCATCGCACCGCAGCTGATGGTTCGGTGAGGAAGGTCACTGCTGAATGGGTTGCCTGCTCCGAAGGCGTTTGAGCGGCTACGCGTCGCTCTGCAGAGAGCGGGATAAAATTGTCGCTCTGAACAGGCGATATTCAGATATTCCCAAAGAGAGGTGTTTTCAGAGCTTCACTTTTACAGCAACTGTTACCGCTCCGTTAAAGCGATATTTGTCGCTAAAGGAGCGACTCCTAACAACAAAACTCAATCACAATTTTAATGGACGCTTGTTAGCGTCTTGACTTCTTGGCATGCCTGCTGTGCTGTATGTGCCTGACAACAAAAGAAGACGTTTGTAAGCGAAGAAACCACATGTACTTACATGGATTGAAAATGTGACGCGTGTGGTCATCTGCTGGAAATTGAAATGAAAACGAAACACATAAGGAGTAGAAATATGAATTTTGCAGGCAATGTGCTGAATGTGCTGAATTTTTTTCAATGGGATAAATCCACTCTGAATTGTTCCAGAGGTACCGAAACTCAGAAATTGTAAAATATCCAGAGTTGCAGAAGACTCTGGTTCAGAGAATCAAGAAATTCGCCCACCTTTGAGTTTGCGTTCCAGAGTCTGTGGGGCAGAGTTTAAGAGTTGATGTTTCAGAGTGCCAGAGTTCTCTTCACTGATGTGCGCGCCATCTGACGGGGAATGCCTAGTAGGGTGTTTCACAAAATGAAAATTGATACTGACTCGACCGCCTTGAGGCGCGTCTTAGTCTAGAATGAACGTGCGTGTGCAGAATTTAAGGGTCATCGGACGACGTTTAGCCGTTGCTAAAGTCGCTCGAAGTTTCTGTGTGAGCACCTAGACGCCACTTAACAGTTCTTAGTTCTGACAACACCTGGTCGAAGATCACTAATACACAGTGTGGAAGTTGGAAGTTCTTAGAGGTATCCTGTACCCTTTGAGATGGAATAGAAGGCAACCCGTCGACTCATCCACCGTTTACAGCCCGAAAATGTTGGAAATGTCCAATTTCAAATTTTCCAGTATTTGGAACATTGCTCTGAATGTCTTGCTTTGTAGATATTCTGGGACATCCTATTAGGATGCCGTTGCAGCCCTTCCCGCATCAAGCTCTCTTAGGGAAAAATGGAAAAAAGGGAAAAATGCCGTGTAGCGCCCGGAGGGTAGACTGCAGTCTGACGTGTGTGTCGAGATTCTGCCTACCCCTAGGCGTACAACCAGTCTCGAGATAATTTTTCCAATTTTCAGTCAAAGGCGACTGTGCCTAGTGCATAAAGTGGCTCGGCCAGGTCTTCGTCGAACAGCCTGCACTATCCCCAGGTCACTCCGTGCCTAAAAAATGTACAATGTCCTCAAACTTAATTCTGCTAAAAACAAACTCTTTGACTGGATTTGCAGAGAGGCTTTGCCCTCTAACTATGGAATACTATCTGCAACACAATTTTACATTACTGGGACCCATTTTGAAGAAAGAGGGATTTTCACTAGAACCTCGACTTTAAAAAAAAAGAAAAAAAAAAAAAAAAGGAACTTGATTGTGTCCTGAGCTATAACCATGTAATACCTCAAAGTCTACATCAAAATCATGAGTTTGAGTAAAACCTGACATCAGTTTTATTAAATAAACACATTATTTAAAATTATCAAAGCATTTTTAACACAGAAAAAATTAGCTCCAATACAACGTACAGTACTTATTTAATGTAAGCGCATTCCTGAAAAATGTAGAAAGTAACAATACTCACATTTCCTTTTACACCTATTTTTGGTGTGACAGTCTTGTTGAGGTGCCCAAGGACTTTTTAGCAGGATTCGTCAATAGAGGCGGCATGGGTATTAATATATAAAGCAAGAGAGAGAGAGAGGACCATAGATCAAGAGAGACAAAAAATAAAAAATAAAGACAAATGATGCAAACACAAAATCATACTTCACACTTACACTTTTTGCCACATTTCTTTTTGACACTTTCAGATTTCTTGGGATAAAATTCATCACCATCACATTCCCTCTTGACACTTCTATATTTGTTAGGAGAAAAATCATCATATTTGGATACAATGGGAGAAAATCCCTCGCTATGTTCAGATTTCTTTCTGTCAGTATAATGATCATAATCTTATTCTCAGATTTCTTAACGTCAGTAGAATAATCCCTACTTTAATGCTCTTCTCTCTTGCTTTCAGTGGCAGATTTTTTCTTATGATCAGATTTCTTGCTGTGAGTGGCAGAATGGTCCCTGTTCTTGTGATCAGATTTCTTGATGTTAGTGACAGAATGTTCTCCACTCATGCGTTTTGAATCTTCAGACAGCTTTACGGGCAGACCTCTTATGGGAAGACTTCTCCTGATCAGTCTTATCACTCATCTTGCGGCTTTAGTACCACTTCATATTGTAAGGGTTTTAGGTGTTCCGCGGTTGGTAGCGCCGGCATCGGTCGGCGCCTTATTGTGGCCTGCACCCCTGTTTTCGAAGCTCTGATTGCCACGCTAGCCATGATAGCCGCGGGCGCGGGTGATCGCGCACCACCACTGATGTTTGACGGTACGTCTTCATGGCCCGTGTTTTTGCACCAGTTTGACGCAGCTGCGGCCGACCTGCCCGCCGCGGAGAAGGGACGCCGTCTGCTGCGCGCCCTCCGCGGCAAGGCAGCCGACTTGGTACTCACGTTGCCCCGCGGCGACTACACGTCGTACGCCGCCCTCCGCGCCCTCCTGGACGGGCACTACGACCCGGCGCAGCGCGCCCCTGTGGCGGAGGCGGAAGTGGACCGCCGCCGCCAGAAGGACGAGGAGTCCGTGAGCACCTACGGGGCCGACGTGCTGCGGCTCGCTCGACTAGCGTGCCCCAGCTGGCCCGAGGGTGTGCTGCAGACAACGGCGCGCAAGGCGTTCGTTGACGGCCTGCTGAAGGCGGACGTGCGTCGCCAGCTGCGCCTGAAGCGGCCGGCAACTTTCACCGAGGCGTCGGCCTCCGCCCTGCACATCGAGGTTGTCGACGGACAGGAGCAGCCCCCAAGTAGCGTCAGCGCATCCAGGTTGCCCAGGTGTACGAGGCCGTGGCTTCGGCGCCGACGGCGGGCCCCTCCCAGGCAGCGGGGGTGAAGTGCCATTGCTAGAAGGCTGGCCCTGGCAGCTACACAGGTTGCATAGTTGCCAGGGGCTGTGACGTCAGTGCTGCAAAGGTAGTCTGGCCAAAACAACAATGCGAAATGAATTCCCCGCTCTACCTTTATCTTTTACAACACCAGCTTCTTCGAATCGAAGCTCAGACCAAAGCTGAGCGTACTTCAAGCATCATTCACACAGTTAAAAGTATGCCGTGCGGTACAAAAACAAGCGTTGGGTTGGCAGCGGCAAGGGGGTGCGGGGGCTGGCGGGGGCTGGGTGGGGGTAGGGAACGCGCGCTCCGCACCTCCGTTTGAATGTCTCGCGCAAGTGACCGCGGCCAGCCGCAGCTTCGTGGCCGCTTTAAAATGATTGCAGCGAATAAAAACCAAACGGAAAGTTATTATTTGCGAAATAAAGGGCAGAAATATATATAACCACACATTTATTCATAATTTCAACTCGAATTGCACCAAAAATACAAGGAGTTTGAGAGTTTGAGAGCAGTTGAAAACATGACCAAAAATGTTCAACAGTTTCCACCACACCTATCCACCACATTAAAAAAAAAAAACACACACACACAAGATCTCCCTGCACTAGAAAAACGCCAACATCAGTTTTAAAATACTGACTTATTGAATCTAATCAGTTTGAATGTTTGCTATTGAGCTTTATGGCTGCACTGACACTTCTGGAATTTAACTCCTCACACCTGTCACACAAGAAACAGTGTAAAATGACACGGAACAGCTGAACAGTTTTATCGCTTTGTTCCCATTTGTTTCCAACTGAATAACATTTAAAATCGCGCCAAAAAATAGGCGCCAAAACAGAAGCGCCCACTATCTCCACCGGCAATGACATCACATCCGCTATTTTGAACCCAAACCATCACACTGCCCCATTGCCTCGGTCTCATTCCGTTCCACGTGATGAGGCTGCAACAACTGCCAAGATTCTAAGAGTTTTCGGTTCGGTGACAAAGCCGAGGAGCCGAGGCCTCCGTGCCTTGGTTTCTGAGGCGACAGTGATTGCATCCGGGTGATTTTTTCCCGAAATCATGGGTGGGCACAAGTGTGCGGTAGTGAATTGCCCGTGTTGGCGAGATAAAATTTGCCAACAGCGCGTCTTAGCGTTTTCAGTTTCGAGTGCGCGGTTTTGCGCTCGGTTTAAATTCTGGCTCCTTCCCGCCGCTCGGGTGAAGGGGACGGCAGGGCCAGTGCGGGGCTCCGCCACGCACTAATCCGGGGTCGCCGCGCCGGACCTCTGGAGGGCAGCCAACCTTTGCATATTTAATAGTAAAGTAACGTGCCAAGTAGTTTCTACTTTGCATTTTAAGTATTCTCAAATGCTGTAGTGTTGGGTCCACCGTAGACCATTGGGCTACGCAATACTCATGAGCAAGGTTAAATTATTGAGTCCGGGGTGCATCAGCGTTTGTGTTGGTAGTAGATCAGGGTGCCCTCCGCGGCCCCGCTGGATGCACCCGGGACAGACAGAGAAGTCACCGGGCAAGCAACGGGAGTGGACGTGCTGGACAGCGCGCGTCCAGGAGGTGAGCACACGTGGAGTCACAAGCACTGGGAAAGCTTTATTTAATTGTACTTGATTTTGATTGTATCTCTTTTAAAGTTGAGGTTTAGTTGCTCGATTCGTTTTGTAGTTTCTTTCGATTGCAAATACATTATTGACGGAATTGACCAGCTAAACCCTTTTGCATTTCTTATCATCATTTTCTTGAATCCCAGACGAACACGTTTCATTTCTCACTTTTCGTAAACATCCCGCCAACACCCGAACACTCGGACCAACAGCAGTGAGCGGTTCCATCGCATTCCCCAGGACCTGAGGTAAGTCTTGTTTGCCTATTTCAAACACGAGATAGTAAATTAAAATTAAGAGCAACCATTAACATTATCTATTTGAAGTGATAGTTCATTTGAGTGATGTGTTGAGAGCTCATTCAAGTTTTGCTGCTTTGCAGGTGTCAGAAATGGGTGCGTTTGTGTGGAAACGCAAAACTCCACTCTCTCAGTGCAAGGCAGCACACTTCCTTGACCGTCAGTATAACAACGGCAGGAACACAAAATTGCGGCACGATGCCTTCCCCACCACCCGTGAGTACTTGTTGAATGACAGTTTTTTGACAGTCCTTGGACCAAGTGTCACGAGTACGCATTTAGTCTCATTTCCTGTGTTGTGTATTGCAGGGCTTCCAGTTGCTACTGCTCGTGCTCCTGGCGGAGGTGCAGGTGCAGGGGCCCCTGCTGCCGCTACCGTCCCTCCCGCTGGAGGTGACGCAGTCCACGTGGCAGGTGGACTGGGTGTGCACGCCGCCGTCCCTCCCGCTGGAGGTGATGCAGGCCGTGCAGACGGCATGGCTGTTGCTGCGGCCGTTCCTCATGCCGAGGATCTTGGTGATCCTGATGACCCAGACCATGATGGAGGTAAGTGTTGTATTTTGGATTGTGTTCGAACTGCCGTGTGTATTAATTGAGCTGTTGGAAAAGAAATCAGATCATTGATTAAATATAGTCGATAAATTTCTATGCAAAGCCATACTCAACACATCAACCCATTTTTTTTCTCTCAGATTTTAAGCTGTGTCAAGTTTCAAATTTTGCAAAAAGCTACTGTTTTTTCCCAGAACAGAAAGCATTAAAACGTTCACACCGTAACTTTTAATTGGTCCTAATTACCAATTTTTAACATAGATCAGACTAGGATATGCGTTATGATTGAATGTGTCTCAAAGTGAATTATTTAACCCTTGAGCCAGCATTTGAACCCATGCGTTTGGCTAGGATATGCGTTATGATTGAATGTGTCTCAAAGTGAATTATTTAATCCTTGAGCCAGCATTTGAACCCATGCGTTTGGCTACAAGCAGCTACTGAGAAACTAAATCATTCAATGTTTACCATTGGTTCAAATACTACCTTATTTTTCTTTTTTTTCTTTCTTTAAAACGCATGGCTAACCAGAAATTTTTAACTAACGCAGGTTTTGCTGCACTGGATCATGTGTACTGCCTGCCTCCAGTCGTAACAGACCATGACTACACCAGTCATGCCGTCATGGAGACTTTCAGCGATATGCTGCACTCAGGAGACAGCTCGATGGATTGTTCAGAACTCTCTGAAGGTAAGCAGGCTTCTGACTTTGAACTGTTGGCAAGGATAGAAATATTGCTTTGTTCAAAAACTATTGTTTTAAGAGAGGGCCCCCAACTCATGATGCAAGTAATTTGACTTTTTGAATTTTTAATTTTTGTTCTAATCTTTTTTATTTATAATGAATTTTCGTGATTTTTTTCTGGCCTGTTTTGATTTTCTTTCCGATAATTTTGAGGGTTGACACTGATTCCCCCCCCCCCCATTGAACCTCGTAAAGAGTGAATTGTTATTAATCAGAGCTGTCCCTTTTGTCTAGGTCCTGGTGCACTTCCTGTTTCTGCCAGTCCGGTTCAGGGGGGAAGTTGCAGTTTTCGTGCTGCGGACGACCCTGCTCCTGCCAGCCCGGTGCCTTGTCCGGTGTCCACTCCAGCCGCAGTGCCTGCCTCGCCTGCCAGCCGTCCAGTGGCAGAGTCAACTCCTGCAAGAAGTCGGTTGTTCAGGAGGGGAGGAAACCGCGAGAAGGTGCTGCTGCAGGTTCCTCGAGTCCCGAGGAAGGAGAGGACTCCACTCGTGGACCACCTCCTGGAGTGTGTGAGGGCGGCGAAGAGGGAGGCGCAGGAGCAGCGGAAGAACTTCTTGAACAAGTGCGACGAGGTGAGGCGGCTGAAGAGTCAGCTAGTTCAGAAGACTGACGAAGCAGTCCGTCTCCTCGAAGGCAAGGTCAGCCCGCGCTTCTTCAAGTGGCTCAACGCGGAAGTCCGCAACTTCTCCAGGAAGACCCAGGGTAGGCGCTGGATGAAGGAGGAGCTGGCCGACTTCGACGCCGTCCGCCAGCGTGGCCCCGCGGCGTTTGTGGCACTCCCCAACATCATCCCCACCTGGAAGACGCTGCGGGCACTAGGGTAAATCCACTCAGAAAAAGACTCTGAATCCTTTGAGTTTCAGAGTATTATTCTGAACTTTAGAGTTTTATTCTGAGTTTCTGAATTTATTTTAGAGTTTTAGAGTCCATCTTCTGAGTTCAGACTCGCTTTTCTGAATTTTAGAGTCGCTCTCTTGAGTTTGAGAGTCTTTCTTCTGAGTTTTTAAGTCCGTATCTTGAGTTTGAGTTCCTTCTTTGAGTTTCGGAATATCTTTCTTGAGTTTGAGAGTGTTACAATGCCTCATTATCTGAGTTACATTCCCTGCCTTGATTTTCAGACTCGCACTGCTGGATTTCAGAGTCTCTTTCCTGATCGTTTCAGTTTTTAGAGTTGTGCCCGTGATTTGAAGAGTCTTCGTCGGGGCCGCCTGGGTTTTGGCGCCTTCGCGCGGCGGTGCCGTGACCTTGGTGTGACCCCGTTAGCATCTGACACTCGGCGGCGGGGCGCGGGGCGGGCGCCGCCGTGTGTACTTTGGAACCGGCGGCCGGCGGCGCCGGGGCGCGGGTTCGGTTCCCGCCGCCGGCAGCGGGTAGGGGCGGACTGGGCCAGACCGCCAGGGGGAAATATAACATCATCGCAAACTTGAATTGAATCTTAAATTTTTCGCCGCCGTTGCCACTCTTCCAGAGTTTTGGAATGACTTATTGACTGAGTTGCATTCTCCGTGCTTTGAGCAGTTCTTGTCGTTTTCTTGAGGGTGATAGGCAGTCCCGCAAGGCGAGTGGGTTTGTTGGGCTGCCTACGTATCAGGCGCCTCGACTCGGCGGGGATGGGGACGAAGCTTGCAGAGCTCGGCTCGGGGTCGGGTCGGGTCGGGTCGGGTCGGCTCTTCACTTCTCTGAGTGTAGGGTGTGTGTGTGTGTGTGTGTGTGTGTGTGTGTGTGTGTGTGTGTGTGTGTGTGTTCGGACGTCGCCGTCGAGCCGCCGGTAAAACTGCCAAACTAATCTGCCTTGCGACTGGCGATCGCCGTAAATCCGAAATTTCGTTGGAAGCAGCTCTGCAACCCCTGGTGCATTGGTCCAAGGTATGTTGATTTTCGGGCCTCATGTTTGCCCTCGCTTGTACAGCTTTCTATCGAACCTACCGCATCGAAATGATCTTCTAATTTAATGAAAACATAACCTCTCTTTCCCTCACTTCACCTTTTGGTAATGTGGGGTACGGTAAATTAGTACCGAATCTGTAATAATCAAAGCATTTAGCAACAAACCCGAGCTCTCTAAGTTGATTATTACAGATTCGGTACTAATTTACCGTACCCGTGGCCCTTTATCTGTTAAATTATCCCTTTTGCAATGTGACTTTGCAGATTTAGCCAAAGATATTTGGTATACTTGAACTTGTTTGTACATGAGACGCCATGGGCAGACCCAAACGCAAGAGGAAAAGCCAGTACAAAACATATTACGACAAAGATCATCTGGATTCTGAGAGCGATGTTCCTGATTCAACCAAGAGGTACAGAAAAGTAAGTTTGTGTTTAAATTTTCCTATGGGCAAAGTGTTTATTGTGAATTCGAAGTATGATAGGTATATCCATCAAATAATTTCACACTATTACATTATTTATACCAAAGTGGAAATACTTTCAATATTAAAATCATAAGAGTAATATTTAAGAATTTCAATATTCTTTAGAAATGTGAGTGGCTCTGAGTGAGCCAGAAAGTGTTGTGGAGAAAGCCACAGATCTTGCCAAAATTATTGCTGCCTACAAAGTGATGCCTAACACAGGATGGAACTTTTTACATTAGTCTTGGCTACAGTATTGAACATTAATACAAGATATTGCCCAGAAATGTTACGACACTTCTTCAAAATGTAACTTTCGACGTGTACATTTTCGAGACCTGTGGCTTTAAGATATTTGGCTTGTACCTGCAGGTGACAACGATGCAAGGTAATTTGATAATACACTCACTAAGTGTTATAAAATTTATCAATGAAAATGGTATCACACTATTGAGAGCAAGGTGTAAATGCTCTGGACATTAAAATATTCGAATTCAAAGCCTCAAATGCATTTTAAAGGGAGAAAACTACTTTATTTTGTGGCTTCCTACAGTGTGAAAACAAATGTATCTAGAAATAACTTTTTATTTGACATGTGATTGCAGGATGAGAGGCTATATTCCTCAAGCGAAAGTGAGGGAACTAGTGACAACGATGCTAGGGTGTTTGATAGAGCACCAGTTCAGTCAGAGGAACTGGGTGAACAAGACATGGTAATTTATTATCTTTGTCTTATACTTGTTGTTGAACTAAGTAAACTGACATGACTCTCTGAACTTCTGGCCTGTGCTGTCTGTTTCATTCTCAGTATCTCAACTCAATATTTTGCTTGTTTTTTTTTTTCTGTTGTGGTTGTTAGGAAAACCATTCATGATTTCATATGTCATGTGATTGCAGGATGAGAGGCTTTCCCATTCAAGTGAAGATCACGAAACTGATGAAGATTCAAGATTATTAGATGCAGCACCAATTGGGACAGAGCAACTGAACTTGGTAATTAATAGTCAATTTTTTGTCTCATATTTATATTGCATTTATCTAAATGATATTCAATGACTGGGAATGTCTGCTGATCTCCTTTGCGGCTTATTCGTTTTCTGTTTTCTCAACTCAGTCATATGTTGTTTGTCTTTTTTCTTCTTTTTTTTCATAAATGAAGAGGAAGATTTTCTGGCACTCACTGAGTGTTATTAAATTTATCAATGAAAATGGTATCACACTATTGAGAGCAAGGTGTAAATGCTCGGCAGATTGAATACTTTAGAATAATTAGAAAGTTCAAGTATTCTTTGCGGGTATATCTCCCCCTCACAGAATATTATGAAAATATGAAATAAAAAATATGAAAATAAAATGAATCCTTTGAATTTTGTGGAGTTTGATGTGTATTGATGTGTATGTATAATATTTCATTATTGCAGGTAAACAATCTAAAAGGAGTTGATCTGGACCCTCCAAACAGTGATGAAGAAGGCCGGGAGAATTTAAATATTTCAGATCATGAATCTCATGGTTTTGATGAAAATAACGAACAAGTAAGGGCTTATACATTGTGGTTTCTAGCAAAACCAGACGTTGTTTCTACTTGTCATGGCACACACTCTCTGTCACAGAGAATTAATTCTAAATATCAGTCAACAAGTGACATCTTTAAATATCTCCATGAACTGAATATTTTCATTAGCTTGAACTATATTTAAGATATGTAGGGAAGATTAAAGGGAATGTGCATGTGTTTTCAAACTTCATTTTCCTATGTCATTTGATTGCAGGACGAGAGGTTTTCCTTGTCAAGTGAAAATGAGGAATCTGCTGACGATTATTCAAGGTTTTCTGACGAAGCAGTGATTTTCTCAAAGCAAGTGGATGAAGAAGACATGGTAATATTCAGTTTTCTTCTCTGATAATTGTTCTGAAATTGTGTTTAGTTACCTTAAATTATTGCAAGTTGTTTTTTATTAATTTCCCAGAATGACAGTTCCGAATCCAGTACTGAATCCATGAACTCAGATTTTGTGGGTGGGAACCACATGAGGCTTTGGGATGAAGCTCAACAGCAGGTCAGTAGCATGAGTTTTACATGAATCTTTTATTTAAAAAAATTAACACTGTTAGATTCATAGCAATGTTTTCCACTACTGTCCAAAACTAACTGTGCAGCATTGTGAAAGAACAATTTATGCATTGATGATTGTGGTTTTGTTTCTTGTTTGTTGAGTTTCGAAATATTATTGGGTCTACAGTTACACTTTAACCTGTAAGGCTAACTTAAGAAAATTTCTTACAGGCAAATGCATCTGCTTCCTTGGAAGACAATGATGAGCAACAACTTGCTGATGATGATGAGGCTGCAGGTGGTGATACTGTTCCTGACAACATCATCAAAGGCTCAGAGGGTTTCCAGAAATTGCTTTCTAAACTGAAAGGCGTTTATTCTCAGGATATTGGTGTTCAACCAACAGTCAATCCTAATGACATAATGCAGATGGTGTTAGGTTTAGTGGAAAGACACAAGTGGACACATCAAGAGAAAACCGATGTACTGAAGTTAATTAACTGGATTTTAGGGAAGAGATTACTTCCTGATACTCGCCACCTTTTAGACGATATATTTTTTCCTAAATCTAGTTTGACTTATTACTTCTATTGTTCTCAATGCACAACAGCGCTAGGAAGTAATGAACTACTTGAGTCAGAGCCAAAGATCAAGGCAAAGATATGTCCCAACAATAAGTGCAAACACATCAATATTATTTCTGACCTAAGCAAAGCCACTTATTTTGTATGCTTTGATGTACCCTCACAGATCTCTTTACTCTTGCAAGACCCTGAGGTACGAAGAAAACTTCTGGATCCTAGAAATTTGAAGCAAAAGCCCTGTGATGGAGTAATGCGTGATCTTTATGATGGTGAGGTGTATCAGAAATTTCTGTCCTATGTTGATCCCTCTTGTAATACACATTACTTAACAATCACCACGTCTGTTGATGGTGTAGCCCTATTTGTGTCCAGTTCGTGTTCTATTACTCCCTGCTTCATCATGCTTAATGAGTTACCTCCGGCTGTGCGGATGGGAAATCTTATTCTAGCAGGCCTGTGGTTCGGGAAAAAAGTCCAAACTGATTTATTTCTACCACCTATTGTTGAAAAAATTAGACAAATGTCAGAAGTAGGATTTAACATTTACATTGAAAATAATGTTTATTGGCATGTTAAAGTGTACCTTACTGCCCTTGTGGCTGATTCCGGACTTAGGTATGACATTCAAGGCATCCATTCTCATAGAGGTGAATATAGCTGTTCTTGGTGCCTCCACAAAGGTGAAGAGCTGGGTGGGGCTAGAAAATTCCGTTTTTGTCATCCTTCACCACCTTTGAGAACTCTTGATCAGCTGTTAGAAGATGCTGCAGAGGCACTTACGACCAAGAAAGTTATCAGAGGAGTGAAGTGCCTTTCTGTTTTATCTTCTGCTCCATATTTTCATCCAATAGAGGGGATGGTTGTAGATAAAATGCATGCTGCTGATGAAGGAATTTCTAAAGCGTTCTGTCTTGTCTGGATGGGGGATGAGGGAGCATTGCCTTGGAGCATCCAAGAAAAACATCATCCCAGAATTGAGGCTAGAATATCACAGGTGAGATATCCTGTCGAAACACGTAAAGCTTTAAGAAAAATCAGTCAGAGAGCACGATTCACTGCCAGGGAATGGGAAAATTGGACGCTCTTCTTTAGTGTTCCGGTGCTCATTGATATACAAAAAGATAACTTGCTTCATCATTGGTCACTTTTTGTGCATTCTTCTGCAAACTGAAATAACTGAGTTAATGCTCAATGTCGCCAATCAATTACTGTTGAAATTCGTAGGCAAGGTTGAAATTTTGTATGGTCCTGAAATGATGACTTTCAATATGCATATTGTGAGTCATTTTGTTCTGAATACCCTTCGGCATGGCCCTCAATTTGCTCTCAGTGCTTATGCATTCGAAGCCGGGAATCAAATCCTCAAGAAGATCACCTTTGCCAGTACCGGAATACCTCACCAAGTTTGTCGATTTATATCTGCGGGGCATGCTGCTCAAATAATGAGGGTGGAAAGTCCGTCTGAAGACGCTATTCTTTTCTTAGAAAAGACGAAGAAGAAAAATCAAGCTCTAGACAAAGAAGTTGGGAAATGCCAATTGCTCGGATTCTCCAGGCCCTTTAGTAATCCAAACGCCCAAGAAAAATGGTTACTAAATAAGCACAAGATTGATCAAACCCAATGTGTCATATTTTTCAAGATAAAAATGGACGGATGCACATATGAATGTTATGGTAAATCAAAAAGGACGGACAATTCAGTAGCCCTCCTTACTGATGATATTGCTTTACAAATAAAAAAAATTGTGTGGAATGAAGTCACAAATGAAATTTATGTATTTGGAACGGAGATTCGTTGCAGGCCTTCTAAATTTTGTCCTCAAAGTGTTGTCAGGTTAAAAAAGATGGCGCTCTGTTTCTTATTGGATGTTGTGTCAGTAGATGAAGAGTTGATTTGTGTGCCCCTGTTATCTTTGAAAGGTATCTTTGTTAACTTGAAATTGTCCCATGGCCACTACTTGTCACCTGTCCCAAACATTTTTAATATGTTTTAGTTGTGTGGAACTGTTAATATTTTATTGTGTATGTAAAAAACCTATTCTTGAAAGTGATACTCTTAAGCACTGTACCTGAACATGTCGCTTACTTTTTATACAAGAATTTTTATTATTTAACCAAGACCCTTGTGTGTTTTGTAAGTCAATAATTTTGATCATGTATTTGTTCTGTGCAGTATTTCAGTACAAAAATAATGTTGAATATATTTAATTAACCCTCTACATTCCTGTAATATTGTCATGTCACCTGTCTACCTTCAAAGTTCTGACTATGTACATGTTTCTCATACCATGCAATTAAAGTAATTAGCTAATTATCATACTGCACTTGTCACCGGCTGCATGTAACTGCAATTGCACCCATGTTGCTCCAGCCAACCGCATCCTCTCCAGAATAAAAGCTCACTTCCTGTCCAGACCTAGCTCTGTGTACATCGTTGTTATTTCTTACCCGCTCCATTATCTATTCACATCGTATAAACCAGCTAGTTCGCACTATCACCATACTATATTTACAACCAATAAAGACCTTGGTCAGTCGTGAATGGTTTTGTTCATCATGCAGGAATTTTGTAAAGACGCTGTACAATTAATAAATGAAATAACTCATTCTTTTTTCTCATTCCATACCCTGTGCGCTTCAACACCAACAAAACAAGACACACTAGGAAACACTTCGGGTTTATCTAAGATTGTCTTTCAAACAATTTCAGTAGGACCACTAAAGAATTTGGATTTGTAGCATCTTGGATAGTTGACCCTCACCACACTGCTTATAAGGGATATCAAGTTGACCCCTGACCATTGAAGTTTTTTATTCGGATAGTGGTAATATGTTTTTGAAAATAGTATTAGCCACGGCTGGGAAAGGCCTCCACTGCTGTCTCCCCCATTCCAGAGTTATTGAGAGGGGCCAAATGTACTGAATACCAAAGGAGCTCGCGGGGGACCGTCACCAAGATTTTATAGGGGAAAAAATGTGAGCAATCCATTTGGAGGGGACACATTTACTACGCCAATTCTCACATAGAAGTAGAGAATGCAACGTGAAACGTGGCTTTGGCAGATTTATGAATAGGGCGCACGTTCTTTAGGGACGGCCCCCAAGACTTCTTTTGGCGCTTATTTCTCAGGCCCCTGTATTCGGATTGGGCTGCAATTTTGTAAGCGTTCTCTTCGCGTGTCCATTGAACGTTCCCTAGAATTTGAGCATGATCCGATAAACCGTTCTCGTGCAAAGGCCTAAGTGACATTTTGCACTTTCGGCCTGCAGCACGGGTATGACTTGGTGTACCTACCCAGACCTGTCGACTGGATCTGCGCTCCACATAAATTTCCTTATTTATCGACTTTGGGCCTTAGTGACATGGTTCTGGATTCTCGGATGTTACCTTTGAGTTAACAGCTATCTTGTACAATGTTCTTTATTTCAATTTTAGCTCGTTTTTACTAAACTCACGTTTTTAATTATTCGTGTCGTCTTCATCTCGGGGGCGGCTTCGCGCTATGGCGCAGAACTGTGATTGGCCGAACGAGTCATGTGACAGAAAGCGGGTTATAGGTTGTTTAATGTCTCTTGGGTTACATCTCTCTTTTTTCCCAGCTCCATTTTGTGATTTTTCTCGCTCCCGTGTGTGAATTATCGAGCCAAATATCTCCTTTAGGTTCTTTACTTTACTTCATGTCGTCGACTGAGAGATTTTGAAATACGGTGGATGTTACCAATATACTGTGAATATAAGTTGGCCTCGTCCTGCTTTAATGTACAAAAAATTGAGCAAACAAATTTTGGTGTACAATATAAGCACATTTAATAATTATATGTTTCTTCCCTTAGGGACATCATGTGAGCTAACTCTATTTAAGAAGTGTTTCTAGTTGTCGTATGTTGGCAATATGTGGTTAAACCTTGACTCGAGCGGTTGTTTCCCCTGCACTTGACGGACGCTCAACCTCCATCGGCGTCCAACCGTCAAAGCCGACCGTGTCTTTTCTGGAGCGTTTGTGGAACCCGCTGGTTCTCTCGTTTCTCTGGTGTCTCGTACGCTGTCGTATTCAAGTTGGCCATTGTTCCATTGTTCTGCCAATTCAACCGTCTGTCTCTGTTCTGAAAATGACGGATACCGAGGAGAAGACTCAAGAGACCAAGGGGACGGTGGAAGGAGTTGAATGGGCCGTAGTACAGTTCTTGGACAAATCGAAGGTAAAGAAGGTTGTGCCCGTTTCTCGGATCCGCTGGGATGCAGAAAAAGGGTCGATGGTACCATCATGCATCCAAGATGTCCCGGAAGATCCTAAGGATGTGAAGTGGTAAAAGAGCGACTTGGATTCGGACGGTTACTTCCCGGCCAAAATACTTTGCCTTGCAGGTAAGCTAGGTTAATGTAGTCCTCTCACATTTAGAATTTACGTGGGAATTAACTTTAGGGTGGAAGAGCTGTGATTTATTCGAACTATTTATTGTGCTGCTACATTTGTGACCGTTAGGACGGTTAGGTAGGTTATGGTTGGCTAGCCGACACGCTAACAGCATTCCCCCGTCGTAGATATCAAAAATGGCCGTTTTCCGTGTGTTTTGTCCGGTGATGAATCAGCACATTCTTTACTAACTTCCGCCATACTATTTGTTTACTGTCTAGCAAACTAACCTAATCATTGTCTTACTTTCTAGGCTCTGCTGAAGCAGCTGTTGCTGCAGCCAGGAACCTTGGCCACAAGCTTTCCAGTGACTCCATCATGGACGAGCCAGTGAAAAGGAAAGGTTCTTCTCCTCTTACTTCAGAAAATAAGGTAAAGAGCAATTTTAGTCAATTTGGGGGGAAGGGGGGAAAGGTCAGTCGTTTCAGTTTTTGGGTATGTTGACACTCGCAGGCCTTCAGTTCTTCAACCAAACTTAACTTTGATAAAGTCTTAATAGTTATTTCATTGCCTTTTTAGCCCGTCCCGACACGTTTCTTTAGAAACGACAGGAGCCGGGCTTATAGTCTGATGCCGCATGTTCGTTCGGGCGGACGTATGTTCGCCGACTTATCGTTCATAGAAAAACTTCAAATTTTGAGGATCAACTACTTTTTTAACGTAGAATCACGTGCGGTGGCAACAATTTTCGATTTGTATCGCATTTTTGATTAATGAAAATTTGTCTGTCTTTGTTTTTTGAGGTTAGGGTTGGCCGCCGCGCGCACACTATTACCATCGCGGCGCGCACAGGGACGGGCTCAGGTTAACGATTTTAATCGTAACAAATACATCTGCTATCGGGCACTTCTAGGGAGACTTGAGGCGGGGGCCGAAGGCCCCCGCAAACGCCGCCGGCAGGCCAAGCTGGCCAAGTCCCCCTGTCAATCCGAGGTGCCGGTGGAGCGCAGCGGAACTGGCACCGAGGATGACGGAAGGGACGGGCCAGCTTGTTGTTTTTGCTGCAGTAACTAATGGTCTAATATATGACATGATAGAATGGGTCCCAGATCCTGTGTCCTGTACCTTTCTCTGTGCACTATGTGTTGAACTGTCTTTGTTTTAGGCGGAACGCAAGACGAGGGCAGCTCTTAAAAGAGCATCAGATCCTTCGGAAGGGGTTAGCGAGTCAAAGAAGCAGAAGGCCAGGCCAACTCATGTGAGTTCATCTTTGATAAGTTCCTCAAACCCATGCTATTTGAAGTGTTAATGTTGAATTGTAACCCTTTGAACTTGGTCTTAGAATAAACAATCCAAGACTTCCAAGCCAAACCCTAGAGAATCAGAGAAGGAAAAGGCTAAAGCTCCTGTGAATCGGCTTGCTGCTGACCCAGTTGTGGCTGCTCGACTGCAAGAAGCAATGTCTGCTGCCAGTCACAACCCCATCATCTTGAAGCACCTCCAGCAGCAAGGGGAGGTAATAATATGCCTTCATGACCAGGAAAATTTGAATTTCAAGTCTGAAAGGATGGTATTGATACTCAACTATATTTTTTTCTCCAGAATGTCCAGAAATGCAAAGGGAATAATTTCCCAGAGAGAAAGGTTGCCATACCATTTGATGTGAAAGAGGGAAGTCCCTGTGATGCAATAGAAGTGAGTCCCAAAGATGTCAAGGCCAGTCCCAAAGATGTCAAGGCCAGTCCGAAAAATGTCAAGGCCAGTCCCAAAGATGTCAAGGCCAGTCCCAAAGAGGAAGTGGAAGAAGTGAGTTTGAGCCCAATTTCTGAAGTAATTAAATTACTTCTGGTCTTGCTGGTTCTCTTATTGCCATTGCTTTTTTTACAGGATTCTGATGTCAATACAACAGTTGAGATTAAAGAAATGGATGATGATTTGGATAGTGACATTTCTGGGAAGAGTTGCGCTGATGGCAAGAGAAGAGATTCTGCCTGGAGTGGTGATTCTTCCAAAAGTGATGATTCATCCAGCAACGATTCAAATCAAAATTCAAATGATGAGAGCGGCAGTGAAGACTCAAGCAGCAACCCAGAGGACCCGGTTTGTAAACTGTCTGACATTAAGAAGAAGCTAGAAGAAGAAATCGGCAGTCTCAAACTTGAAAATAAGGACTTAAAAACTCAGCTTTCTGTGGTGTGGAGCGAGCAAAAATCCAATGCTAATGGGATGAAGAAGACGATCAAAGATCTTGAGTTAAAGATAAAAAGTCTCGAGATTGAACTTGCAAAGGAGAAGGAGAGGAACTCCTCCCTTCAGGATGCCCTAGTGGATGTTTCAAATAATCGTTCAGGTTGGTTATCCTTTTCTCACCTTTGCATTGGTAATTTTTCAGCCACAGCAGCTGTTTGGTTTTGTATTGAGAGTTGGATAATTTTCTGTGATTCTCAAAATGAGCTCAACATATTTTTATCTATAGCAATTTATGCTTACTTGTTTTAACAACTGAACCTTGATGGCACTTATAGCAGGGGAAAGTACAATTTTGGTCTTCAAGTCAAGGGCAAAAGTTTATTTTACAACTTAAAATATAGTTGTCTTAAATGTCTCTTAACAGTACGTTCTTGGTTTTCTCTTGGTTTTCTTGCAGTGGTTCGTACCCTCCACTTCAGGGACAGGTCCCCAGTTATGGGTATTTTAAATTAAACATCTCACTGTACAAACCTTCTCCCCTTGGTATGCATTTCTAATTTAATTGTCACTTTATTGCAGGCAACAGCTCTGATACAAAATCATTCAAACAACCTCTTGCCAATGAAGGGAAAGGCTGGACTCCATCTCCAGTTAAAGGTTTATCTATCCTCTCGTCTCCATTTTTTCTTCAGCACCCTTCCTGCCATAATCACTTAAAATGTCTTCAATTTCAGGGCCAGTTTCTCCTCTCCACTATGGTTCTCCTTGGAAGGTGAATGAGCTCAATTCAAGTGGAAACAAATCTGACACTGAAGGTAACTATTGCCTTAACAATTGCCTTACATTCACATTTGCAGTATTAAAACTGTCTTGATAATTGCTTTCATCATAGCAATTGTGCTCACTTTCTTCATTGATTTTCTCCAGAAGACAGTTCTGCCCATAAAAGGGGGCAAGAATCGAAGCCTAATAAAGAGGCTGGTGTAAAGAAGAAGTCTGGGAAGAAATGTAAGTTTTCTCTGATATACTCCATTATTTTGTAGGCTATTTATGGTGTTTCTTCATTTTTTTTCCTTTATGTCCTGCAGATATTGAAAACAATTCTGCTGAGATAGACTTGGCTTGTCAAAAAATTCTTGGCTGTCTCAACAAGACGGAGAAGCCATGTCTTGACAGCAAAGGAAATGTGAGTGCGAAGTTTTTCACATGGGAATATTTTGAGGGGTAGTTTACTTATTTCAAACTGGAAGTGCTACATTTATTTGGGAATAGTTCTTAATATGTGTGAACTTCTTGGATTTGAAATCCACATCAAAATTTTTAATATACATTTGTAAGTATTTATGGGCTTATAAAGTGGGAGAGTACAGCCTGTATGCATAGCATCGCTGGGTTTAAAATGTTAGCAGAGCTTCTGTGTTGCTCATAATCAGAAAAGGTTAATGTTGACAACTTGATGAATTGTAGTAGGCAAAACATTTCTTGACATAAAATTCAAGACAACTTTGTTTTTCTGCCACCAAATGTTTCTATTGTTAGGGTCATTGCCTAATGATTATTAACTATTTATTGAAGACCACACTTGTTGGATGCAACAAAATCTTCATTCCTATTAGTGTTTCTCCGAACTCATTGTCTTCGTCCGAAACAATAACTGTACTGTCAATGACTGGGGCTGCCTCCTCAGAGGACTCTACCTGCAGAGGGACTGGCCCCCTGTCGGTTAGGCCGAACATAGCTGTCCGGCGGGTGGGCCTATCTCTGCAGGGATATTTCTTTCAAATCTAATGTTCATCCAATTTTGTTTTTGTTTCAGATTGATGTAGGTAATGTAAAATTACCATACAAATCCTTAATGGACATTCTCAAGTCCACGAAAGCAGGGCCGGAGGCAGTGGCCCGGAACCTGGCTTTATTGGCGTGGGGGAGCACCCAGATGGCGACCCGCTCGCTGGATGGAAAGGGAAGCAACCGATATCCGAACGCCCCAAAGAAGGATGCTGCCACTCCCAGCAAGGTGAATGCTATCTTGGGTGAGTATCCAGGTTGTCAGTTTGAGTGGGCGGGCACGGATGCACGATGTTTTGCATGCCTATCAGGCGCTCAGTGGACTGAAGCTACTGTGAGCATTAATATCTTCTTGCATGTGTGTTGACAGGTGCTGTGAAGGCTACGCTTCTGAAGTCAGGAAACCAGGAGGGCCCTACCTTGGTGACACAGTTATACAACTGTAGGCGAAGCATTGGCTGCCGATTCAATGAGGCGGCCACAACGGCTAAGAATATGTCTTAATTTTATTTTATTGTGGTGTTATTTTGACATTCTTAAGGTTTGTGTTTTGTGCAAAACATTGTTTCAATATATTGTTTCGCTGAGGCGGCTAAAAGGCTAAGAATAAGCCTTAAGTTTTTTTAATGGAAGTGTTATTTTGACATTCTTAAGGTTTGTGTTTTGTCTAATATATTGTTTCCCCGAGGTGGCTGCAAAGGCTAAGAATAAGTGTTAAGTTTTTTATTGAAGTGTTATTTTTGACATTCTTATCTATTTTTTTGGGTCCAATATATTGTTTTGCTGACTTTCTTACTTGCTGCTTCTTTGTATGCATGCATTGCAATTAGAAGAATTATAATTGTTTCATGCCAATCTTACTAAATTTATCTTAAAACCTTTTAAACCTATCACTTGTGTTTTGCAGCTGTGGGAGACATCTGTGTCCTGTGCAAGAAATTCCTGATGCCGAGGGGCGATTCACTTCAGATCAGGCAGGCTGTGTGACATGAGCTGCTTTCTCCTTCAAATTTCTGTCATGGCATCTGCTTTTTGAGTAAGCACCAGTATTAATTCAGAAGTGAATCGCCCTCTTCTGCAGTGGATTTCTGGAACTGAGGCATAGCAATTCTGAAACTCAAGCACACTGACTCTGAACCTCTAAACTCTCAGCCCCATCAACTCTGAAATTCACACCCATTAACTCTGAAACTCACACCCATCAACTCTGAAATTCACACCCATTAACTCTGAAACTCACACCCATCAACTCTGAAATTCAGACACATGAATTCTGGAACTCTAACTCTGAAACTCTAAAACTCTCACTCTGAGGTGCGCGAATTTCTTGAGTATGTGCCCCAGAGTCTCTTCTCACTCAAGACTCTGAGCTGTGAGAGTTCCAGAGTCTTATAAATTCTGAAAATTTTTAGAGTGGATTTACCCTAGTGGGACGCGCGCGCCAAGCTCGACTTGAGGCCCGGCATCATCCCCCACATCAAGGCCATGCTGGCGAAGAAGGTGGCATTGATGCCCGCCCGGGACAGGGTGTGCTACTCGACGTTCGACGAGATGTTCCTTCGGGTGTACCTCGAGCTTCAGCGCAGCACCGGGTTGGTGTCGGGCTTCGTCGACTTGGGGACGTTCGGCCGGCGGCCGAAGCTGGCGGAGGAGGTCCTCGTCGTGATGATCCGGAGCGTCTACGGGACGTGCCCGTCGCGTTCTGGTTCACCGACAAGAAGCTGGTGGCCCGGGACTTCGCCGACATCTTCTTTGAGGCCAACTCCGCCTTACTGGAGGTTGGGCTGGACCTGAGGGCACAGGTCAACGACGCACTACAGAAGAACCTGGCTGCGACCCACCTGTTGGGAGCGTCGTACCAGAGGCCCTGGTACTTCATCGGCGGCAGGAAGGTGGTGACCCTCTGCGACGTCCCCCACCTGGCCAAGTCCCTCAGGAACGCCCTCCTCCAGTACCTGCTCCAGCGGCCGGACGGGACCTTGATCGACATCAAGTTCATTAGGGCGTTCGTGCTGGCGGACATGGAGATGCAGCCCCGGATGGCGCCGAAGGTGGGCAAGCGGCACATCAACCCGTCGAGCTTTGACAAGATGAATGTCCTGGCGATGCAGCTCCTGTCGCCCGACGTCGCCGCTGGCGTGATGACGTACTCCGTGCTTGGCGCCCTGCCGCTTGAAGCAATGGCAACTAGAAAGTTCTGTGAAGAAATTAACACCTTCTTCCAGTCTTTCCAGGGCGTCAAGAACGTTGAGCATCCGGAGCCCGGGGAGGTCCGCATAGCCGACAGCGCCAACAGCCCTCACCTGGCCCTCTGGAACAAGATGTTGGGGGACATGGCCGGCTGGGAATTCCTGGGCGCAACTCGCCTGGAAGTCGTCAGGAACTGGAAGATGACCACGGTAGGGTACTGTGTGTTGCACCACGACCTGTGTGTCGAAGCGCCGGAGTACCCCGTCATCCCTGTTCTGGAGCTCCAGCCTTACTTCCCGGTCGGCCATGTCAACCAAGACTGCCACGAGAATCTGTTCGCCGGCATGCGGTGGAATGTGGGCCACCGCATGAACCCTTCGGCTGCGGACATACCCTCGGCCTTCTTGCGGTCCTTGGTGAAGAATCTGACGACAAAGTCAAGAAGAACTGCAGGGACGACGAGGCAGTGTACCTCTTTGATTTCGAGGAACTTCTCAAGGCACTGCAGCAGGCTGAGGGTGATGCCCAACACAGCGCCGAAATGGTTGAAGAGGCTGATGTTGAGGAGGAAGAAGAAGAAGATGAGGTCGACCTGCAGGAAGAGGCCACTGAAGAGCCAACCCGACTTACGCAGTGTTTGAGCAGCACCGCTAGCTCCAAGGCTGCTGCTCCCATAGTCAGTAAGTTTCGGGCCAAACTCAAGTGTGCTGACTGCAGGTTGATCCTGGAAACTGAGGGCGAGTTCCCTCTGCGCCTTCACCACACCATGGCCAAGGGTATGCAACTTCGGTATTCTTGGTACGCCCTCCAAGTATTCCCGTGGTATTCTCATGGTATTCTCAGGAATAGTATTCGCAATATTCTCGAAAATGAGAACTATAGCTACAAAAACAGATATATTACCTGATTTATCTTCAAATTGAGACGGTATTCTGAGAATTTTTATCAAGTATTCCCAAGTATTCTTAATGAGAATATATTCTTGGTACGGTAATTTTAGAAGTTGCAGACCCTTCACCATGGCAGCTCCACCTGGACAAGAAAACGCGCCTCTGCCATCAGGCTGCGTGGCAAATGCCATGAAGGCAATTTATGAGAAAGCCATGCCTCAGTTGGACCGTGTTCTGCACGACACCAATGTCCTAAAGAAGCTGGAGAGGATGAGCCTTCAGTTACCTGAGGTCATGGTAGTCCAGCTGTGTGAGCTGCATAGCTGCATGGTGTGGAGCGGACCGAGCTCATAAGAGAACTTGGGGTGGCTGCGCTGGAGGACTTCTTGCGGCAGAAGACGAGGAAATTCGTTGAGTCGAAGAAGTCCACTGGCCAAGGGCAGACTGGACAGCCCTCAAGATGCACGAAGCTGCAGCGGGTGTCACACCTGTAAAGTAGGGCGTTTTTTTTTTTTGCAGTTTTCTTCGTTGTTATTTTTCGTCAGCCTGTCCAATAGTTGAAAAATTCTTTGTCGCTGACAAGTGCTTGTTTTTTTTTTTTTTTTTTTGTGTGTGTAAATATTATACACTTGGAAGTGTGTCTATTATGTTTTGCAATTTGTGGAACTAGTTGAAAAATTATTTGTCACTGACAAGTGCTTGTTTTTTTTTTGTGTAAATATTATACACTTGGAAGTGTGTCTATTGTTGTCTATTGCAATTTGTGGAACGAGTTGAAAAATTCTTTGTCGCTGACAAGAGCTTGTTTTTTTGTGTAAATATTACACATTTGGGAGTGTGTCTATTATCTACTGCAATTTGTGGAACTAGTTCAGAAATTCTGTGTCTTTGACAAGAGCTTTTTTTTTGTGTGTGTAAATATTATACACTTGAAAGTGTGTCTATTGTTATCCATTGTAAATTGTGGAACTTAGTTTAACAATTCTTTGTCGCTGACAATTGCTTCTTTTTTTTGTAAATATTGAAAGTATTGTACACTTGGTAGTGTGCCTATTGTTATATACTGGAAGTTGTGATATTAATTGGAAATAGTTTGCCATCCTATTAATTCAATGTGTATGTACAAACTTACCTTCTCATGATGCATGTGTTTTTTTTCCGCTTCTTTAGAAGTATAAATTTTTCACATTGCTTCAACATTAAAACTGGATAATTTGGGGTTATATTGGTGTTCAAAATGATTTTAAATACCCAGGACATTTAATTGCTAATCAAAAAACTAAATAATCAAAATGGGAAGGCACACAAAGTCGGGCTTGTTTAAAAGAAATGCTGACTTAACACGAATTTCATCACAATTGTACAGACAGGTTTCAATATCACACAGTCGGATTTTTAAACACAGAAGTTGAAAGTTCATTAACCATTCAAGGGGAACATTTAAAATACTTCGAAACACCAACAGACTTCCCCACACAACACTTTCGCATCGGTTTGTTTACGGCGTCCCGGCGTCCTCGCGTCGTACACAAAAGTTGCGCAAACGTCTGCGCACGCAGTTTCCTACCACACTAGAACACTTTGAGCAAAACGCTCGTGCGATTATTCATCTGAAGTCAGGGAAATTTTATTTTGGGCGGCCGCACGCGATTCTGAATACTTTTAAAGGTCCTCTTCGACTTTGAAATAATGTGAGGGGAAAACGAAGCGACAACAAAGACTTCGGTGTTGCTGTTGTGGCCCCCCTACCTTTGCAGCACTGACGTCACAACAATAGCAAAAACAGCAACTAAACCCCCGCCTTACAGTCCCACCAAGTTCACCCCCGCTGGGCGAGGCTGAGGAACCATGGTTTTCGATGCAGTGTCCTGGGCGACGGGCTGGTAAAGGACCTTCCAGTGGCCGTAGCGGTTTGGCCGCCTGGGGCCTTCGAAACAAAGGATGGGCCCACCCTGCAACCTTCGAAACAGGTTCCCACCCCTACTCAGTTCGGCGAAATCGGGGGTTAATTTTTAGGGGTTGTAGGGATTTTGGGTCCCAGTTGTTGGTAGTGCCGGTACCGGTCGGCGCCTTGTGTCACGCGCGTAGCTTTCCCGTTGTTACATTGTTACCCCGTGCCCTGCTTAGTCTTGGATTAGACGCTGAACCTTGCTCCGAGAATGCTCGGCCAAATCCTTGCAATCAGAAGTAGGATTCAAGCTCATCGCCCACCCCCGCCATGTCCAGCAATCGGGGCGCTGCATCCTCACCTTGTCCTGTCCCGGACGTTTCCACTGTGCCCATGGTCTTCCCTGCTCTGTCGCCCAGGCACGCAACGCTCGTCGCTAGCGGTAACGTCTAACCTCTCCTGGTAGGAAGTTCTCGTGTCTGTCTCCCTGTGCCCTGCCCGCAGTGTGTCCTGGACTTGTGGTCTGCGTCGCCGTCCTTACGGCGTGCGTGTGTGTGGCCATGCGCGACACCGTTGTGGCGCCGCCATCGCGCTGTGGCTGGCCCGGCGTGCTCCCCGTCGCACCCTGTCCGTAGCCGAGGATCCCGGCGGCGCCGTCCCCCGCAACAGCGGCCACGCCGTGGACGCTGCGGCCCCGATGCCCCAGCCCCGCCGCGTGCTGCAGCCGTGCCCGTGAGCCGGGTCGGCCGCGCCAACACCGAGACCCCTGCGCTGGCGCCGCGCGGGCTGTCCGCCAACAATGACCCGGCACTTTTCTCGGAGACTATTTCGGACTATACATGCGCGCTCTGCAGCCCCCGCCCTGGATGAGATGGGCTGTGCCTCGCTTGTCAGACCTGGCTGCTGGGTTCTCTCTGGCGGAGAATATCCACCTTTCTCACAATACTTCGTTTTGTATGTCTGGAACGAAAGATTTTTCAATTTGAAATTACACATGAAAAAATATCCAACACAGTGGTTCATACGAGGTCTACAGATGGTTTCTTAGAAATTAATTCTGGGTTTGCGTTAAAGGACAGATCAGATCTACACCCGTCAACAAAATTAGCGTCGCACGTTTTTCGGCCTCCGCTAAAACCTCGTTTTTCAAGCCAGGAACGTCAAATTTGGCATGAGTTTGCCCCAATGTGTGTTCTTGAAGGTCCCAAAGTGCCATTTTCCAATATCAACCCCTTCGGCTTGGGTCATTGTTTGAGTGCCGAAGGGTGGCAATTTCGTCAAAATGAAGGTCCTTGACACACCTTTTAAGTTGTCGGATTGAGGAAATTTTTAGAGCGTGGGCCCCTTTTGTCGTTCTTAACACGCTGACGCTCGAATTATTTTTTTTTTTTGTAGTGCAAACCCATCCCCTTTCCTCACTTTTCCTACCCTTACACCGGGGTAGATTTTAGGGCTCAAAAAAACTATTGCAATGAACGTACCTCTGCACTGGGTACATGGTCATGAACTTTCAAACCCCTTGCACCAACCCCCTGTGAGCTATACCTGAAACACGATATCCATTTTTGGAAAATTGGCATTTTTTAACCTTTTCTGGTGCAGAATGGGCGCCAAAATTGAACCAGCAGTGGATCAGTGGTAGAACATCCGTTTTTCGCTGCGAAAACCGATCTCCAAAAGTTTCAACCCCTCCGGAGGAGTTGACGCCCCCGGTCACCCCTAACCGACCCCTTTGGAGTTGTTGCTGAATTCTTGTTACGGATAGGTGAGGGTATGTCAAATGCGATTCTCATCAAAGTTTGAAGCCAGTCGGACAACCCATCTCCTCTCCAGAGGCAAAAAACCGTCAAAAGTCCGTGAAACCACCCCTCACTTCAACCCCCGAAAACGCCGAACTGGGTAGGCTTGGGGACCGGTTTTGCTGGGTAAGAGATAGGCCTATCGTTCATCTCAAAGGTCCTAAGGGTTGAAGGCGCTTCGCCCCCCATGAGCGCCTTAGTGAGGGTCTGCAGTGACTTGACCGAGGGGCGTATCACTCGCGTAATCATGTGTACAAAATTCTATAAATTTTTAAAAACAAAATTGAAAAAAATTGCGAATTTAAAGTTGGACTTGGACTTCATGCCGAAAAATAGCACCTTCGTATGCTGAAATAGCCAGAAAAGCAATAAAATTCTAAAATTAACGAAAACCACGGGGTGTAATCCGAGGAAATCCTGAAATCTGTGTACATGGTTTAAATGAGTGGTTGCCCCCTCAGACTTGACGAAGCCTGGGCCAGCCGCAGGCGGTGCGCAGCGCCGAGTGGGCAGGCAACCCATCCGGCACCCCGAATAAGGTGGCGCCTAGGCCATTCCATGGGTTTCTGTGGCGATTTGGTGTCATTTTTGGCTCAGCACTCAACACACTGCGACACATTGTGCTGCGACACATTCGCGGGCTGTGAACGCAGTGCGATCAGCCGGCGCGGACGGAACGGCGCAGGGCGAGACAGGACTGTATGTGGCGGCCGGCACCAGTCCCGGCGACGGCGTACTGCTGACTGTGACTGTGGTGTGGAATGAACCCGGTTGGCTGTCGGTGGAGCTGCAGCGATCTGCAGTGCGGGGCGGATGGAGCACGGAGCTAGGTAAGACTGGCAAAAGTACAACTTGAGATTTCAATTATTATTATACTGCTACACTACTACCCAATTGCTGCCATTGGAGCACAGTTATCCTACCATGTATTGTCTTCAGTGAGAACTAGAACTGCAAGATTCCTACCATGTATTGTCTTCAGTGAGAACTAGAACTGCAAGATTTAACATAAAATTTAACATAAGATTTAACATAAAATTAGTAGTAGCTTTGGATTTTTAAAATATGTGAACAATTTTAATAATGATTATAATAATAATAAGACATAGAGGTACTCCTGAAAAATTTCCAGTTATGGCGCTCCTAGAAGCATCCTGTAGACAAGTAATACAGACCTTGTGCCTGTGTTTCAACACTGAGGTATGGATTTATGTCTCAAATTAATATTCATATCTGCTTCTTCTCAAAATTACAACGTAAATGTAAAGTTAATTAAAATTACAAAGTACTTTAACAATAGGAAATGCTATAATGGTCTAGTATCAAACCAATTAATTTAACATAAATACATCTCTAGCAAATGACAGTTACGAGAAAATATGTTGTGCAATGATAATAATACGACCATACATCGGCCTTGGCAGGGATGCAATCATGGTCAAAACTACATAGTAGATCACATGGTTTATTGAACATCCATACCATTGAATAGTGCCCTATTCAATTATTCATTGATTATTAAGGAATGCTGTGATAAATCCTCAATACTAACTACCAAAAATGACCAGAACAAAAAGCTATGAGATAAAACATCTGAAGATATCACAACACTTGCACAGAAACAAAATGAGATCATAAACTACTCTCAGCAAACTCAGGTACTAACATAAAACAAAAATGTTATAACATACAAAATATTGGGTAATAGCATATGTTTTATATTCAAAATAAAAACAAGTCACATCAAGAGGAAAAGGGCAACTAATTTCTTAATATGAACACCATTATTTACACTATTGGGTAACAAAGAAAGCTACGTAAAACTCAGATGTAGTGCACCAGTCATTTGGGGAAAGAAGCTGGATTGTGCTATAATGGTCTAGTACGAGCACAATTAATTTAACATAAATACATCTCCAGCAAATGACAGTTACGAGAAAATACATTGTGCCATGATAATGATAAGACCATGCAACGGCCTTGGCATAGGAAAAAACAAACTAATTTAAACAATTTGTAAATTTACTAACAAGTAAATTTGAATTACTACTAAGGGGAGCCAAATTGAAGGCTTATTAAAAGAACACTTATTAAGGGTTCATGAACCCGACTTCATATTAGCAAGATAAGCCAACTCAGCACATGCCATAAAGAAACGCCATTGAACTGTCAAAATACTAAACTTTACCGGAGATAAAATTAAGAACCACCAAAATACATTCTTATTCTAAATGAAAGAGATAGACATATTACAATACACTGTGGGTCCAATGAAAAACAAACTGCAGAGTGCGCACTCACTAAACTAGAAGAAATCCAAAAACAGCGACGGTGGCTTCCATCACCCTATCAATTTACATGCGCCCCACTGGCATGCGTAACAACACTAATCATGTTAATAACCACACATGATGTTTCCAAACTTGAGTCATTACACATGAGGAAACACTACACTTCACACTAGACACCATGTTGGCACCTTCACTTTCTCTGATCATGGTGGAACGAAGAAGGGGGCGGCATGGGTGCCACCTGGCCATGGCCGACGAAGCCGACGTCCGGCTGATGGTAATCCACTGCCCCATGATGGTGGTGGGTTCACTGGCGAACGATGGGAGGCAGGGCTGCCCTCCATGGAGCCGTCAGCGAACACCCCGGATCCCCACGCCCTGTTAAAGAAGTTGCCATGAGCAGGTTTACTAAAATCGTTGGCTGGCGGACCCTTTTGACGCCGCTAGCTCACCCCTCGGGCACGTTGGCTGTGGTACAAGGCATGACGTTGCTCGGACAGCTGTAGCAATGAGCAGTGCGACAGTCTTCGTGACACGGGGAACACGCAGGTCCTTTGTCTGAACTTCCGAGTTCCACTTTTCTGGAAACCCGTACCCTACCGGCTCACGCGGCTTGACTCCACCCAGCTGATCTCCCTCCCCGTCTCCGCATCCGCACGCCCTCTCGGCGGCGCTGGCGCTGGCGCTGGCTGGGTGTGATGGGGGCTGCCTGCCTATCTACTAGGCGCCCTGTCGCAGCGCGCGACAGCGGAATGACACGCCCGCGGCAAGATGAGGATTTCGAACGGGATTTCGAACCTTCTCGTGGCCTTCCTGGCCTCATCGGCAGCTGTCCGCGGCAGCGGCAGCACCTGGGCTTGGTGCCACAGCAGCGGGAGGGCGTACGTGTTCACATAATGGACGCGCTGGGCCAGGTTGAACGCGCGCAGCCGGGCGTCAGCCAGCACGCCCCGGAAGGCCTGCAGCCTGGCCGGCCAGTTGGCCGCTGCCATGCTGGTGGTCCGGGCGGTCAGCACCACGCCCAGCACCTTGACCTTGTCGACGACGGGGAAGGGGAGCGGAAGGTCTCGGCGCCACGCCCCGAGGGGCAGCGCCTTGCACTTGTCGGCGTTGACCCGGAGCCCCGACTCCTCGCCGAACTGCGCCAGGGTGTCGATGAGGGCGGCGACGTCCTCCTCCCCCTCCAGGACTGCGACGGTGTCATCGTCGTAGGCCGACGCGGCGAGGCGCTGCCCGTCGCGCCCCTCGTCGACTGACGGCACGGTGACGCCCCGGATGCGCGCGGCCAGCGCATGGATCAGCGGCGCCATCACCACGTTGAACAGCCACATGGACAGCGGGCAGCCCTGGCGCACGCCCCGCAGCAGGGTGATGGCAGCGGTCAGAACGCCGTTGACGGCGATGCGTGTCGTCGCCCCCTCGTACATCGAGCGGAGCAGCGTGATGGTGTCCTCGCTGAGGCCAGCGCGTCGCAGCAACCGCCCACATGAACGAGTGCCTGCCCGTATTGAAGGCGCCTGCAATGTCGAGTGCCACGATGCACGCGCCGACTCTACTGCAGCGCCTCGAATTGGCTAGCTGCACCATGGCGACGACGTCCCGCAGGTCGGCCAGCGCGCTGTGCATTGTCCTCGATCCGCGCGGTCGCACCTGCAGCGGGTGCAAGATCTTGTCCTGGACAGCGAGGGCGAGGAGGCGGCGCGCTAGCAGCCGCGACAGCACCTTGCCATCGACGTTCAACAGAGTGATAGGACGCAAATCCTTGGCCCGGCGCATCCGCTCCACTCCTCCCCAAGCACGTCCCACATGGCCAGGTACAGCTCGGCTGTCAGCCCGTCCGGCCCCGGGGACCTTCCTCGCGGCCAGGCCTCTAGGGCAGACAGCAGCTCCTCGGCGGTGAAGGAGCGCAGGATGGCTTCGTTGTCACGGTCGGTGACGGTGCCCTCCGCGACGAACTCGTCCAACAGCGTCCGCAGCCCCGGCGGTGTCGGCGGCGGCGGCGCCTGGGTGGTAGGCAGCGCGTCGTCCTCCGGCGCCTCGTGGGTTGCCTGAGTTCCCGGCGCCGTCCCGTCCTCCTCCGTCTTGCCGCTCGCCGCGCCAAGCGGCGCAGAGAAGTGGTCACGGAGGTGGTGGGCGATGCGTTTGGGGTCCTCTAGGACCTCCCCCGAGTCGTCGGTGATGATGTCGATGCCCCTTCTCCTGCCGCGCCGCAGGGCCGCCGCGACGTGGTGGAGACCCGCTGCTCGCACTTGGCGCGCGCAGCCGTTCCGGTGAGTCGGCGACCCAGGAGCTCCAGGATGGCGGCCTTGACCTCCTCGACGTCGGCAGCGTCCTGGCATCCCGTGGGTTAGCATTTCGTTGAGGCAGTCCTGGAGGTACCGCAGCTTGTCCTCGTCGTCCCGTCGAGTCTCGCGGCAGAAGCAGCACAGGAACGACCTTGTGCAGGCCTTGGCGCGCTCCCACCAGCGCACGGGGTCCTCTCGCGGCCAGGGTCCCTGCGCAGCCCCTGCCAGTGCCGGCGGAAGGTGGGTAGCAGGGCGGGGTTGGCGAGGGCGGAAGCGTCCATCTTCCACAGGGGGGCCGATCCTCGCTGCGGCGGCGCGGTCCCGGGGCCCAGGTCAGCGTCAACAGTCAGTGCCGCGTGGTCGCTGAAGGCGGCGCCGTGCAGCCGGACAGCCGGACGGCCTAAAGCACACTGTTCTTCGAGGCGTAAGCGCGGTCCAGCCGTGACCGGCACACCGGGGAGGTGGCCGGGCGCATGGTGAAGGCGTTCAGTTGATTTAGTGGTGATTCAGTTGATGTAGTTGTGATTTAGCTGATTTAGTTCAGGACGGAAGTACGAATCCCTCACGGAGAAGAAGAACGCTGAGGAAAGTGTGAGAAAACGTGAGTTATCGCCAAAGAAATTGGGTCCCGAACACGCAATTTCTTAAACTTCCTCTGCTTAAATTGATGTTATTAAATAAAGCAACAACGAATCGCCGTCATTTTCAAAAATGCGAGCTCCGATGCTCTCCAACTGCCCAACTCCGTAATGTCTTTAACAAGCATGTACCGTTAAAGAAAATCTGAACAAGATCAAATGAAGAGAGAAGTGGAGACCCACATATCCACGTAAGTAAGTGTTCTTGTCACCATGTTGGGCGTTGACTGATAACTGTATCTTTGGCTTACCGAACGTCTTCAACCTCGAACCCGAGCGTGTGTCACACAAGGTCACCACCAGGGTGATGTATGGCAGCCCGCAAATGGTGCAAGGACCGGGGATGACGGGTAACGCCTGGCTGCTAGGCAGCACATTTAGCACGCCTGCTGGGTAGGCATCCCATCTGGCTTAAGTCCTGAGTGTCTTTATTCCGACAAATAGAGTGCTCCGGAGAAACTCATAACACAAGTTATGAAAAATCACAAAAGCGGACCCAGTATGCGGGGGAGCTGCAGCAGAATCCCCGGCCGCGGCGTCGCCACGAGCCGACGTCAAGAATACACGGACGGAGTACTCAATTGTGGCGTAGGAGAAAAAGAAGAAACCCAAGGTGATGCGGTGTGATAAAGGGTACTGTGAGAGAGAAGTTGTGTTCGGGGTGAAAGGGGAACAAGCGGTAGCAATTGTCAATACGCCGCCGGCAACAAGCCGATGACGGCAAGGTACCCGTATAGAGTACTGGCCGCAGAAATTAACCCCAGCCTGACAAACGGAACTCCTTGTGGTTGATGCTGAATCCGGGATATTCTGCATTTCCTCTGAACTCCCGCTTCGAGTGTCTTTTAAAATCAGCAATGAACCTGTGCCGCTGCCCTGTATCAGCAGACTGATCAGGCCCTTGAGCAGGTGGGTGTCCCCCGAAGCGCACAACGGCAAAGGAAATCGCGTGTGCCCCCCCCCCCCCATCGTTTCCAGTGTAACGCAATAGGCATTCCCATCGAGACTCGAGAACGGATGCAGAACAAGAATACTTCCAGAGCAGAAACGGGTTGTATGAGAACTCGCACAACGAAAAGTATTCCGCCGGTACCATCAAAGAGCTGCCTCAATCATTTGGAAGCTCAGCGTGCAGGCGCGGGCCTCAAGCCGCGTGGCGCTCACGGGCGGCAATGAGGTCGGCAAAGGGATACGCGGAATGCAGAGTGTAAGGTACGGTCGTCTTTGGTTCTCAGGGCTGGAGGCCCATGTTGCCTCCCTCCCTCCCCGTGCTCAACCCCAGAGGTCATTGATAGGCTCTTTCGGTGTAAACCATAAACGACCACTGGCGACACCCAGATTAGTCTGTCTGGACGTCTGCCTGGCGATGCAAGCAGCATCCTGCTCGCTGCGCTCATTGCGCACGGGGTAGGGGGGGGGAATCTGACGGTACCGCTATGACCAGATGAGGGCGTGCGGCCGGGCACCAGGCACAACAATACGAAACGACAAGGCAACACGAGTCTTGCCTCCCACGATCTGCACAGCTCAGATGCTCGACGAATAGGGTATTTCACTACATCCGAACCGGAATCAAGGAAGAAGATAGTGACTTCCAAAACTGTATCCGGTATGACAAATCGCAAGTGGAACATGTCAACAACACCGTTGGAAGCAGACTGTCAACGAGGTTGTGTGGAATCGTTCGGAGACAATGGTGAGTACAGGCACCCACATTCATGCCCCGATGGAGGACTTTTCGTGTTTCTCGCGACACTTTTCCCCTGACTTCCTGGAGGATAGTCCGTCCAGACAACATCAAATACTACGACAATCCAGTATAGCGGGCGGACGCCGGCGCGTGGGCGTTCCGGGCCTCGATTTTTCATATCGGATACAGTTTGCGGCGTCATGATGTTCTTCTCTGGTTCCGGTTTGGATACAGTGAAATACCCTATTCTGCCGTGGCCCCACCAGTGCACTGCTGTCATCCACTATTTCCTTCTAAAGCAGAAGACTTCCTCCCGCCCTTTCCCCCTCTGTCCCAATGGCTGCATTTGCCATGCACATGGTGCCAAAACAAACGCAAACAGTGCCATTCACCTGTCCTCCGGGCGTGGCGCCGGGCCACCCTCAGTGGGTCATAAAATTGTAATGGTAATAGACCCGGCCCCGCCGGGCCTCGCCGGGTCCTTTGCGGCCTGTGCCGCCGCGGCAAGGAATGCACTGTTCCTTGCCAAACGGAGGCGCATGACGAACGCATCCCATATGACATGCGCACACACTTGTCACACAATGCCCCGCCGGACTGTCGGCCGTGACCGTATGCAAAACACGACGCAGTGCAGATCCATACAAATCTTATTAAAAGACTTCGTCCTCGTTCAGTCCCTTTCGGATCTTCTGTGATTTCTCAATCTAGTATTCGTTTGCAACGGCACAAAAATTAGCCTGAAGGGTCTGCCTCTTGCGATTACATTCTCATACCAGTGCCAGGCCGGGAATCTGCGGAATATTGTTCCCTGAAATTTGACGAACGTAATGACACCTTGATCAGCCAATAGGGTAGTTCGGAGAAGCTCAAACCGGAAGTGGAGAAGACGCGCAAGAAGAAGAAAAGCGGAAACAGCATGAGGGTAACCGCAGCAGAGAGTATCTCCGTCACGGCGTCGGCCACGAGCCAACTCAAAATTTCTGGAGGCTTAGCTCTCGCTGACGATATGTACGACCCTTCTTTTGGCCAGAAAAGTTAGATTTTTCTGGCCAAAAAAACGCGGGACCATCGCTAAGCAGCGACCGCAGCCAAAAGCGGTTTTTCTGGCCAAAAAAGACGAAAAAGGTACGCAAAGCTATCCCCACAGTTTAAACACTACCCAGTTCAATTTTTGGGCGACTTAAAACCTCTCCGACGGTGCCAACCTACACTGCGCACACCCAATCTGCGATCAAAGCTGTTCCTGGGGTTTTAACTCAATCGAGTTTAATTTTGGGGCGAGTTAAAACCTCTCCGACGGTGCCAAAAAATGCTCAGCACACCCCAGCTGCGATCAAGACTGTGCCCGGGGTTTTAACTCTTCCAAGTTCAAAATTTTAGGCGAGGTAAAACCTCTCCGACGGTGCCAAAAAATGCTCAGCACACCCTAGCCGCGATCAATACTGTGCCCGGGGTTTTAACTCTATCTAGTTCAATTTTGGGGCGAGTTAAAACCTCTGCGACGGTGCCAACCTACACACTGCTCACAGAAGCTTCGTTTCAAGCCATGCCCGGGGTTTTAACTCTATCCAGTTCAATTTAAGGGCGAGTTAAAACCTCTTCGACGGCGCCAAAAAATGCTCAGCACACCCCAGCTGCGATCAAGACTGTGCCCGGGGTTTTAACTCTTCCTAGTTCAATTTTTTAGGCGAGGTAAAACCTCTCCGACGGTGCCAAAAAATGCTGAGCACACTCCAGCCGCGATCAAGACTGTGCCCGGGGTTTTAACTCTATCTAGTTCAATTTTAGGGCGAGTTAAAACCTCTCCGACGGTGCCAACCTACACACTCGTCACAGAAGCTTCGTTTCAAGCCATGCCCGGGGTTTTAACTCTACCCAGTTTATTTTTGGTTCGAGTTAAAACCTCTCCGACGGTGCTAACCTACACTGTGCTCACAGCACCTTCGTTCAAAGCCATGCCTGGGGTTTTAACTCTTCCTAGTTCATTTTTGGGGCGAGGTAAAACCTCTCCGACGGTGCCAAAAAATGCTCAGCCCACCCCAGCCGCGATCAATACTGTGCCCGGGGTTTTAACTCTATCTAGTGCAACTTTGGGGCGAGTTAAAACCTCTCCGACGGTGCCAAAAAATGCTCAGCACACCCCAGCTGCGATCAAGACTGTGCCCGGGGTTTTAACTCTTCCTAGTTTAATTTTTTAGGCGAGGTAAAACCTCTCCGACGGTGCCAAAAAATGCTGAGCACACTCCAGCCGCGATCAAGACTGTGCCCGGAGTTTTAACTCTATCTAGTGCAACTTTGGGGCGAGTTAAAACCTCTCCGACGGTGCCAAAAAATGCTCAGCACACCCCAGCTGCGATCAAGACTGTGCCCGGGGTTTTAACTCTTCCTAGTTCAATTTTTTAGGCGAGGTAAAACCTCTCCGACGGTGCCAAAAAATGCTGAGCACACTCTTGCCGCGATCAAGACTGTGCCTGGAGTTTTAACTCTATCTAGTGCAACTTTGGGGCGAGTTAAAACCTCTCCGACGGTGCCAAAAAATGCTCAGCCCACCCCAGCCGCGATCAATACTGTGCCCGGGTCTTTAACTCTATCTAGTGCAACTTTGGGGCGAGTTAAAACCTCTCCGACGGTGCCAAAAAATGCTCAGCAGACCCCAGCAGCGATCAAAACTGTGCCCGGGGTTTTAACTTTTCCAAGTTCAAATTTTTAGGCGAGGTAAAACCTCTCCGACGGTGCCAAAAAATGCTCAGCACACCCTACCCGCAATCAATACTGTGCCCGGGGTTTTAACTCTATCTAGTTCAATTTTGGGGCGAGTTAAAACCTCTCCGACGGTGCCAACCTACACACTGCTCACAGAAGCTTCGTTTCAAGCCATGCCCGGGGTTTTAACTCTACCCAGTTTATTTTTGGTTCGAGTTAAAACCTCTCCGACGGTGCCAACCTACACTGCGCACACCCAATCTGCGATCAAAGCTGTTCCTGGGGTTTTAACTCTACCCAGTTCAGTTTTGGGGCGAATTAAAACCTCTCCGACGGTGCCAAAATATACTCAGCACACCCCAGCTGCGATCAAGACTGTGCCCGGGGTTTTAACTCTATCTAGTTCAATTTTGGGGCGAGTTAAAACCTCTGCGACGGTGCCAACCTACACACTGCTCACAGAAGCTTCGTTTCAAGCCATGCCCGGGGTTTTAACTCTACCCAGTTTGTTTTTGGTTCGAGTTAAAACCTCTCCGACGGCGCCAACCTACACTCTGCTTACACCAGCTTCGTTTCAAGCCATGCCCGGGGTTTTAACTTTATCCAGTTCAATTTAAGGGCAAGTTGAAACCTCTTCGACGGCGCCAAAAAATGCTCAGCACACCCCAGCTGCGATCAAGACTGTGCCCGGGGTTTGAACTCTTCCTAGTTCAATTTTTTAGGCGAGGGAAAACCTCTCCGACGGTGCCAAAAAATGCTGAGCACACTCCAGCCGCGATCAAGACTGTGCCCGGGGTTTTAACTATATCTAGTTCAATTTTGGGGCGAGTTAAAACCTCTCCGACGGTGCCAACCTACACACTGCTCACAGAAGCTTCGTTTCAAGCCAGGCGCTCGAGCGCGGAAGACGGACTGGAGTTACAATAGTGGGGCTGTTAAGCGAATCAACCTTGCACGACGTGATAGAGGGATGCCGTTTGGTACGAATGTTGGTAGGACCCATACCTTCATTTTAAGACCCAGGGCACATCGGGTCCCGCGACCGGGCCACGATAGAAACGATTGCCTACCTTTTAGGGGCATATTCCGATATTTCGCTATTATGTCGTTATTATGCCTTCGATTGCGGCCAACTTTGGCAGGTATACTTATTTTTCGGTCGTGCATCACACCTTGGGTCCTGCAAGTACGCTCTAGAACCCTGGCAGTGTGTTGCCTACCTTCCAGGGGCATATTTCGCTATTATGTTCTTTTTATGCCTCCGATTGAGGCCAATTTCGGCAGCTATACATATTTTTAGGTTGTGAATCACACCTTGGGTCCTAAATGTATGGTCTGGGATCCTAGAGACATGTTGCCTACCTTTCAGGCGCATATCTCATTTTCCCAGAATATTTTGCTTGTGCGTCGTTGTAAGACTCCGGCTAGTTTATACAGGTGTAAATACTTTTAAGTTGCGCATCGCACATTGTGTCCCATGCGGTTTGTGACTCTGGCGTCATGTTGCCTACCTTCCGGGGGCAGATATTTTTGAATGTTTCGCTACGCTGTTATTGGTACTGCGTTTCCGCCCCCGTTGGCATCTGTATTTTTGCGTTGTGCTTCACACCTTATGTTCTGAGTGCGGTTAGTGAGCCCGGTGATGTGCTGTAGGTAAGTGTGCAAACCCGGCTCACCCGATGCAAACGACGGTGAATGTGGCCACAATGGCCACATGCCCCTAGAGCCCAGCCTGGTACCCAAAGGCCCCGGCTGGGGTACGACCGACACCACCCGATGTCCGGTAGGTCTGCCTTATTTCCAGGGGCATTTTCGACAACAACGCCCCTATGCAGCCCCAGACGGGGCCCAACGGATGCCAACCGATGTTCGGCGGGTCTGCCTATCCTCCAGGGGTCCAATTTCAGGTAAAATACTTCTACGCGACCATCATAGCCCCGGGTAGTGCCTAACCGACGTCCAGCCCTCTCCGACATCCCTTTATTTTGAAGGGGGAGGGGGTGTTATCTGAGTGAGGGGTAGAACGGTTCTAAAATTTATCGGAAGAGTAGCAATCGACTATAAGGTTCCGATAACTACCGCTGTGACTCAGACCAACCCCTTAAAAGTGCCAAAAACTTGACTTTTTATAACGATTTTTTCCTTGTCGATCCTGATAGGGATAGAAACGTTTGGAAACCAGTTTTGTAAGGATCCAACATTTGGAAAAAGCCGTCAGACTAGGAAATTCCTATCTTAAACCCTAATTTTATGGCGTGTATCCCTGCGAAACAATTTTTGAAACAGCAAACTGTACAGACCAGAAATACTTTGTTATAAAGTTGTAAACAAGAACGCAATGTTAAGAGGCGTTTGAAGTGGCTTCTATGGCGAAATACAGCGTATTAACTGGCTACGGTCAAAAAGACACCACCTGAAAAAGAATGAAAATAGCGTCGCAAAATTGAACTGGGAAAAGTCATAACCCCAGGGAGAGCTTATAACGAAGCTGGGATGTCCTCAGTTTAAGCACCGTCGGAGAAATTTTAACTCGCCCCTAAATTAAACTTGATAGAGTTAAAAACCCGAGCATGGCTTTAAACGAAGCTGGTGTGAGCACAGTGTAGAATGGCATTGTCGGAGAGGTTTTCACTCGCCCCAAAAATGAATTTGATAGAGTTAAAACCCCGGGCATAGTCTTGATCGCTGCTGGGGTGTGCTGAGTATTTTTTGGCACCGTCGGAATGGTTTTAACTCGCCCTTAAATTGAACTGGATAGACTTAAAACCCTAAGCCCAGTCTTGATCGCGGCTGGGGTGTGCTGAGCATTTTAGGGCATCGTCGGATAGGTTTTAACTCGTCCCAAAAATGAGCTGAGTAGAGTTAAAACCCCGGGCATGGCTTTAAACGAAGCTGGTGTGAGCATAGTGTAGGTTGGCACCGTCGGAGAGGTTTTAACTCGCCCCAAAAATGAATTTGATAGAGTTAAAACCCCGGGCATGGCTTTAAACGAAGCTAGTGTAAGGACAGTGTAGGGTGGCACCGTTGGAGAGGTTTTTACTCGCCCCAAAAATTAACTGGGAAGAGTTAAAACCCCGGGCATTGCTTTAAACGAAGCTGGTGTGAGCACAGTGTAGGTTGGCACCGTCGGTGAGGTTTTAACTCGCCCCAAAAATTAACTGGGAAGAGTTAAAACCACGGGCATGGCTTTAAAGGAAGCTGGTGTGAGCATAGTGTAGGCTGGCACCGTCGGAGAAGTTTAAACTCGCTCCAAAATTGAATTGGGTAGAGTTAAAACCCCGGGTATGGTCTTAATCGCTGCTGGAGTGTGCTGAGTATTTTTTGGCAAATTCGGAGAGGTTTTAACTCACCCCAAAACTGGACTGGGTTAACTGAGTTAAAACCCTGGGCTTTGCTTTAAACACAGCTAGGGTGTGTTCAGTGTATTCTCACACCGTCGAAGAGGTTTTAACTCGCCCCAAAAATGAATTTGATAGAGTTAAAACCCCGGGCATGGTCTTGATCGCTGCTGGGGTATGCTGAGTATTTTTTGGCACCGTCGGAGAGGTTTTAACTCGCCCCAAAAATGAATTTAATAGAGTGAAAACCCCGGGCATGGCTTTAAACGAAGCTAGTGTGAGGACAGTGTAGGTTGGCACCGTCGGAGAGGTTTTAACTCGCTCCAAAATTGAATTGGGTAGAGTTAAAACCCCGGGTATGGTCTTGATCGCTGCTGGAGTGTGCTGAGTATTTTTTGGCAAATTCGGAGAGGTTTTAACTCACCCAAAAACTGGACTGGGTTAACTGAGTTAAAACCCTGGGCTTTGCTGTAAACACTGCTGGGCTGTGTTCAGTGTATTCTCACACCGTCGAAGAGGTTTTAGCTCGCCCAAAAATTGAACTGGGTAGAGTTAAAACCCCGGGCTCTGCTTTAAACGCAGCTGGTGTGGGCGCAGTGTAAGTTGGCACCGTCGGAGAGGTTTTAACTCTCCATAAAACTGAACTGGGTAGAGTTAAAATCCCCGGGCACAGTGTTGATCGCTGCTGGGGTATGCTGAGTATTTTTTGGCACCGTCGGAGAGGTTTTAACTCGCCCCAAAAATGAACTGGGTAGAGTTAAAACCCCAGGCTCTGCTTTAAACACAGCCGGGGTGTACTGAGTATATTTTGGCACCGTTGGAGAGGTTTTAACTCGCCCCAAAAATGCGCTGGGGAGAGTTAAAACCCCGGGTACAGTGTTGATCACTGCTGAGGTGTGCGCAGTGTAGGTTGGCACCGTCGGAGAGGTTTTAACTCGCCCCAAAATTTAACTGGGTAGAGTTAAAACCCCGGGCATGGCTTTAAACGAAGCTGGTGTGAGCAGAGTGTAGGTTGGCACCGTCGGAGAGGTTTTAACTCGCCCCAAAATTAAACTTGATAGAGTTAAAACCCCGGGCACAGTCTTGATCGCTGCTGGGGTGTGCTGAGTATTTTTTGGCACCGTCGGAGAGGTTTTAATTCGCCCCAAAACTGAACTGGGTAGAGTTAAAACCCCAGGAACAGCTTTGATCGCAGATGGGGTGTGCGCAGTGTAGGTTGGCACCGTCGGAGAGGTTTTAAGTCGCCCAAAAATTGAACTGGGTAGTGTTTAAACTGTGGGGATAGCTTTGCGTACCTTCTGCTTTTTTTCTGGCCAGAAAAACCGTTTTTGGCTGAGGTCGCTGCTTAGCGATGGTCCCGGTTTTTTTTGGCCAGAAAAATCCAACTTTTCTGGCCAAAAGAAGGGTCGTCGATATGTCACGACTCTTTAGTAGGGTCACACAGCGCAGCAGGATCCCGCATGGCCTGAGGATCCAAATCTCCAGGTTGCGCGGATAGGGGCGGTCGAGATAACACTTTTTGCGATATCTCCATGGGCCTTTGACTCGGTTTTGGCGATTTTGTGCGTAGATTCCGAAAATATTTTTTGTAGATATTTCAGAGGTCCTGTGGGTCCGACCAGGTCCTCATTTTTAACATAGGAATCCCCATACGGGTTAAGGTCAAAATCGAAAAATGGCCGCCGTTTCTTCAAATTTAGTTGCACAGAGTTCCAGAATAGCTTGTTTTCATCGCACTCTGGCCCGCTGTCAAAAACACTTTACAGAATTTAAATAACACCTCTGGTTTAGGAGATAATTTTTAAATATTTTCTCACATTTTCCTTGAAAACCACAAAATTTTGAAAAAAGATGTCATTCAAATTCTGTGAAGTGTATTTGACAGCGGGCCAGAGTGCGATGAAAACATACTATTCTGCAGCTCTGTGCAACTAAATTTGAAGGAACGACGGCCCAGGCGCGGATCCAGGGGCGGCTCTAGGGGGGGGGGGGATGTACCGCTTTCTGCCTACTTTCAGGCGGATTGTAACGCGAATTGCCTACCTTTCGCCCCCACCCCCTGGATCCGCGCCGTCACGGCCATTTTTCGATTTTGACCTTATCTCTTATGGGGATTCCTATGTTAAAAATGAGGACATGGTCGGACCCACAGGACACCCTCTGAAAAATCTACAAAAAATATTTTCAGAATCTACGCACAAAATCGAGTCAAAGGCCTATTGAGATATCGCAAAAAGTGTTATCTCGACCGCCCCCATTGCGCGGAGGAGGAAAGCGCTACGTGACCGTACCAAGTGGTCGTGCGACATATCACCAGCGAGAGCTAAGCCTCCAGAAATTGAGTTGGCTCGTGGCTGACGCTGCGGTTACCCTCATACTGTTTCCGCTTTTCTTGTTCTTACGCGTCTTCTCCACTTCCGGTTTGAGCTTCTACGAAATACCCTATTCGGACAATTACTTTCCTTGATAAATCGATTTTTTCTCGGGCACTCAGCGGAGAAACGGCATCGGGAGGTAAAGCGGTGGCCGCGTGCGAGGAGCAGGGCGCAGCGCGCCCCTGCCGCACGCACAGCGGGAGCGGCAGTGCGAGAGAGACAGATCGGGATGGATCGGACGCAGCCGTCGCAGGAGGTGGTAGGGGAACCAGTGGGACCAGCGCCGTTCTCACTCTCCGATGCGTTGTCCCAATCGGGGTCCTGGTTCGTAGTGGGGCGGGAATAAGGCACAAAAATGTGCGAAACATAATCGGAACGATTTTTTTGCGGAAATCGGTACTTTAGACCATCCTCTTTCAGATTCGAGTTGGAGCCAAACTCGGAAAACACGGGAACATCCCCAAAAAGCGGGTTGCATATCTGCAAGGTTTCTGGCAAGTTAACTGCCACTTTTCCTCAGAAAATCCGTTGTAAATCGGTAACTAGTTGAGGTATCGTCGAGGTTGAAACAGCAGGCTGTTAAGAATACACAGGAGAGTTATCGGTACCAGTTGCATCCCATTCCTGTACAAATTGCGACCTCCAGAGCCAAGAAACTCATTGAACGCCGATGTTCAAAATCAGAAAACAGCGAATAACTCGAAAATTTCCAAGTCGAAAGTACTGATTTTTTGACACTAACAGATGCGCCATTTCATTAGCTTTCAGATAAGCGTTTAAAATTCGGGGGTCGTCGCTTTGGATTTCGAGTGGCACCACTTTGAACGTCGCCGGGCGGCCCATTCCGGCGACTGTCGCCGTCCCCCGCTCTATCTATCTCTCTCGCACTCACGGCGCTCCCGTAAGGGACGGAAAGGTCCGTAACTCGGCTAAATATCGAGCTAGAATCGTGATATTTGCTTCTACGTCTTCCTTGGGCATAGATGAACAACGTTGGCTGGGAAGCCACGTGAAAATCTGTCAAATTTTAAACATTTTGAACCTTTTAAAACATATGGTTGTTCAAAGTACGGTTTAAAATTAAACTTTGAACACTCTGTGCTCATGACCGATTGCCACTGATTACTGCAATGTCGTGCCACAAAATGTTAAAAATTTCATTAAAATTGAACCAAAATTTTAACACCTTTAAAATTAAGGTGTCCAATATTTCTATTTTCCAGTCAGCTTAACAGGTGCTTCCCTAACATACCTTGATCAGCTCTGTCTAAGGAAGGCGTAGAAGCAAAAAATCACGATTCTAGCTCGATATTTAGCCGAGTTACAGGCCTTTCCGTCCCTTACGGGAGCGCCGTGAGTGCAAGAGAGATAGATAGAGCGGGGGACGGCGGCAAGACGGCGGCAGTCGCCGGAATGGACCGCCCGGCGACGTTCAAAGCGGTGCCACTCGAAATCCAAAGCGACGACCACCGAATTTTAAACGCTTATCTGAAAGCTAATGAAATGGCGCATCTGTTAGTGTCAAAAAATCAGTACTTTCGACTTGGAAATTTTCGAGTTATTCGCTGTTTTCTGATTTTGAACATCGGCGTTCAATGAGTTTCTTGGCTCTGGAGGTCGCAATTTGTACAGGAATGGGATGCAACTGGTACCGATAACTCTCCTGTGCATTCTGAACAGCCTTCCGTTTCAACCGCGACGGTATCTCAACTAGCTCTCGGTTTATAACGAGTTTTCTGAAGAAAAGCGGCACTGCTCCTGGCAGATATGCAACCCGCTTTTTGGGTTGTTCCCGTGTTTTCCGAGTTTGGCTCCAACTCGAATCTGAAAGAGCACGGTCTAAAGTACCGATTCCCGCAAAAAAATCGTTCCGATCATGTTTTGCACATTTAGGCCATATTTTGTGCCTTATTCCCCCCACTATCGGGCCCTTGCCCGCGGGGATGAGCCCGGGCTCCCGGGCCGCGAGGCGGTGGCGCCCGCGAATCCGGCGCAGTGGAGTTACACTGTCGAGATAACACTTTTTGCGATATCTCCATGGGCCGCCTCGTACCACTGTATGGAAACGTACAAGAGGGTGGTCGAGGACGAAGAGTTCCAGGATGACGGTACGGACAACGAGGATGCTGCCGCAGTGGTGCCATACCTCAGCCCGAACACGGAGGACCCCCAGAAGACGACAACCAGCCCCAGGGCGGAGCACGGCGAGGTACAGCTCGTGGTGCTGCAGCGGGTACAGCAAGTGGCCGTCGCGGTGCTGCTTGTGGTGCAGGCGCAGCTGGCACAGCTGTACGGGGAGGTACAGCTCGTGGTGCTGCAGCGGGTGCAGCAAGTGGTCGTCGCGGTGCTGCTCGTGGTGCAGGTGCGGCTGCCACAGCTGTACGTGGCGCTGCGGGGGGCGCTGTCGGGGGTGCTGCTAGGGGCGCTGTTGGGGGTGCCGCGGAGGGCGCTGCTAGGGGTGCTGCCAGAGACGCTGCCAGGGGTGCTGCCAGAGACGCTGCCAGGGGTGCTGCCAGGGGTGCTGCCAGGGGTGCTGCCAGGGGCGCTGCTGGGGGTCCCGCTGCCCGCAGCGGCAGGGCGCTACGAAGCACTACGCGAGCAGCGGAAGAGGAAGGTACGACACGGCAACTTCTGTACATCCTATTGCATTGTGTCACGATACAAATGATCAGCGGTCTAACCACCTCTTTATTGTTGCAGCTCCTCAACATCTAGCTTTCGCCGGCCATGAGGCCGACGGGCTCTATAGCGTCCCAATACGTAAGTGCATTTTAATTATTTCCTTGAAGATTTTTAAAACTGTCTTACGCGTTATTTTTTTTACTAATGCAGACGATCAGGACCAACTGAGTGCTGCTGAGTTCGAAGTCTCTAATGCTCTGGAGCTTAGAGTGGCGACGCCTCTAAGGGACTGCTGGAGGGTTGCAGCAATGAATATTGCCCTACCACAAAAAGAGGCAAAAGAGCAGGTGAAGATGCTTGCCAGCTTGGTCCGAGCCCTGCCCCAAGTCACGGACGAACCCACCCCGGACTTGAACCGCTGCTGCAGTGTGTGCAGTGAAAACGTTGCAGTTCGGACATGTCTTCCATGCAGGCACACATCTCTCTGCAGCACATGTTCAGTAAAACATTTTACTGAATATTTGCAAGATGCTCAGGGAAAAGTGTGGCCAAAGAGATGTCCGAGCTGCAACTGTCTTGTTGCATACATACTGTAGCGTTCAGTAAATCCATGCCAAACAGATTAAATATTCTCAATTTAACAAACCTCATACTAAATTTTTTTGCTGCCTACTTTCCAATTGTAAATATTTTCATAAATTTAGTTTGAAATATGAAAGGTAACAATCCAGCTTCTTACCCCACATGACTGGTGCACTACATCCGAGTTTTACGTAGCTTTCTTTGTTACCCAAATGTGTAAATAATGGTGTTCATATTAAGCAATTAGTTGCCTTAATTCCTCTTAATGTGACTTGTCTTTAATTTGAATATAAAACATATCCTATTACCCAATATTTTGTATGTTATAACATTTTTGTTTTATGTTAGTACCTGAGATTGCTGAGAGTAGTCTATGATCTCATTGTGTTTCTGTCCAAGTGTTGTGATATCTTTAGATGTTTTATCTCATAGCTTTTTGTTCTGGTCATTTTTGGTAGTTAGTATTGAGGATTTATCACAGCATTCCTTAACAATTAATGAATAATTGAATAGGACACTTCGTATTATTATCATGGCACAGCATATTTTCTCGTAACTGTCATTTGCTAGAGATGTATTTATGTCAAATTAATTGGTTTAATACTAGACCATTATAGCATTTCCTATTGTTAAAGTACTTTGTAATTTTAATTAAGTTTACATGCACGTTGCAATTTTGAGTGAAGAACTCATCTCTATTATCAACATGTACTTTGAGAATTTAGACTTGTCTACGTTTGTAAATAAAATTATCATTAAGTATTGTCAACCTTGCTTGCACTGCTGCTATAATTTGAAATAAATATTATATGCATTCAATTTTTGAATTTAGTTTATAATCAAGTAGTTTCTTTGCCCCTAAAGTGGTTATCAGCAAGAACCTCAAGTGATAAAATTCTCCACCAAGATTTGTAAAACCTAACTATGAACAAAGGCGGAGTGTGACACTGCCTGTAAGTTGGCGAAACGCATGACCTGACCCACTCCCAAAACTCCAGCCAGCTACGTGCATGGCCTGTAGCATAGGTCACACACTTGAGTGTAGGCAACTCATTAAAGGCGTCTCCTTGTAGAAATCTGCAAGGTTGAGTATTATGTGCAATGTGTGCAGGAAGCTAAAACTGTTTCTTTGTCCTTTTCCGTAAAAAAAAGGAATTCTAAAAATATTGTTTGAAAAAGTCTTATGACCCCCATCTCTCGAATCCTCTCATTGCACTGAATTCAATGGTGCTATTAGTGTTCAGAGGTAATCTACCAAAAGCAAAACAATTGAAAAATGAATTTTGACACTGAAATTATGATTTAAGCAAAATAAATATTAATTTGTCACAAAAATCCATACCTCAGTGTTGGAACTTCCGTGCTGAAAGACAAAAACTAGCTCACAGGTACAGGTCTGTATTACTTGTGTACAGGATGCTTCTAGGAGTGCCATAACTGGAAATTTTTCAGGAGTACCTCTATGTTTGAATCCGGAGTAACCTGGAGTATGGATGTGGACGATGATAAAATACAGTACAAGAAATTAAAAGAATGGATGAGATCTGTGCAGCGAAACAACCTAGTTAGACTCACCCATGGTGCTCTGGAAGGCATTTACCAAGATGTCTTCTTCTTATTATTGTTATTATAATCATTATAAAAATAGTTCACATATTTTAAAAATCCAAAGCTTCTACTGATTTTATGTTAAATCTTGCAGTTCTAGTTCTCACTGAAGAGATGACTGTGCTCCAATGGAAGCAATTGGGTAGTGGTGTAGCAGTATAATAATTGTAATCTCAAGTTGTTCTTTTGCCAGTCTTACCTATGCAACCATATGTTTCAAGACCATAAAAGTGTTATTATGAAATCAGAGGCTATAGGAGGAAGGCCAGGAGTAGCTCCAATTGCATGGAGTCTCTGCATGGCACTGCTCCCGTTGCCTGCCAGATTTCTCATAGACAGAGCAAGGCACCCGAAGGTATAGGTGGCGAAGCCTGGCGGCTACCCCATCCATGAAACCAAAGCGAACTTGGACCAGACACGCGAGCCAGCTCCGGGATGCAGGCCTCTGGGAAAAACCCGCCTGAATTTTATTTCTGTTTCTTTCGGAAATGAGACGGGAATGACACAGAAGAAAACAATTCGAATTTGTGTTTCTGAAGCTCACTTTCTACAATTGAAATTGAAGAAGTATCGCAATAAATTGGCAAAAATACGTTTTCATTCTGTCACCGTCCGTTACTGTGAGATAGGGTCAGGGGGTGAGATGGTAGTGGGTGAGGGAGAGAACTCTGCGCATGCGCACACGGGCGGCCGACGGACGACGCGCAGACGACACTCACTGCAACACCAGTGACAGTATTATCTTTCTGTGATATTGAAGTTTAAGTTTTAGTTTTTAGTCTGTCGAGTCTATAGCTGCAAATCACCAGAAATTTATGTATATTATGGTACCTGAAAACCTGTTATTGGAGTATTAGTTACGGAACACTCCGGCTTTTTGTTGTGCTGTACCGGTTGGTACCGTCTGCAGCTGAAGTTGAAGTTACAAATTATCATTAAGTGCCGAGTTTACTGTCGTAAAAGTACATCAAAACACACCGAAAAATGCCAAAGACATCGTGGAAATCCAGGCGACAACGCATCACTCGCCGCAGAGTTTGAAGTGTACCGAAACACATGTGCTATTTAACCTCACTTGTCAACATGTTATGTTTCATGCGCGCCGCCGCCGCCGCAGCGAACCCCCGCAAGCCCCCCTCCCACAGCTCCTCAGCTCGCTCGGAACAGTTCTGGGTGCAGGTCGGCAGTGCACATCGACAGTAACGAACGGCGACAGCACTGCCCGCGTGTCTGGTCCAAGCCGCTTTGGTTTCATGCCCCATCATTCACTACCGCTGACGAGACTCCGCGCTTCTCCGACAGAGACCGCTGGCGTCCGGCACAGCCAGCTCACAGCGGCAACGCTGCGGACGCGCGCGATTCAAACGACCTGCTGTTTTCTCGACCTGCTGTTTTACGTTCCCCTTCACTTCCGGGCGTTATGGGCGCCCATTCGCACCGTTTCTGAGTGCTGTTTTGAACGAACTCTGAAACACTCAAAATGAATAAATTATTTTTAAAACGTTCAACTTCGTTGTTTCTTTACCCGAACTCAGAAACGGTGCCAGATAGAGCAAAACGGACGAAATGTGCGCCCCAACGGATGTTAATATGGGGTGGTTTACTAAAGAAAATTTTTGTTTATGTGTGATCGGAATTTTTTTAAATTCCGGATAGGGCGTAACATTTAAACTTCCGGCGCGACCCCTTCCGGTGGTCGCACAAAGTTCACCGAGGTGTCAAAATTTAGGGTTTGGAATGGCGAAACCGAACTCGCCCCAACACATTTCCTCACTTTATGGCAAATGGGCCCCTCTAATAGTGGATGCTGTTGACGGCACTTCGACGCGGCCACACAACAGCCCCGCAGACCCCCAGGGCTCCAGGGGGCACCACCGGCCGGCCGGCCGGGTCGTGCTGGTGCCTCGCCGCCGCCGACCCGTGATCATTCCTGCAGAGGCCCTGGAACTTGATCCTGGCCTGGATCTTGCCAAAAAGTATTCTCTGCTGCTGAACATTTGCTTGTGCATCTCCGCACGCACACGGGCGAGAAGCCATTCGCGTGCACCGAGTGCCAAAAATATCTCACTAGAGCTAATGAGTTGCGTGTGCATCTCGCTGTGCGGGTCGTAGTGCAGACGCTAGTGGCACAAAACCGACCTAAATGTGCTCTGAACAAGAACGATTTATTGACGGAATCCCATAGTTTGAAACACGCCTTTTTCAACGAGATAAGAAGCCAGGCCAATTTTTACGTCTTCATGCCGACAATGGGGATTGCATGTGTCTCAGGGGCAATTTAGATCTCGGGAACCAGAAGAGATATCGTCCCCGTTTAAATGGCGTTGTAATCGGCATCACTTAGATAGTAAACGACCTAACTTTCTACCGTCTATTTGAAAAATTGAAAGGTACACAGCAAATAAAGTGTGTTAAATTAACAAATTCAAGATTTCCAAAAAACAGTGCCAACATAAGAAACTGTTTTAATTACATAAGGATATGCATTATGTCATTGTCTTTCCGTAGGTGCGTTCGGATTTGCTCTGATTGCATTGGTTCTCGAGTTACTGAGTGGTGCGAGGCGACCGCCGATCGGGCCGGGCGGCGTGCGGCGTGGCCGCTGGGCCCCGTAAGCGCCCGGCCCACAGCATAGGCGGCGGCCGGCCAGGAGCTCCGTCCATTACTGGGCTAAGAAAACGGTTTACAAAGATGGGAATACGCTTAATAAGTGGAAAGTGTCCCCTTCAATCGGAAATAAGAAGCCAAGCCGAATCACGAGAGTTCATAAACAATACTACTGTAAATAATAAATTTACTCATTGAAAACATGACCCAAAGCGTTAGATTGTTGTTTTTCGAGCAAAAACTTGGTTCCGTTTTATTATTTTGTCACATTTCTGGATATTTGATCGAAAAATACCCATGCGTGCAATAATCTTTGACTAATAAATCGGGTTGTAAAAGTTGCAATAACTTCCCAAGATAATATAACAATCTCTTGCTCTTCACCTAATAGATTTAGATAAGTATGGCCCATGGCCCCTTCACACTGCCTTTCTTCCTGCTGGAATACTACATTACACTGCGAATGAATGAATCCTTAGGGTGGTCCATATATGCGCGATGTTGGTACGCTTGGTTGAGGCGGACTCGCCAGAAGTTCCATTTACACATGCGAACCCTGAATCTAAAAACCGGAAATCTGTGAGACAATATTTAGGGGTCGCGCAGAGGACACGAAGTGCCCTTATGAACAGTAAAAATCAATATTTTTTTAAAATTCTAAATTTTTGGACAATGACTGGGAAGAAGCCGACCAATGATAGATCTTATTAATAACTCATTGATCGTCTTTCCTGATTCAGACTGCAGAATCGACGATAAAATGCTCGGAATTTTCAGAGTATTTTAACAGTGACCTTTTTGAAAGCAACGTTTCTGCGAGAGTATCTCATTTGGCATCCCACGTAAGGATGTTTTTGGGTCTTTTTGGCCCCCTCCCTGCCCGCACATAAGACTGTAATATTTCGACCCCCCCCCCCCCCCCCCCCCGCCTACGTAAGATTTTGCCAAATTTGCTCAAAAATTTAAAAAAAAACCTAAGTAATTGAATTTTAGTGTTTTTTCAGTAATTTTTTGCTTACCAGAAGGTAGGAGAAATGTTTAAGCAGAACTCGTTTAATAATCAGTGCTGTCCTGTCTAAAAAGCAGCCACTAAAGTGGCTGCTGCGTGACAGGCCTACGTTTGAGATGCTAGCCAATGTCACAACGCCTTCTGCATAAATATTTGTGTACATTTGCGACTTTTAGGTAAGCATGTTTTAATCTGCAAGTTTTCAATTTGAAAAAGTTCGTGCCGCCTTCCTCATGCATTCTATTCAACGCGAGATTCAACGGACTCCGTTCCGACTTCGTTAACCCGCGTTTATCACTGAAATATTTCACGCACAGAAACAGGCTCATGGAACTCCCTCCCTCTCCTCACATGTAAGGGCCCCCAAAAAATGTATTTTGTGATCTATATCAAAATGATGGGTGCGTCGTGAATCGCATTCCTATACAGGTGTCAAAAAGCTTCATTTTTCAATCAGATATTGTCTTAAGCTTCCCGCGAGAGGCCAAGTGTTGGGGCCTGAAAGTCTGGCCCAGGCCGAAGCTCGGTCCTCTGGCCGCTAAGCGACCAGGAGTGCTTTCGAAAGCTGGTAATGTTCTGTTTCTGTCACTCACGTGTGCCCAGCACTGCAAGCGACGGACCCTTTCGGGCGCGGCGGTGCAGGTAGACGGCACTGTTTTGGTGTAAGGATAAGGGCGTCGGACTATGCTAGAACACCGGTGGTTAGGCTTAAGGCCGAAACTATTTATTACCTTCTGTACAAGGTACCTTTACAATTGGCTGCTCGCTCCTGACTGACTTCCCCACGCTAGACCAGCGCTTGTCCATCCTCCGACCCCACCGGCCCGCCCGCTCTCCGCCGGCGGTCCGGCGGGCTCACCGCCGCCCGACGCTTCCCGAACCTTACCCCTTCCACTACTCGCGCTCATTCGCGCCTCCCGGAAGCGTCTCGGTGGCTAAGCGATGTCACAGGGCCACGCGTGGCGCGCTAATTTAAATCCTCTATCTATTCCCCGTAACATCCGTCCCGTCCATAAATACTGTCGTCCTCGACAGTGTTTCCGGGTGTTATTGCTGGTTAAGAAGTAGAGAAAAAAAATAACAAAAAGGAAGAAACAGTTTACCGAACAACAAAAAAAAAAAAACCGAAGTTAATTCATTAGCATAATTTAAATTTAAATAATTTAGAATATCCAGCGTGGAGCCTTCAGCCAGGGCGATTTTGATGAAGCATTTACTAAATTAACAAAGAGAGAAAATTAATTGAATAAACAGGATAAAAATACAAAGGATAGTATGCCTTATTCAGCATGAGTCAAAAATCTAAGTAATCTTACCTCCAGGGGCGCAAATAAGGTTCCCATGGGTAGTCAAAAAGCCCCAAAGGCGGCACACAATACATAAAGATGAGTCAATACAATACAAGGGAAGTGACAGAACCCTCAATATAACAAATAGTAATAAATTTAAACAATCCCCACCTACGTCAACATGTAATCATTATTTTTAACCAGCGAAGTTATCAAAACAAAATATGATAAATCTACGATGCATTTATACTGAACATTTGAAATGAGGGCATTCAATCCCTTCCTACCTCAGCCTACGTTGGTCTAAGACGTGATTCCATAAATCAGTGCTAGGGCATAGCTGGGTCGAGATAACAAAATTGTTGACGGCAGCTCATTCGTTACGACAATAAGAAAAACACAGAAAATAGGACTCAAACTAAAGAAACCAGTATATGTTCGAATATCAATATCCCCTCTTGCTTCAGCCTACGTTGTACCAGTCGGAGATCCGGTCCGCAACAATGATGGGTTTGAGGAGAGCATAGCAAAGACCCGGCAAGACCCCTCGCGAGAATAGCGTGCCTAGCAATGGAATGAAAACGACTATTGTAAAACCTTTTTATAAAAACGAAAATAGGACCGAAGTAGAAAATTACAGCCCAGCAGCGTAAATTCCAGTGCCGTCAAAATAGAAAGCCATGTCTTTGCAAGACTTACTAGTTTCGAGCAGAAGACTAAGATAATTGCGAAAAATTTACAACTGCAGTTTTAATATATATATAACGAGCGTCGATGAAATAACTTGATTTCAAAACAGAGAGAAATTCCAGTTATCAGTTATAAAATAAACTTAAGACCCTTTAACTTGGGGCCCGCACCCGATCGGCGGACCGGCGCATGGGGGCATGGCAATGCTGAAACTTGTACCTTGATGGGAAACCTGTCACGATTCATTGATCATCTGGATGATATGTCGTTACTTTACGACGTTTATTTGTCACGTGACGACACATCCGTGTGGCAAATGAATCGACACATGTAAGCAAACTGAAAGAAGATTTGCTTTCCTAGCTGTATGGCTACAAATATTTCAGGGGCCAACTTTCTTGTCACTTTGGCCTGTGATGCCACTTGTATATCAGATTTAGGTGTAGGATCGTCGTAAAGTGACGATCAATATTTTTGAAGTGTTATTGAATATTATGTAATAAGAGACATATAATCACCGCTGCCAGAGGTATGAATAAGCAAGTGCGGATGAACAGCCGACATGACGGCTGCAGTCATCTCCTAGCCCCGTTGGCGGCGTAGGTGCTGATAGCAGCTGAGGCCACGAAGGTCATTGCACACCCCCGTAGTCGCTAAGTATAAATCTAGCTTAAATTTATATGGATAAAAATGTATTTAAATAATGGTTCAAATGTTTTGACCTTCAGCCGCGTTAAATTATGGTCGTTATCGATGCGCTTAGTCAATAAAACTCAGAGTCTGTCATGCTTTTCGAAATTCGACATGCGCCTTTGTGGCGCGGTGACGTCTTTGTCGCTATGGTCAACGAGTTACGAGTGATTTTCTTATCATTTGTTTTGCATGCGCTGTTCACGTGGAAAGAGCTTTTTTTTCCTACCTGACTGACAAAAGTTCGTATGTTTTCTTTTTATATCGCCATGAACTATTGGGATTTACTTTTTTTGGGACATTCCTGGGGTGCAGCGTCATGGGTTGTTCTTTTCCTGTAAGAATTTAAGCGGGCAACTTCTTTTTTCAAGATGTTGCTGCAGTCATCACTGTCTCCAAGCATTCGCAAACGGCGAATATTCCGTTGAGTCAGAGATGTGAAAACCAACTCCGCCAAATCAAGCTTTTTCTCTTGGCGTTTTAAAATCTCTTCCTCGATGCTGTCCTCCACGACAAATCTGAAATGTACAAGAAAACAAAACATAAGAAAATTGAGCTGGGAGAGGGCGTGGCTCGCTGGGCCTGGGCCTGGGCGACCTCTGCGGGCGAGTTTTGAGTCGTCTTCTAACGATCGCCACAGCCAAACCGTTCAAGATATCAACTTCAAATTTGGCGAGGAAGCAGAATCGGGTTTAACTTTATTGCAATGTTTCAAAGCATTTCAAAACCTACTTTTCATCCTGAATCTATTGCTCCATGGTAGAAAAAAATTTGGTCATGGTATCTACCACTTATTTTGGAAAATAGTATTAATTTTCACAACTTTTCCAATTTGCCAAAATACGTGGTCTGAGAAAAATTATGGAAAAATTCATGGAAGACCTCTACTAATATCTGATCATCCCCACCAAATTTCAAATGTAACCCGACACTCTACCTTTGGATCGGGGCAAAAATTAGTCAAAAAGTTCACGTAAAAGATCAGAAACCAGACTTTTAAAAATGATTTGAATCGATCTGAACTGATATGAGCACATGACCATTAAAAAGCAATACTTTTCTTATATTTCTTCATATTTCTATTCTCAGTGACCTTCCGATACACATTTAGACTACTCCTCCCCTATTATCCCCCGAAGCACAGGCGAGGGGCCAGAGGGGGCAGGGGAGGCAGTGCGGGGGCTTGTATAGTTCGGTCGCTGCAACATTAACCCGTACTTTCGCGCCGACCTGCAAAACACTCATATCACGCTGTGCAGAGGTCCGGCACTGCACGAGTATGGTTATCACTGGACAGAGCAGGGTTTGATCTACAAAACGACATGGGGATTTATTTTTCAGTCGCCAGCGAAAGATGTTGTTGTGGCGCAAAGTCTCGGTTGTTTTTAGGCATAACACAGCAGTTCAATAAATTATTTGAACACACCGATAATGAAATTGAACCCGTTTATGCTCTCTCACCAAATTCGAAGTCGATATCTTAAACGGTTTAGCTGTGGCGATCGTTAGAAGACGACTAAAAATCGGCCCGCAGAGGCTGCCCAGACCCAGGGTCCTCTCTCCTTTTTGAGCCCGATCACGGGCTGCACGGCTTGCAGAGCAGGAGCAGGGTGAAACAATTATGACCAACGGTCTCCACGCGGCCCAGTGCCGCTCAGGTATAGGGGGCTCTCGATTATCGCCAGACCAGGCTGGGCTCGGCCTCCGCAGAGGACCTGCGCGGGCACCACTGGCTGGCGCGGCTTGACACGGTCCAGCAGGACCTAAACCGAGCTCCGGGAAGGCCGCGACGCGCCTGGTTCCAGAAAGGATTCGAGGCGCACCGTTTAAGGGTCTCCAATCGCTCTTTTTTTATTTCATAAATCGATAGTTTAGAACACGCTCAGGCGCACTAGATAAGCCGCCTGGAAGGTAGGCAAAAATCGCTACTTCGCCCCTGTAAGTGGGCAAAAAGCACTACTTTACACCCCCCTTAGCAAAATCCTGGAGCCGCGCCTGAACACGCTGATTCTAATGGTATGTGTCTGTCCCCGCTAGGCCTTCTAGTTTTTGCTGTAGAGCTGTCCAAACCTTCGATTTTTGATCTCTTTCGGCATGTTAATCTCAAGAAATTGAATAGGTATCGGGCTGAAAATTTGGAGGGCCGTAGTATACTTTGCTCGGACTGTGCATTGAATATTTTTTCATGTCACTGGGAACTCCAGGAAGGCTCCTGGAATCAGCTGAAAGTGGTCCGATGTTAGAGCAGTTTTTCGCATGGAAGAATTATATTCAGAGCATAGCCCCATCTTTTCTCTACAAGCTCAGATCCCTACCATTTCCCTGGGTCAACTAAAACTTGAGATTAACATGCCGAACTGAACGCCTTCATCGAGTTCCATGCATGAGTAGACAAGGACAGGCTACACCTTCTCTCTCGCACGTGGCGGGGTGAGGCGGTGCGAGGTGCGGGGAAGACGTCCCCCCCCCCCTCCCACCGCTGCAACACCGCGCGACGTCTGCCGGAGCACCAGATACCAATAAACATTACAATAGGACGGATTGGACGCGGCCCGTCCTTTTAAACCCGGCGGAAATCAGGTTTTGACGTTCAAATTTTCGCATTTGAAACTCATCCCAACCTTTTCAACGCCTCGTGGCAATGCGATTCCGTCTTTGAATCGTGATCGTGCGAGGTTTTAGAGCCGACCATTACGCGAGTAGGAGAGCGATTGGAGACCCTTAAGGGCTCTTTTTCCGGAATTTTGGCAACTCCAAGTCGGCTCTAAAACCTCGTACGATCTCCATTCAAAAACGGAATCGCACTGCCGGGAGGCGGCGAAAAGGTTGGTGTGAGTTTAAAATGTGAAAAATTTGAACGTCAAAGGTTGATTTCCGCTGGGTTTAAAAGGACAGACCGCGCCAAATCCGTCCTATTGTAATGTTTATTGGTCTCCGGTGCCCCGGCAGACGTCGCGCAGTGTTGCAGCGGTGGGAGGAGGGGGAGGGACGTCTTCCCCGCACCTCGCACCGCCTCACCCCGCCACGTGCGAGAGAGAAGGTGTAGCCTGTCCTTGTCTAGTCATGCATGGAACTCGATGAAGGCGTTCAGTTCGGCATGTTAATCTCAAGTTCTAGTTGACCTAGGGAAATGGTAGGGATCTGAGCTTGTAGAGGAAAGATGAGGCTATGCTCTGAATATAATTTCAATTTGGTAAGCAATCGTCTTCCATGCGAAAAACTGCTCTAACATCGGACCACTTTCAGCTGATTCCAGGAGCCTTCCTGGAATTCCCAGTGACACGAAAAAGTATTCAATGCACAGTCCGAGCAATGTACTACGGCCCTCCAAATTTTCAGCCCGATACCTACTCAATTTCTTGAGATTAACATGCCGAAAGAGAGCAAAAATCGAAGGTTTGGACAGCTCTAGAGCAAAAACTAGGGCCTAGCGGGCACAGACACATATCATTAGAATCGGCGTGTTCTGAACTATCGATTTATGAAATAAAAAAAAGGCGATTGGAGACCCTTAACGTATCGCGAAACTAAGCACAAGGATGGACAGATGAAGTGTGTGTCGAGGGCTGTACAGGCTCCAATTTTCAATATTCCGCCCAACTGCCGAGGAATCGTAAGACAAACACAGACGAGTTTTCCGGAAAATAAAATTTTTCAAGAAGGAGAAAATTGATACTGGATGGATTGAAGCTTTACCTACTGGGTCACAAAGTTTTAGACTGATCCGGCCCATACGAAACGAGTAGCAATGTTGTAAAGTGACAGGGAATCACCTCTAAAACCGGCGGGAGCGGCCAGCGAGGCACCGCGGCCGGGTGTATCGTTTCCTCGTAAGTTCAGGACTATTTCACACCAAAGGTACAAGAAAACACCGTCAACGCTAACATGAAAGCAGATGATGCGAACTAACAGGCGCCTGGGACTCGAAAAAGGCACTTACTTAGGCACGTTAATCTCAAGTTCTTGTTAACCTAGAGAGATGGCATGGATCTCAGCTTTAGAAGAAAGATGAGGCTATGTTGTGGATTTGATTTCAATTTGGTACTCAATCGTCCTCTATGCGAAAAATTGGCTTAACATCGGGCCACTTTCAGTTCATTCCAGGAGCCTTCCTGGAATTCGCACCAACATGAAAAACTATTCACAACACAGTCCAAATAACAAAGTACTATGACTATGCAAATTTTCAACCCGATACCTGTTCAAACTCTTGACATTAAAATGCCGAAAGACACCAAACACTGGAGGTTTGGACGTTTCTAGAGCAAAAACTAGCAGGCCTAGAGGGCACGCACACAACCATCAGAATTGTTGGTTCTGAACTATCGGTTCTTGAAATAAAAACAAGAGCGAAATCGCAAACGAAAAAAAAAGAGAATAGAAACAAAACTATTTTTTTTATTTCATGGAAGCCGAGCGCGCGACCTACCGTTACGTGTTTACACCGCAAAAGCGACACTGATTTTTAGTAAGTATTATCAAAGCAATGTAGACTGAAAATTTACGAACATATAAGACCATGGTGAAGTACATAGCTGTGGTTCCAAAGGTGAAAACTCACAGAATTCCAGGACGGCTACTGGGTAAAAGGTCTAATGAAATTGATTGAATAAAGTAAGTTTCGTCGTCAACAGATACATCTAGCGCATACTAGGTATACTTACTTGTAAACAAAAACAGGTTTCTTTTGGCCCAGTCTGTAAATACGATCACAAGCCTGGGCCTCTAGCTGTGGATTCCAATGAATGTCGTATAAAAATAAATGATTTCCTCCTATAAGATTGAGACCAACACCGCCTGCTTTCAGCGATAGGAGAAGAACCTAACACACACACAAACACACAAACAAAAGATTTGATTTTGCTGAGATCAAAAACAATCTTTATCCCGGTGATCTGTTTCAGACCCATACCTTTAAGGCCGATGACGAATCATTGAAGGAATTCACTATGTCAGCTCGATCTTCAGGCTTCTTAACGTCCCCGCTTATGGTCTTATTAGAAATGCTTTCCTTTTGTAGGAACGAGGAAATTATTTCGAGCATTTTCTTATATTGACTTACAATGACAACTTTGTCACCCTTCAATAAGGCTCTTTTGAGGCACTCCAACAATTTCTCTATCTGCAAAAATTCAACAGAGATGTCCAAGTGTTGGATACCTTTTTCCGATCCAGTCGCGTATTAGTTCGCTTGTCCCTTACTAAAATTACGTATCTTCTGAGCTCTGTTTGAGAAAACGCGTTACATCGGAGCGGTCCTGAGAAAATGCGTAAATAACATGTGCCTGTGAGAAACTACGCAAATACAGTGACTTCCCGATATATCGCGTAACCAGCAATTTTTTGGAACTTTCTGGAAGGCACGTAGAAGTTACGTGTTTTCTCAAACAGGTCGCAGAAGATACTAAATTTTAGTTAGGGGCAAGGGAGTTGGAGTAATCCCCGGCTAGAACGAAACTTCACTTTGTCGTCTCTTTCTCGTCTGCAATGAGGATACGACACGGCGTAGCCACTACAACGGGTTGGAGTGGAGACCACTTTGCACGACGACTTGGCTCCTCCGTTTGTCGTAGCGTCTAGGTGTACCACCTTGCGTTGCCGTGTCAGCCTCTCGTCTACCTCTCGTATCTAAGTGGCTGCCAGTTTCCCGCAAATTCAGGTAGTTCTTTTTAGACACAAAGTAGCCTCAAAGAATGACTCACGATTTGGACTTTTTTAATTTCTAGGTTTTAAGCATGGCCCCTTACCAAAATCGTCATTTATTTCATTAAAAAACAGTGTCCCTTCGGCGAAATTTTGTTTTAAATTTGCAAAGGAGTACCTAGTAATTCAAAAACGATATTACTCAAGAGCCATTTAAATCGGTATGAACGATTCTGCGAAATTAGGAAGGAAAATTAAGGGGACTCGACCCGGCTCGGGGCTGTCACCACCGTCGCTCTCTCTCATTCCCGTCGTAAAGAAAAAAAAGACAGACCGATAGATTTTCACCCTCACGCAGCTACGATGGATGCCAACTGCGATTCGATAGTCGTCATGGCCGACACAATCCAGCGTTATGTTTACTTTTCTTTCTTTCTCGCTAACAATCATAGAGACAGCATGGTAATAGCTGGACAATAGAGGTCTCCAACGAAACTGGGAGACGGAAGCTGAAGAACGAAAACTCTTCCAGACCGGAAACTCTCGAGAGCAGGTATGAGAAATATTAATGTACTAGGCCCTCTGGCTGGTCAAATACGGCAACTAACCACCAAATTCACTCAGAACACTATTCAAGTTTCTCATACCTGCCCTCGAGAGTTTCCGGACTGGAAGTGGTTTTGTTCTTCAGTCTCCGTTTCCAAGTCTCATTGGAAACCTCTATTCAGACGTGTTCAGTTAAGAGCAAAAAACGGAGTTGGCGGGAACTATACTAACAAACTGATCAGTTTCGTTATAATTTATTCTATGTGGAAATCAACTGTGTACACACCTTTGAATTCAGACGACTTTCATTGTAGACTTCATGATCCAGATCGCAATACTGCTGAAGGTCAGCCTTTGTTCCCTTCCATTCGTCCTTGATTTCAAGCAATTTTTTGTCTCCCTCATTCTCTTCTAAGGCCGCTGTTTCGTCGAAATCAGTGTCATCGTCGATGACATTATCCTTCACATAAAAAAGAAAGAGCCTGAACTGCAACTAAGAGTACAGAATACATCTGTAGACACACCTGGTATCTGTTCTTTCAAAGTACTCTCCGTGGGAAACAAAGCTCAATACTACGGTGGATTAAAAAAAGAAAATCCAACTACGGAAATTATTAGAATTTAATGAAACTCGAAAACTGTAAGAATCGATATGACACTACATATTTGCCAAGTGGACACACAGTGCCTGTAATGGAGTACCTAAGGTCAACGTAATCGAATAATAGAAAAAATATTATTGGGACAATTTGTTCCTTACATTGTATTTAAGTTTGCAATACAAAACTGTTAAAAAGGAGCAGTACACTATGTATCTCAAGTACTAATATTTATTGCCAGTGTATTTTAATTTAAAAACTTACTGCATTGCCATGCCATCAGTTACAACGTACAATGAATTAAACTATGGAGTCAGAAGGATACCATAAGTTTTGTCAAAATTTGATCACATCACCCCCAAAACATGTGCAGGAAAATAAGTGCCAGGGTTTGCATTACTTAGGGGCCGTTCACAAATGACGTCACGCTTTTTGGGCCACTTTTTAACCCCCACGGCCCCTCTTGTCACGGTCTGTCACGAATTAAGGACCCCCACCCCTGCCCGTGACGTCACGTTTTTCATAGTTGCCCAGAATTGTGTGAAATTGTTAAAGCTGCACCCCTTCGTTGTTCTTTTTCTGATTGGGCAGGTAATTGGCTTGAAAAGAGAAAACGTAATATTTATGTACAGGGTTTTGTCCTTTGAAAATTCTGCAAACTGGTTTGCAAAGTTAAAGTTTGAAAACAAAATACAAGCTTCGAAAGTTTGCAAATAGAACAAAAACATAATAGGTTTTGAAAAGATGGAAAAACAGAACTTAAATAAAATCACAAGAAGTTTCAAAACTTGGGGAAGAGAACTTTAAAACACAAATTTCAGAAAATTACGACCAACCTGTGTTGGCTTAATTCGTTCTTTTAAGGAATTGTTTTCTAATCTTGTAAGGGCAGTTTTTTCATTTTCTTTATTCTTCTGAAAACGTATTTATTTTGTTATGTGATCCTTGGGCAAGATCTGATGAATCAAATGCTTCATGAGAAAACGTAACGTCACGCCACCCTGACTCCCACCCTCCCCTCTGTCACACGAAGTCACGTTTCGGTCTACCCCCTCTCCCCCAATTCGTGTGACGTCATTTGTGAACGGCCCCTAACAAGCTCCATTTGTATTGCAAAGTCAAAGCAGTACACATTGCAGTTCCTTTGCAATACTTTTGCTTGAAAAATTGCAATACATTGTCTACATTGTCGTACACAATCTGTACCCTTAGGAACACTTTCATTGCAAAATCAGTAACAGTGGAGTCGGGTGCGAATCGATTTCTTCTTTTGATCGGGCTGCTTCTGACACAAATGGGGATACCGAAAGAAATTTTTTTGACCAAATTGGAACGTTTTTCACTTATCATACTTCGATAAACTCAAAAAAACGAATGGACACCTGTCGTACATATTTCCGAGGCTTCAAGGCATTTACAATATGTGAAATAAGGTGCTCCGGTACAGATTGCGCTAGCTCCTAGGCTGAAAAATTCCGTTTCTGGAATTTAAGGAATATTATCCTGGTGGATTATAAAAGCACATGCGGCCCGAATGAAACGCAATGTTGCGCCCTTTGACCCGGCATTAGGAACATGAACAGACGTTCGGTGGCGTTTCACCCGTGTTTTGGGACACCCTGCATGAAACGTCTTCAGCAAGTGCTCACACACTAAAAATAGCTTACGGAGAAAATGTCTACGTATTACAAACAATATTCAGCCACTGTATTACGAAGTATTGTGTTACAAAGTATTTTCTATGCAAGGGTATTGTTTGTAACCTACAATTTCTTCGCAATGCAAAGGAAATATAGTTTGCACCAGTTCGTTATCCTAAGCATCAAGATACTTTGTACTGATCTGCGAGTTCATCGATTTTAAAAGAAAAGAAAATTTTATATTACCTCTTTCAGCAGGCTAGGATGGTTACAGATCTGTCGTAGTAGCAAAATGCAGTACATGTGCTTTCTCTTTTTATCCACCTGGCTGCGTTGTCCTTGTGGCACCACGTTTGAAGTACTTTCTGAAAACATAGTGCCGTAAAAACTAGTAATAAAGTTCTTAAATAGCGCGGATCGGCAATAATCATGGGATAAAACACGTGGACCAAGATGACCCATAGCGCATACACTGTAAAAATATTTATCGTCATTTTACGACAATCCTCTGGCTAAATCTGAAAAACGAATAAGTGGTCACAGGCCAAGTGACGAATTACTCGTCACCGATTTTTGGAGGGGCAAGGGCAAAAACCGCTAGAAAAGTGTTTCTTCTTAAAGTTTGGCGCTGTGTTAGAGTGAAAATCTATTGCTTTCATTCTTCTCTTCTTTACCGCGGGAATGAAAGAGAATAAAAATAAAGGTGGTGCTAGCCCCCTGACCCGAGTCGTGTCTCCGTAAATGTAACTTCTTAATTTCGCAGAATTATAGGTACTACTCTGTCAATTTTAAACAAAATTCAACAGAAACAACGCTTGTTTCCATCAGAAAATAGCAGTTGTCATAATGAGCCAAGCTACCCAAATTCTGGCACTTACGATAAGGCTACTTCGTGCCTATAAAGAATTCTAGAACGAAGAATAATCCAGATTCTGCAGGACGAAATCTATCAGGTATCCATATATTACGCGCGATTCTCGATTTCAAGTTTCGTCTGCGAGAATCTGGATTAAGCTTCATTTTAAAAAACATTTTTGACGGCGCAGCACTAGACCCTTCCTTATTTTGCCGATTTGAGAAATCTAAAGTGTTCCACCCTAGAAAATATCCCTTTTGGTGTCCATTTTCAAAAAAACTTTGTCCGGTCTCGATATGACGCCATTAAGTGCTACCGCGGAGGGGCTAAATGCCCCTCTACAGCGCAAAAAATAAAGTTTCCCAAAAAAATTTGGTAGAATTAACATTGTCAAGTCGATGAAGGTAGCGTCCCAAAGGACTAAAATTTCAAGAAAAAACGTCGTATCTCTTACGGTTTCGGAGATATCGGCATTGAAACTGCAAAAACCGCGTATACCGCGGTTTTGCTCGGTATTGTTTATTTTTAGGCACGAAGTAGCCTATTGCAATCTTTAGGATTCCGATTTTTTTTTAGGCACGAAGTAGCCTATTGCAATCTTTAGGATTCCGATTTTTTTTTTGACATGGCCCCTTATGGACTTCTCCGAACGAAATTGTACGATTTCGATGAGAGTTTGCAAGGAGCAGGAAGGAGACACGCTGATTCAGATTCTGATGCCCATACGAAAACTCAAAGGCTGAAATTGGAGAATTTTGAATTGAAAAATTTGATAATTCGAGTCGAGCTGCAGGCTCTTATGGGCGAAAAGATCGAGTCAAGCAAAGGACTAGCCGAGCCGAGGCAAAGTTGGTGGAAAGATGAAAATTACAACCAATCAGAGCACTGCCTGTTGCGTAGTACAGCCGCAACGAAAAACGAAAACTGCTGCGTTTGAAAAGTTGATATATCAAGCTTGGGGTGGCCGGCCAACAATGCGGCAAAATGTACAGACTTTCAAACGTAACCGTTGTGAGTCGACTGTACTTCCCTCCCGTCCCGAATTTTTCATCCAACACCATGACGACGGGTGGGTAAACAAAACAATTAAGGACACCGACGTCGGTTTCATCGGTTTTGAGTTGTGCGCGAAAGTTTTGATTGTGGTTGTGACGTGCAGAAATTGGATGATGAAGGTTCTTCAAGGAACAGCTTATCAATACCATGGAGTATTTAAAAATGCTGGGAAGCAATGCTGTGCAATGAGTGTGGTAGCTTTATGTCATACTCTTCAAAAATTTCCAACCTAGTGAACCAGCCAACGAGTGCTTGAAAGTAAGATTTATCGACGTTCTCATGCCTCATGCCTGCCCCTGACGTTGAAAGGAGTTAGTACTCCTGTCATTCAATGTGAGCTGAGAATAAATATTTTTAAGTTCATAGGATTGAGGTTCGGTCGGTAGTTCCGTGCCCAGCCGACAGAGCGCGCTATCGTCGACCGCCAGAGACCGCTCTCCATCACATGATGACTGTTGTAGCAACCGCGGGGCGCCGCGTTGCATTGTTGGCGTACAGATTGAGAATGCAGTTGAGACCCTGAGCGAGACTAGGGCTAGCTTCTACTTCGGGCCTCCTAGCACTTGCAATGCTGATATCTCCGAAACCGTAAGAGATACGACGTTTTGTCTTGAAATTTAAGGTCTTTAGGGCGCTACTTTCATCGAATTGACAGTGGAAATTTTTTCCCAATTTTTTTTGAGAAACTTTATTTTTTGCCCTGTAGAGGGGCATTTAGGCCCCCCGCGGCAGCACTTCATATCGGGATCGGACAAAGTTTTTTCGAAAATGGACACCAAAAGGGATATTTTCTAGAGTGGAACACTTTAGATCTCTCAAATCGGAAAAGTAAGGAAGGGTCTAGCGCAGCACGCTTCTCCTGTTATAACGAGTAACTAATTTCGGGTTTTGCCGGATCTTACCTGGCTCAACAGTATACTTCTCGGCGAAGTCTGACACGCTTTCATAAGCACTCCTCTCGTTTACATCTAATCGTACGTAAATCGTTTCTTCTTTTTTTTCTGGTAATAGTGAAAGGCGGTCTTTCTTAAGTCTTCTCATCATCGAGGCCTGTCTCAAACACTGCCAGAGATCGACAGACAAGGGGTCTGCTTTTAGTCCATCAACACCAATCCAACTCTCCCACATTTCTCTCGAGCTAAAAGGCTTCCATTTCAGAAATTTGTAGAGAGCATACAGATCCAGAAGGGAATTTTGTAAAGGAGTCCCAGTTATGCACCAACGAAATTTTCCTTCGAGACTGGTCGCAGCTTTACTACCCACTGTATCTGGGTTGCGAATCTCGTGAGCTTCATCCAGAATGATGCGCTCCCATGACACCTTAAACAACGCGTCTTTGTTTGCCTCGCTCCTCACGACATCATATGTTGTTATAACAACGTCGCAAAGCTGTGCCAGCTTTGCAGGATCCTTCGTCCTGTGTTTCCTTGATGAGTTTTGGCTGAAAGGCCCCTAGTTTTCACATGTTTGATTATTTCTTTTTCCCAGTGGTTCATTAAGGTCAGAGGGCAGACAATCAACGTCCCCCCTTTTACTTTATTTTTACTCTCTGATTCTTCTGGGTCTTCGGGATCGGTGTCGTCGTCGGAACTCTCCGCGTCGTTTGACGACGTGGGAAAACCGTCCTTTTTAGACTTTTTTATTTCTTTTGACTTCAGTATAAGAGCAATTACTGTAACCGTTTTTCCCAGCCCCATATCATCTGCCAGAATTCCACCGGGAAACTGATTCTGATCTTTCTCTCTTGAAAGCATCCATTTAAGACCCTCTGTTTGAAAGGGATACATTTCATTTTTTAAGGCCTTGGGTCGCTTCATTCCTACCAGATCGGTCAACCATGGCTGGCATTTTTCATATATTTCAGTCAGTTTCTTTATCTCTGCAGCTGGGGACCACTCGAGGTATGGACGTGGATGGTCTGAAATATAACAAAATAAACATTAACGCCTGACCCTTAAGAGCTTTTAAATGTTGCATACATTTGTTGCTGAGAGTTTACTTTCACGTACCTGCGCTTAGAGCGCCAGATGTACCAGCAGCGTTAGGGGGATGAATCACATGGACATAGGAACCTTGGGAACAAATACAGATCAGTGACCAATTTTTAAAAAATGGATAAGGGGAGGGTTGACGAAAAGTCCAGAAGGAAAAGTTCGGCCCTAGGATCGGCCGTTGGTGGGTAGGTCATGAGGCAATGGCGACGGTGGGACAGAAGTGGGAGAGGAAAGCCCTCGTTTGCAGCCCGTCCTGACTCGTTTCTTCAGAACCCGCGTAAAACGTATCGTCGGTTAACTCTTGCGATAAAACCGAAAAGGTGGGAGACAACGAACGAAGAAGACAACTTCGAATAAGTTAAGGGTCTCCAATCGCTCTTTTTTTTTTTTAAGTTCATTGATCATAAATCGATAGTTCAGGAGGAGATCTCATTTACCCAAGCGGGGCTCGGTCGGACCCTCTTCATATTGTCCGATTTCAAAATTCCAAATTTTCTGATTTTTTTCTCACCAAATGGCCGAGGAATTTCTAACGCAGTTGTTAAATTTCGCAAAAGTGGGAACGACGACCGCCCCTACCGAGCAATCGTTATCGCTCAGCCACTAACTGTATGTGTGGTAAAGAACGAGTTTTTCACGCCGCCAAATTACCCATTTCCTCCTATTACACACATTGCTCGGCGTGTTATCAGAGGTCAGCTTCTTCATACAGGGACGCCAAAGAGAAGGCAGTTTCACAATTACCTTCTCGTCGTGGCTGCCAGGTCTCATTTTTGTGCAACAACATGAGGTCCAGTTGTTCATTTTTCTGCGAATAATGGATGTCGTGCAACGGCATGTCCACCAAATCTTGCCCTTGATGTGGCCCGGAATCCAGACAGAGCTGCAAAGCAATTCAACATGTGAGGACAAGCTACGCAGAAAAGTACTGATGATTATACATGAACAGACCTTATACTCCCCAACCGAAGCGCCTGGCTTTAACGCTCCGACAGCTCTAGTGAGTACCTCCGACACTGTTTTCCCAGCAACAAGTGTCTTGGACAGCCTATCGGAAGACCACACAACGAGCCAAGCCATGATGCCGAAGACACACGTTAGGTTACCTGAAACACAATCGGAGTCAGCGTTAAAGAAAGAAGAAGTTGGATGTGTTTCAGAGAAGACTGTTGCAACGGATTTTCAGGCATAACACTCCAATCCGCGCGGTCAAGAGGCATTTCTGTCATACCAGCGCGACCTACACTCTAAAAAATGAATGCTTGATTCAAAGCGATTGTCATGCGAATCTTGTATTCTTGTAGGATTTTCTTGATTTAATAATCATCTGCAACCATCTGTATGCTTGACACTAGCAGATGATGCTAGAGGCATGTATTGTATTCTTGGGGCAAGCATATGATATCGCTCAATCAAGCATACGTTTTAACCACGCATAATATGCGTGTGGGATTTTTGGTGTTGCAAGCATGAAATATGCTTAACTCAGGTTCAAATCCCAACTCGATTTGTTTTTAAATTCAAAAGTTAATCGAAGGATCCGATAGGTAACACGTAATTCATTTTTTTCCCTTTTGCAGCAGAGTAAGTGTTTGGATGAACGCAACAAAAAGAAAATATTCGAAACGGCATAAAAGTTATCTCTCAGCTGGGTCCCTTTCCCATGGTGCACGTTAACCATAGTCCATTCCCTGCTCTCACATAAGGTCATGCAGTATCAGAAGATATCGTGCAAGGGAAAACTGGTTACGCCCCGGCCGGGAGTAGAACCCCCGTCCGAACCCAGCTTACCATCGTAGTCCCTGCGGTACGGCCGAGATATTGTAGTATTTAGAGTCAATCGGAGCTCATCTCGCGCCATCATCTCTGCCAGAGTCCTCTAACAGTGGCACTTGCACTGCCGTGCAACCAAGGCCCAACAAGGGGCCCCGCGGGCCAGTCGCTGTCTGGCCGCGGTCGGAGCTAGACGTCCCTCTGTACTATGGTGGTATTTGCCAAGAAATCACTTCTGGTTCCAGCAGCCCTTGGTCTTATTCTAGTTCTATTTCCGAAATATTTCCAAAATTTCAGAAAAAAAAATGGAAATATTGGTTCTGGAGGGCAACCCATACACTTCCGCGCCGGAAACTTCAAGGGGTAGGGTAGCGCGGCGTTTCTTGTAGGATTTCACGATAAATACGCAAGCACTCGATTCTTGTTTTGTTTTTCAAATTTAATAGCGGAAGACGGTGAACCTCTGGTCACTGTCACCTTCCCACTAAGTGCTTACACTGCAAAGCCAAGTGTGGACCAAGTCCATACAAGGTAGCGTGGACCACTTTGGTCCACACTAGGAAGCATGGACCACTAGTGGTCTACACAAGGAAGCGTGGACCATCGGTGACCACGGCTTGGTCCACACTAGGAAACGTGGACCGCCAATAGTATCAGATAGGGAAAGTAAAGCGCGGTGAGGTGTGGACCTAGAGTGGTCCACACTTCCTTGTGTGGACCACGAGAGGTCCACGCTTCCTTGTGTGGACCAAAGTGGTCCAGGCTTCCTAGAGTAGACCAAAGTTGTCCACGCTACCTTGTGTGGGCTCGGTCCGCACTTGACTTTGCAGTGTACCTACACCCTACACTACTTGAAGGGTAGTGCATATTCGCGACCGAATGGTGTCATTAAAGGGACTGCAAGGACCGCAAAATGTATTTTCCGTAGTATTTGTACTTTTTTTTGTCAACACAGACGTTTCTACAAACCCAAGATCTGGGATGAATGCTTTACGTGTTATTTGTCACAGTCGGGCCATGACACGCTGTAAAATCAAGGTGTTCAGAGAGTAGGCAACTAAGTCGCCTTGTGGCAAGGCGCCTCTTTGCCTAGTTTCTCTGGCCACTCTCAGGCCCTGAGGGCCTCAGGGGTACCCTTTTCTATGCAAAATAGCAAACGGAAAAGTAACATGTGTCCAGCAGCGGGACGCAGCCTCCACAGTGGAGATATTCCGCTGCTGGACACCATTACGTTCCTGGTCACTTATTTGCATGAAAAGGGTATCCCTGATGGTGCCCAGAGATCAAAGGGGCCTTGCCACCAGGCGAATCGCCCACTTTTTGGACACCCTGACATAATAATGACCTTTTAATGTATGCTGGCGTACGAGGATCTTCGAAAGGTGCAGGTAAGGTGTCACGCTCCTATGGTCCTATCTAACGTCAGGGTGGCCAGCAGTCACGGAAGTCAGGTGTCCCGAATGGTGTTGTGTCATAGTAACGTCTACCCTTCGGGGCTGGGTGTAGTCAGTGATCGAGGAAGGGAAGAAACAAGAGGTAGAATTCACACTATGTTGCCGCCGAGTACTTACAGGTGCTGCCGCAGCGAGGGTGCACGCACGACTGCCGGCGTGTCTCCGGGCTGTCATAGGCGCGGCCTGTGCCAGCCCGGGGGTACTGATTCCAGCACATCGCGGGTTCCTCTTTGCGCTGCGCTAACCCTAGCCCTCTCTCTCTCTTTCTCTGGCTAGGGCTTCTCTCTCTTTCTTACTCCCGTGACATCAGGGAATTGTCAGGGGAAAAAATGTTTGTCAGGGAAGTCAGGGAATTTTCAGGGAATTTAACGCGCTGTCAAGGAAAATCGCGAAAAATCACGCCGCAAGCCCCTACCCCCTACTGATCACCGCCCTCCTTTCTCGTTTGATACCGTTTTCAATTGCCACGGGATCCCATTCTCACCCGCGTGCGGAGTGTGACGCCGGCCATATTCCAGTGTGTATTCTGCGTATTTTGCTTCCTTTTGCCACCTCCTGCGGTTCAAATTTGTCAGTGAGAAATGGGTTTTGGTCAGGGAAAAGTCAGCGAAATGTCAGGGAATTTGACCTTTGCGATTTGCTGGCCACCCTGAAAGTAATGGCACAACCACACTCTGAGAGACTTAGGTTTGCCGTCACAATTTTGCAAGTGTGTTGTGCCAATTCATTATTTTTCATTTGTCAATACCACTCCTCAGAAAAACGTGAAATTTAACTCTGGCGTTTGCAGGTAGGGTTACTTCTGATGAACACGTTCACACCGAAAATCGTTGCCTGACTTCGAATTCCGAATCAGTGATGTTTCTCACTGCTTATATCATACATAGTCATATACAATGGTCAATATGTCTTTCCCAAATCAAACAAGCTGGTCCGTCCCTTCCGTCAACCTCGGTGCCAGTTCCGCTGCGCTCCACCGGCACCTCGGTTCGACGGGGGGACTTGGCCAGCTTGGCCTGCCGGCGGCGTTTGCGGGGGCCTAAGGCCCCCCGCCTTAAGTCTCCCTAGAAGAGATATCGGCATTGAAAGTGCAATAATCGATTATTGCACTTTTAATGCCGATATCTTCAAAACCGTAAGAGATACGACGTTTTCCTTGAAATTTCAGCCCTTTAGGGCCCTACTTTCGTCGATTTGGGTTGGGAAATTGTTTTTCAAACAAATTTTGACAACATTAATTTTTCATTTTGGCATTTTGGCCCCCAACCGAGGCGAGTCGGACCCCCTGAACGGCCTCCAAATTTTTTTACCTTTCTCCTCTGAATCGGCATGAAAAATGGCCACGATTGACGTAACGCGTACACCGAATTTCGAAAAAAATGAAGTATGGCACACCCTAGTAAACAGGTTCTCTAAAGTATTGTTCATAGAAGTTGTTATAACAACAAGTAAAAAGGCCATAAGAGTGCAACTAGAAGCCACACATAATGAAGAAGAGGACTTCTATGTGCACCTGCCAAAGCGCTTCACGCCAGTAATTGAGGAAACATAAGGAAGTACCAGTACATCTGCGAAACAAGTAAGCCTTTCTTTTTGGCTTTCACCGGATTCAAAGGCAGGAGTTTTAAAATTTTGTTTACTCGTAACCCTAACTAGGCACCTATGCACTAATTTGCTTTTGGTTTCAATTTCGATCATCTCTATTTTCTAGTTTTAGGATTGTATGAATCTTCATGTGTATGAATACTGTGTTTTGCTGGTTTTTTTTTACTAAATTTCTTTCTTAGCAAGAGTAACATTTTTATTTGAAATCATAAATGATTCACTAGTAACTATCAATTACCTTAGCATGTTTTTCATTTTTCGGGATTCCTCTTCATTGTGTTATGTCCCTTGTTAAAATACCCACAAATCTTCTAGTTTTAGGTTTGTTTTGATCTGCATGTGCATGAATACTTTGTTTTTCTGGTTCTTTCCTAAATTTGTTTCATAACAAAAATTACTATTTTTTTGAACTGATTAATCAATTACTAATTATCATAATCAATTACTTTTACTTTTATACCTTTCATTTTTTGGGCTACCTTGTCACACTGTATTGGTAGTAGTTTAAATACCAACCAATGTTGTCTTCAAGTAATGATTTCCTTCCTTACCTCAGAATGGACTACTACTGTCAGTTTCGTTCATTAGTTTCCTTGCATCTGATTTCTTTATGGTGTGTAATCTTTTCCTCACTGCCTTCAACCCAGGAGCTTAAAAACTTAAATTATACGCAACGCCAACAAGCCATTAATGCACTAACTTGGCACCAATTTGCATGTGCATGAAAACTTTGTTAAATATCTTCATCAATTACTTTTACACATTTCATTTTTGGGCTCACTTTTCATTGTGTAATGGTGTACTAGTTAACATGGCCATCAATGTTGTGTTCCAAAATGATTACCTTCCTTATCATGGACTGCTACTGTCAGTTTCATACATTAGTTTCCTTGCATTTCCTTGCTATTACCAACACTTTACTGTATGAATTGCCAATTAATAAATATATTTGATAATGAAATGACTATTTTATATTCACCACATTCCTGAAAAAATGCACAATCCCAAATTAACTTTTATGGATTGGTTTATTTGTCACAATTTCTCTGTCACGCTTCCTGCCACACATTCTTTGTCACACTTCCTCTGATGTTCTTTACTATCCCAATAATTTCTTTTTAGACATTTAACATACCCTGTTCTCCTTACACACACATTTCGATTGTCAATTATTAATGTCATGTTGCTGAACAAACTAGATTAGTTACACTTTCTCTGCCAGATTCACTCACGCTACCTCTGACAAAATTCTCTCTTACTGTTTTTCCCTTCACATTTTCCTCTCATACTTCAGTCTTAGACCCAACACTATACTGTCACAATATATCACGTCACGAACATGTCACTGGCAAAAGTGATTATAAAAAAACAAAAAAACAAACAAGATTAAGAATCAAACGGTTTATGATGTGTTTATTAAATCATCACATTTTGTTCTGAATATTAACACTTTTTCCGATATATACTTTTTAAAAAAACTATTGATACTGTATGTCTTGTTTCTTGACTGTTTTGTGGCCGTTTTACTGACTATTCGCTTGACTTTGAACTCTTTAAGATGACTTTTTGGAATTAGATAATGACGTTGCTATTTGTGGACACTTGGCTTCCTAACTCTAGGCAGGCCCTTCTCTCACTAGACCTTGTTCCTCTTATCAAATAAGTTGCCTGACACATAGACGCCAGTTTTCCCACACACCCGACGAAACAGCAACGGTATGGGTCTCCTTTGGACCGTGTCGCCTATCGGGGTGGGTGCGCACGTTGAATGGGTTGCCTACCCGCGGGCGATACGTAGCTCAGCTGTTCCGAGTACTCCACTCTTGAGTTCAGCCGCCGGCTGAGGTGCTCGTAGAATGAGTTAATTCCATACACGGGACGCTTTTAGCATATCAGATCCCCCAATGGATTACAACCGGAATGGGGTCGCGCGTAAAATGGGTTGCCCAAGCGCAAGGAAATGACCCACACGTTCTAGGCGTGTTTAAAACCACGCATTCGCACTCAAAACTGATAAAAAACACATGCCCCCGCACTTCATTCCAGCACAGCATAGGAGAAAAAGAACAAAACCAATGACGCGGGACCGGAAGACCAGTCATACATGTTTATACACTAAGAAAAAACTGTGACTTAAAACTTTAACTCAAAACATAAAACTTTAACTTACAATACTTTTTAGAAGTGAGCCAGAATGCTGCCTTAAAAAAATTCGAGACTAGTATCAAAATTAGTCATGGAGACAAATTTAAGTTGATGAAACCTAATCGTTTGGCTCTAAACGCTCGCGAACTCGCTCCGCGGATTACAATCCACCCACAGGAACAAGCCCGTTCAGACAGGGCTGTTCCTATCAGGGGACATTGGTACAGCACAGCTGTTTACTAGTTATAGCTCGAATAGACGTCTTATAGACCGTCTAAAGATGTCTATCCGTAGACGTCTTTCAGTATAGAGACAGTAGACCATCTACAGACCGTCTATGCAATATCTAACGATAGATATAGATGTGTTAGATGTTCTGAAGACCGTCTATAGATATCGACCATGAGACCTTTTGTCGACATAGATAAAGTAGATACGCTATAGATCGATCGCAGACATCGAGACGCAGTCTAGTAATAGATAAAAACGCGGTAGACCGGCGATAGGCAATGTATAGATATCGACCAGGAGTCCTTCGATGGACGTAGATGAAGTAGATACGTCATAGATCGATCGCAGACATCGAGACGCAGTCTAGAAATAGATATAGACGCGGTAGACCGGCGATAGGCAGGCAACCTATAGATATCGAGTGCAAGACATAGACTTAATAGATGTCACAAAGATGCTCTTTTCCCTATCTACTACGGTCTATCGACGTCTATAGACGGACATAGATGCACGTCCGACGATCTAAAAAGATCTATAGACGTCTATAGAGCACGTAGAGATTCATTAGATAATCTACCGTCGTCTATAGATATCCATTTTCCGTGTGGGCGATCATCAAAATTTGAAGGTTTTCTATAAACGATAAGTCGGCGTACACACGTCCGAACGAACAAAAATGACGCATCAGACTATAAGCCCGGCTCCTGCCGTTTCTAAAGAAGCGCGTCGGGACGGGCTAAAAACTTGCAAAAGTTGCTGTTTTTGAAACAGAATCTTTAAGTTTTCGTCAAGTAGTTGCTGGGTCTTGACTATAGCCAATCTTTCCTATTTTTCCAATACTTTTCCTATTTTTCCAATACTTCCCAAGTCCAAGAAAGATTCCGAAATATTTCTTAAATATTTCCAATTTTCCCGGAAACATTTCGGACCCCCGATTCTCTACCGAAGGGAAGGAGGAGGTCAACCTACCCACCGCTTCCACCCCCACTTTATACTAATAACCAGTCTCGAGAGACTTTTTCTGATTTTCACTATCAAAGGCGAGTGTGCTTAGTGCATGGAGTGGCTCGCCTAGGCCTTCGTCGAATAGCCTTCACTATCCACACAGTTACAAAGACTGACCGAAATTCAAAGTATCCGAAAACGCGAGAAATACAAATTACTAACATTTGTGGAAGTGTGGAGGAGGTTGGTAGCTGGGTCACTGATAGTTAGGGTTTCTAATTTTCCAGAAAAAATAATTTTTGAAAATTTCAACGGAAATTTTCGGAAAAGTTGTGAAATTTTCGAAAAAAATTGGAAAAAATTCAGAAATTACTCACAAATAATTCCCTTGCACCCCTGTGACAACATGTTGTCCTTAAATCAAAATCCACTTCTTAACATATTCGACTTCCCAAATCTTTGATATCTGTGAAATACTATGACACAACGCTCTAATCGCGTGACGTATGGTTTCACGTTCGCGGAAATTCGAATTTAGAGTTCGCGCCCGTGCCCTAGGGGCCGTCCATAAAGTGCGTACGCTCATTTTCGCCCTATATCCCCCCCACCACCCCTCTCCCCTTCGTCCTCTTGCGTCCGCTTTTGAAGAAAACATCGACAAATATAACCAAAATGCTAAAATCTTTACATTTTAACAAATTACGATGCGAGTTGTAAAGATAAAAATAAAAAACGTTGCGCACATGTCCTTCAAAGTCCGCTTTCGACGACCTCCCCCCGCCCCCCCTTTCCGCCCGGACGTACTTTATGGACGGCCCGTTACTAAGCCAAGCTGAATAAAAAACTACCCATTTCCTTCACACATGAGTAGTGAAAATTGAGGATTGTTCCCTCTACTGTTTTAAATGACACAAATAGTACATGCGAATCTACCAGGGAAATCACTGTAAATCGTAGAGTGATGTTCCTCGCCCTTGGAAGGGTGAGGTTTTTGACTCAAATTTCCTTGCCCTCCAGAGGGTGAGGTTTAAAACCATCACCCTAAAAGGGCGAGGTTTCGCGGGATCTCGCCCTAAAAGAGCGATGTCGGGGGGACATCGCCCTAAAAAGGCGATGTTTGTTTACCTAACTGGGCGACGTTTAAAACCCTCGCCCTATTAGGGTGACGTTTAAAACCCTCGCCCTATTAGGGTGACGTTTAAAACCCTCGCCCTATTAGGGCGATGTGTTTTACATCGCCCAAATTGGGTAACGAACCTCACTCTTCGATTTACAGTGATGGCACTATACATGTTCAAGCCACCTGTGTGGTTTTAAAGGTTTTGTGTGAGTTCTGGGTAAAGAAATCATATTTTTCCAACTTTTCCAACCTTTGTGAAAATTTCCGAAAATTTCCGGAAATTTTCCGAAAATTTGGATATCCGACCGTCTATATTTCCGGGCGGCAGCGGTGACGGCAGCGAATCAGAGGTCACGTGGACGCGTTGCCATGAATATCGGAATGTGTTGACGTGCTCGGTGCCACTGTCGTGTGGGGAATACCGCGAATGAATCAAAATGGATCAAAATTAGAAAAAACGATCTAGATGTGTGCCTACTGTACATCAGTTTCCAATTTTATGCCACTGTTCTCTGGAGTGCTAAAAGCGTGCAGATCTAAACCTGCCCATAAAAAGTCATCTGCACACCATTTTTAATACTTTTGAAAACCTTGGAAACACACCCATTTTCGGTTATTGATCGGAAAATTGCAACGGCACCTCTTAGTTATTTCTTTAAGGTTATTTTGAGGGAATATCCAGGACCCATCACGAGGACATGGGTGGGGGGAGTACTCTCAAGTAGTACAACAATTCTCACACCCACCCAGGTGTTTTCGATTTCGAAAAAGAAGTGTTGTTCGCTACACCCTAGTGTGTGTGTGTGTGTGTGTGTGTGTGTGTGTGTGTGGTGGAGGCTATTCGACGACGACCTGAGCCACTCCATGCACTGAGCACACTCGCTTTTGATAGTGAAAATCGGAAAAATTCTCTCGAGACTGGTTGTACGCCTGGAGGGTAGGCAGGACCTCGACACACACGTCAGACTGCTGTCTACCCTCCAGGCGCTAGACAGCGTTTTTTTCCCTTTTTAGCCCGTCCCGACACGTTTCTTTAAAAAGGGCAGGAGCCGGGCTTATAGTCTTATGCCGGATGTTCGTTCGTTAGGACGTGTGTACGCCGACTTATCGTTCACAGAAAAACTTCAAATTTGGAGGATAAACTCCTTTGTTAACGCAGAATCACGTACGGTGGCAACAATTTTCGATTTATATCGCATTTTTGATTAATGAAAATACGTCTGCTTTTGTTTTTTTAGGTTGGGGGGGGGGGGGCGCCGCGAGCACACCATTAACATCGCGGCGCGCACAGGGACGGGATCAGGTTAACGATTTTAAACGTTACAAATGCATCTGCTATCGGGCACTTCTAGGGAGACTTGAGGCGGGGGCCGAAGACCACCGCAAACGCCGCCGGCAGGCCAAGCTGGCCAAGTCCTCCTGAACTGGCACCGAGGTTTGACGGAAGGGACGGGTCAGCTTGTTCACATCAAACTTATTGCGCTTAATGCAGGAAGGGCAGCAACGACATACTAATGTGATCTCGCAGAATATCTGAAAAGCAAGACATTCAAAGCAATGTTCCAAATACTAGAAAATTTAAAATTAGAAATTTCGGATATTTTTGGGCTGCAAACGGTGGATGAGTCGACGGGTGCCTTCTTTTCCATCTTAAAGGGCACAGGATACCTCTAAGAACTCTCACACCGGGTATCATTGATCTGCAACCAGGTGTGGTCACACCTAAGAACCGTTAAGGGGTCGTCCATAACGTACGCGATTTTTGTCCGTTTCCCCCCCCCCCCGCATTCTAAAGATCTCTGTCGTAAATTTACGACAAAAGAGTCGCTAAGTTTGATAGCGAAACTGTGCAGAGGCGTTTCCGTAGTTTTCATATGACAAATATCGTTTATACACAAAAGAAGTCGGTTCGTTGTCGTATTGTTTCGACTTAACTCTCGTAATGTAATGACATTCCTCTTCCGGCAACGACTTTCTCGTTATGTTACAATAAAAACAACCATGATCGTTATGGAACGAAAAGTTCGAAAAAAAATCGTTTTTTTACCAATTTTTTAAGCAGTGCAGCTGAGCTGGCGTTAGCGCCTTTTAATAAACTTCCAACGCGTGGAAACTTGTTTATTTTTTTATCTCTTTTTTATCTCTCCCCCCCCCCTCCCCTACCCCCACGTACATTACCGTACAAAATCGCGGACCCCCCCCCCAAGTGTGTACGTAATATGTGGACGACCCCTAAGTGGCGTTTAGGTGCTCACATTATACATGCCACAGAAACTTCGAGCGACTTGAGAACCTGCTGAACGTCGTCCCATCACGCTCAAATTCTGCACACGCTCATTCTAGACTAAGACGCGCGTAAATGCGGCCGAGTCAGTATCAATTATCATTTTGTGAAAGTAGCATAGGTTTTCATCAGCACCCGCTTCTTTTTGCCCCGCGTAGCCGGTGTCTTCGCACGTCTCTTCGCGCTCCAGCCGTGCGCCCAGCCGTGCGCCCAGCCCCCCCCCCCCCCCCCCCCCACTCCGGCCAGCCGCGCCGGAGGTACCGGTGGGGAGGGGCGCGTTTTAACGCGATCAATACGGCTCCACGTTTGGCTGTCCGATGCCCCCGGAACTTGGGCTCCTAGTTGTTTACCCGTCGCGCTGCTTGTTGGGCGCCGGGTTTGCGTTTGCTCCGGGGTTGACTCGTTCTCGAGTCAGTTGGGGCCTCCGCATGTGCTTCACACTAGGGTGGTCCAAAAAAAGGTTTGAAAGTTTTGGGGGCGGTTGTAAAAGTGGGTGCGGTTACACATAAAATGCCCCCCCCCCCCCAAAAAAAAAAAAAAATCAGCTTAATCGGATAAAATTTGACCCTGCCGAAATGCTTCTGAAATTTTGACCAATGTAAGCTCTTCGGAAAAAAAAAATCGAAATTTGAACCAAAAGTATTTTTACCTAGTGAAACATCCCAAATTAACACCCGTTGAACTCAAATTTCGTCTATTTTGCTGTATCTCTCCGTTTAGGAGTTACAAGCTTTTTTGAGCCTTTTTAAGAAGCTTTCATACTTTTGAACGCACAATTTTCGTATCTTCCGGTGTGTAAGAGGTAGAGAGCTGCAAGATAGCTTATTTTCATCGCCATGCTTCAAACGACCCCATTTAAAAAAAATTCAAAATCACCCCCAGTTCAAAAGATAATTTTTTAAATTTCGTGTTTTTGCAGGTTTTTGTGCAAAACGAAATAAATATATCGTTTTAACGACTAAGCTGAATTTTTTTGGAGGCCGTTTTACGTGTAACCGCACCCACTTTTACAACCGCCCCTAAACTTTTCAAACTCTTTGTTTCTTTGGACCACCCTAGCTTCACACACACACCTGTGGCGCAGGCCCTATTCCATGCCCTGGAAGTCCCAGACATCGGCAGTCGTCACCTGTCCCTGTTGAGCTTCCCCTCCCCATCCCTGGTCAACACCATCAACAGAAGCTGAGGATGCGTCCGCAGTAGGGTGGTCCAAATCCGAAAATGTTGAAAAAGTTTTGGGGCCGACTCGCAAAAAGTTTCATTTTGGCATTAACAAAATGTGTGCCAAACCAGAAATCCGTCGGACAATATTTAGGGGTCGCGCAGGGGTCACGAAGTGCCCTTATGAAGAGAGAAAATCAATGTTTTTTGAAAATTCCCAATTAAATATCTTAGGTCAACCTGGCCAAAGTAGGAGGCTAAAGGGATAAAACTTCAAAGAAAACACTCTATCTCTTACGGTTTTCGAGATATCGGCGTTTAAAGTGCGTAAATCAAGCAAAAACATGAACAAGACAGGCATGGAGAACGCTTTACCGTTCTAGGACAGGCTCGTTCTTTGGGGCTGTTCTGTTCAGATATCACGTGGACACTTAGAGGAGAAGGGGGGCTCACGCAATGTCCACAACTGTCCAGGTGAATTCAAATGATGAACAGTTTTGATTTTTTTAAAGTGATGCGCTCGTTATACTAATGCAATATTTTTCGCGGTTTTCCTCTTTTCTCTATTAATTGGTAGAAAGCGTTTCATTTCAATAATTTTTTTTAAATTCAAAAGTATATTGAATCCTCAAGATTCAGACCCTGCAAATAAAAAATACAACAACAACAAAAAACGGCAAAAATGGGTGGGTCCTACCTCGTCCCAGACTTCCGTCCGGAACCGTTCCTGCTTAACTTCGGTGTTCGGATGGGAACCGGTGTACCAGGAGTTGACCGCCGCTAAGACACAGGCACGACGCAGCCACCTTGGTAGGCAGGCTTCCGCAACGGCCAACATCGCCCCTTCCGCTGACCAGATTTCAGGAGTCAGCCCCCTTCGACCAGCCAGTTGGTCTGTGGCCCTGAGGCCACTCCCTCGCGGATTGAGAGGGAGGTAGGATGCCCAGATCGTACACGGCCGAAGCCGATTGTACTCTACCCAGCAAGCCGAGTAGGTGTTGCCCGAATACTCCAGATTCCGAGGCCTTACGCTTGAAAAATGTAGAAGGCCGAACCCTAGGCCTCTACAATTAACTTCTGCCGAGTCTTGGCAAGCACCATTCCCCTGCTCGGGCGTCGAACCACTGTTCCTCAGCAGTGTATTCAACCTCCGGGGAATGGCCGCGGCCCAACGTCCGCGGTCACTCAGACAACACACCTTGAACACGTTCTTTTGGTATATTTTACCCACCATCCTCGGTCGGCAGACTTCAGAAAAATTCTTCCTGGCCAACTTCACACCCGTGGCAAAGAGTTGAACCCCGCACCTTGCGGTCGTCGACCGGTCTGCTAGCCCACTACGCTGCGGAGCTATGGTGGAGGGCATAGGCGCGCTATCGATACTTTAGCCACTGTTGTCCCGCAGAGAGCAGCACCGTTGGCTCCGAGAGATGGCGCTAGTGGTCAACGGCGTTTTCTGGCTCGCGCTGCTGTTATACATACAGCAAGTTACTCTAGTCTCCGGGCGAGTCCCATTCGCACGTGCCCTGTGATGTTGATTTGAGGGCAGCAGTTGGGCATGTTTGAAGTATTCGACACACATGTTTCGTACTGAGTGGTTAGGAAGCGAAGTGTTATGAGAGTGATGAATTTTCTAGATAAAAAGAGTATGCTATTCAGAAGTCAACAGGATTCTGTCTGTAAAACAAGTACTCCTGTCTTGAGAACATTCACACACTTGGAACTTAAAAATTTTGGTTTCTGATAAGACAAAAAGTTTGCACTTTAAACGCCGATATCTCAAAAACGTTACGAGATACAGTGTTTTCTTTGAAATTTTAGCCCTTTAGGGTCCTACTTTGGCCAGGTTGACCTTAGATATTTATTTGGGAATTTTCAAAAAACATTGATTTTCTCTCTTCATAAGGGCACTTCGTGACCCCTGCGCGACCCCTAAATATTGTCCGACGGATTTCTGGTTTGGCACACATTTTGTTAATGCCAAAATGAAACTTTTTGCGAGTCGGCCCCAAAACTTTTTCAACATTTTCGGATTTGGACCACCCTAAGTCCGCAGGTGTTATGTTCCCAACGATCCTCCGTCTTCTCTGCACTTTAGGTTATTGTTTTCGCACGCACCCTCAGGCCTGAATATCCGGTAGGCTGGAAGCGGATTCGCCGAGATTTTTCATGATCGGCTTCAGGTTTACTGGATCCAGTATGCTACCAACCGGGTTCGGTTATCATCATGTCAGATCTAGTTCCTTTCTCATCGCATCCGCTGTGAGCGAACAGAATCCAGCCTGGGGCCCAGTCGATCAACTACGAAAAGGATCTGGTGCTTACTGGATCCAGTACCAGTTAAGCGGATCTGCTAACCCAACAGGATCCGGTCTATAATCAGCAAATTTACTATACGGAGGAAATCTGCTGATCACTCCGGATTCAGCCAAGGCAGAGCAGATCCGCAGTCAGCGAACGCGACTGCGGTGGGGCTTGATGGAACTGTTCTAGCGGTTTGAGCAAAAATAGTTTAGGTGACGCTTACAGTGTACAACGGCACGTATTAGCGACATTGCGAGCAAACAAGAGTTCTTAAATGCGACTGCACTGAGAAAAATCTTTGGCTCCTGGACCAAAGGGTAGTTTTGTGCGTTCCTCCTGGACCAGTCCTGGACCCTACATCTAAAACGTTTAATCCGTAGTTCTAAATTCTACAGACACGGGGGCAAAACTCAAGACGCAGGCGTTTATCGTTTAGTGCCTGGCGCTAATCGTTTAGTGCCTGGCGCTAACCGTTTAGTGCGTTCCCAGACTTTCGGCCTGGGGACTCCAGACCAGAGCCAAATTTTTTTCTCAGTGTAGACTCACCGGCGACCTGCTGGTTTCGACCGCGCACTGCCCTCAACTGAGTGGTGATGTGAACCGCAGCTGCAGGGAGGAACTGGTCCACGTCGGGCGGAGGGTTCGGGCTGCACTGGCCACATGTCAGAGCGCCGCTGCCGTGTGCCCAGCCTCCCCCCCCCTCCCCACCCTCCCACTTCGGCCAGCCGTGCCGGCGGTACCGGTGGGGAGAGGCGCGATCAATACGGCACGCACACAGGCGCGAATTTTCACCTTGTCCCGACAGCGGTTTAGTTGTGGCCACTGATCTTTTTTCTCCGTAAGGAGTGGGCTCATGGCTTGGTTCATATAAAAACCACGGAATGTTAATTGATTTGATGACTTTTTTATGACTGTAATGAAGCTCGACCCATGTGCAAATTCCATCTGAAAAATTTCCAGGTGGAAAATATTTTCCAAGAGGAACTCTTTTACCAGGTGCATTTCGAAAAATAATTCCAGCTAGAAAAATCGTAGTAAATGCAGGTGTAATTCTAATAAATTCATTCAAAACTGAGGAAACTTCGAGCTAAAGACAACTCTCAGCTTCCGGCTCGAAATAAGAAACTAATACTTCTGTCTATCTTCAGGAATGCCTGTTCCAGCATAGGTCTTCGTCAGCACTCGTCCTTTTTTGCCCCGCGTACTCTGTCTTCGCGCTAAGGTCCAGCGAATAACCACTTATTTAGATATTGATGTTGGCTCACCGTGGAAAATGTTTTACTAGTAGAGGTGATTAACGGTGCGAAAGCGATTCTTTGTGCGACTGATCTTCCGGGTCCAATAACGCCTTGAAAATCCGAAAAAACAGCAAATACAGTGAAAGATAGGCATCCCGCCGTGCACTGATAGAAGGGCTCTGAGTGGAGGTCACGGTCACTAAAGGTATATAATAACAGCATATTACGCCCCAGAACCACCGGGAGTTGTTCGCGAGGTCAGTACATAACTCTAAATAAGCATAAAATAATGCGAAAAATGGTCAATGTTAGCTAAAGTGTGGCTCGGGATCGGGACGCTGCATTGGTCTAATGAGTAATACCATTAAGCAAAGCAGGGCAGTTAGGAAAGCCTCGCCCTGCTGTTTATAATGCATACCCCCCCCCCTTCCCCCCTCCACCCCCCGCCCCGTACATCGCATTCCTAAAACAGCCTAAAATCGAGGAAAAATTATGAAATTCACTAGTTTCCCTGGGCTCTCGAAATGGAGGTCTAAACGTCTTGAGGCGAGGTGACAAAATTGTTCCCGGTCGAAATTTTGACTTTTCTGGCCATTTTCTGGCGGTGCAATAGTCCGACTACTGGCTCTGAGAGTGGCGACGGTTTAAATTGTCGGCAACAATTTTGTCACCTCGCCTCAAGATGACACTCCGAGAAAAGACAGCCATGCTTACCAATATCTAAAATAGTGGTTTTTCGCTGAACCTTACTTCACGCGTCTCTTCGCGCCTTTGGTGTCGTCCATAATCCACGTGGACACTAGACCTACTAGAACAACAGTGCTTACAGCAAACTACTGTAGGCCACGGTTACGTAGTAGAGGCCACTAGACTACTCACCGGCGACCTGCTGATTTCGACCGCGCACTGCCTCAACTGAGTGGTGATGTGAACCGCAGCTGAGCAACTGGTCCCCGCGCCGCTGCCGTGTGCCCAGCCCCCCCCCCCCCCCCCCCGCCTCCCACTTCGGCCAGCCGTGCCGGTGGTACCGGTGGGGAGGGGCGCGTTTCAACGCGATCAATACGGCACGCACACTGGCGCGAAATTTTAGCCTGTCCTGACAGCGATTTTGTTGCGACCGCTGATCTTTTTAGGCACGGAGTGACCTTATAGTTTCACTCAAGATCGGACTTTTTAGGCACGGAGTGACCTTATAGTTTCACTCAAGATCGGACTTTTTTTTGAGCCCGAGCGGAGCGAGGAGCTCTCTGCATCGACCTTTCTACTTTTTATTCTCCTCACAGCAAGTGTCGTTGTTGCCGGATTCTGCATTCAGTTTCATTTCACTACCGCTAGATGGCGCCACATTGGGGGGGCGGAGCTACAAACCAGTAGTACCAGTTTCCAACACGATTTTGCTTTCATAAAACTAATTATTGAAAATACTCCATAGTACTTCCACACTCTTTATTTTTACAAAGCAATTGAAATAATAACTTTCCGTAACATTATATAAACTTATTCTTTATTCAAACCCATGGAAATGTATAATTTTTTTTTTTTTAACAATAAAGCCATTGGCAACACAACATAATATTATCATAGCAACTATCTTTGTGACAGTTGTCAAATGCACTAAATTTGAGGTGTCAAAACCACTTTATACACTCCTCATCAAGCCGCCTCCCCCCCCCCCAAAAAAAAAAAACGAGACTGCCATCGACATACAAACTATTAATTCATAAGTAGTAAAAGAAATAACAACTTTTCCTTTTCATCCCACAGGTTTTTATTGTCGCCTGGTCTAAAGCCTATTTAAATTGAAAATGATCAGAATATTACACAGCACTTACCACCAAGGTGATCACATTGCATTTCCTACATATTATGGCCGCCAATGTAGTGCAATGACTGTGACTGCAGCTTGTATAGCAAGCATACATCCCCCAAATAGTTGGACACAAGAAACTATTGATCAATGCATGAGAACAGGCCATTTGTTGTTCCAAAATTCATATGAAGTGCTATTACCCCACCAGAGACATGGTTTGTACTTAACAGTGGAAGAATTACTTCCAGAAATTTCATTCTTCAACCAACAAGTAAGATTTGTAGCTCACGCTGATAATAATTTGTATGGAGCTATTCTTAATATTCACACAACTGACTTTGGAGGAATTCCCTGTTGCGGATTAGAAGATGCTTTAACAACCTTATTTAACAGTTACAATTATGGTGCACTAACGTTCAATGAAGAAACAATATGCATCATCCACGTAAATGATGAATACAATGTATTCAACTCTCATATGACAGATGAAAATGGACTTAGAAATGGTTCAAACGGAAAAGCTGCTTTAATGACTTTCAATTCCGTAATGGATGTATCAAATCATTTAAAATTATCAGCCAACCATGAAAACGTTCCATTTACAGTTACTCCAATATCAACTCATTCATATGAATCAGTTAACACAGGTCCAGCAGAAAAAAGAATACTAAATAAGAAGAGGCATTTTCATGATTATCATACTAATCATAATGATAACACATGTCCATCAAAAGTTATCTGTGACTCCAATGCACATGTCACAAATCAACAAATAATAGATGTGAACAAAATTAACGAAAAACTTAGAAAGGATCGAGAAAGAAAACATGAAAAATACAAAAAAAATCAACAATACAGACAAAAGAAGCTTGATCAACAAAAACAAAGATACCAAAATGACGTGCTCTTCAAAAAAAATCATCAAGAAAAAATGAAAAACAAATACCATAATAATATCAATTATCAAATCAACACAATAATTAGATCAATGACAGAAGTCGGCACTAATGAAGGAATTCAAAATCAAGCAAACAGAAATAGAAAGTCATATGAAATGAAAAGAAAAGAATTGAAAAGCAAAACATCAATAGAGAATCAATATTGGGAAGAAATCAAAGATGGTCCTTCTCATGTTTGCTGTTGTTGCGCACAACTCTTTTTCAAAAAATCAATGGTTACTGAAGATGCCCTTAACTTTGCTTTAAGAATAGAATTTAAAGATATTCTCTGTTACAGAAATCATCTTGCAGAGAATGAAATTGCAGAAATCTGCAAAACATGCTACAATTACATCAAAAATAAAAAACAAACACCCAAATTTTCAATAACCAATGGATTACTTTTCAAACCAATACCTTTTGAACTCACAAATTTAAATCCTGTGGAGGAAAGAATGCTTTGTGCAAGACTACCATTCATGAACATCAGAGAAATAGGATATCAACGCCAACATGGATTACGAGGTAGTTGTATTAACGTTCCAGTTGATATTAATAACATGGTTACAATGTTACCACGAATGGACTCCGAAGACGATACAGTTCTTGTACAACTGAAAAGACGAATAGCAGATGTAAGGCCTTATGCTTATGAAAATGTACGTCCAGAAGTAGTATTCAAAGCAGCCATTTATCTGATTCAACAAGATCTTTACAAACTGCATAATATTTCTCTTAATGAAAATTTTCTACAACAATTTCAACAACTAATTGCTTCCTACAAACAGTCAAGTGAAGTAAATACTGAAAACACAGATTTACCACCAGATGAGAACATTGATGAAAATGATGCTTTACATCAACAAGATACACTGTTAACTGCAGGTTTTCTTCCTGAAACTGGAATAATACTTGCACCAGGTGAAGGTAAAACTCCTATATCACTTCTCAATGATAATGATTTAGATGCTTTAGCGTTCCCAACAGTTTACGGAGGATATCAAAGACAATTTAAAATCCCATACACTGAATCAGAAATAGCAAAGGCAGAAGCAAGAATGCATGATCGAAGGGTTGCTACCAATATCCCAAAATTGATGATGAGCTTCTGTAAGGCTCGGCTTCAAAAGTTAAGAAGCAGAGTTAGTATAGGGATAAGGAAGAAAATTAAACCAAATAAAATTACGGTATTAGACTTGTTGAATGAAAACACTGTTAATAATTTGGTACAACATAATGATGCTCTCAAAGTCCTATCAGCAGACAGAGCTTCACCATCATATTGGCAGTCAAAACAAAAGAAATGTTTGGCAATGGTCAGACAAAAAGGCCCTGCAACACTATTCCTATCTTTGTCAGCAGCAGAGAGCCATTGGGGACCTCTACTCTCTTCTCTCTACAAAAATATACATGACATGCAACTAACAGAAGAAGAAGCAGTAGCTCTTCCAACACAAATAAAATATGAACTAATAAGAAAAGATCCTATAACAGTAGCAAGATACATAAATAACAAGTTTATGGCTTTCAGGAAACTTTTATATGAACAAAATGGACCTCTTGCTCCATACCAACTGGAGGATGATTTCTCCAGATCAGAAATTCAATTCAGAGGTACATAACATTTCTATCAATGTAAATATTACAATCCTTTCTAAATATTTTTGACAAATGTACATTGCAGGATCTATTCACTACCACTGTATAATGTGGATCAAAAACCCACCAGTCTTTGATGCTGACAACCCAGAATCATGGCAGACATGTATAGATTTCATAAATTCTATTTCAACATGCAAAAAAAATGAGTCACTTGGTGATTTATTGAACAGACAATTTCACAATTGCACAAGAACATGCAAGAAAAATGTCAAGAAAAATCAGACTTGCCGTTTTGGTTACCCTCTACCACCAATGAGAAAGACAACAATATTGCTACCTCTCCCTCAAACAACTTCAAAAGAACAGAGGACAGAAGCAAAATCTCTTCTTAAATATATAGAAAGGGAATCAGAGAACATAGTAAAGATAAGTGAAAATTGTTCATTTGATGAATATCTACGGTATTTAGACATTTCAGAACAATCGTACATCACTGCAATACGGTCAAAGTTGATAAGACCAACAGTTTTTCTACAAAGAGACTTGTGTGAAAGACGAATCAATTGCTACAATCCTGAAATTCTACAATTATGGCAGGCAAACCATGACGTTCAATTTATAGTGAGTACATATGGATGTATCCAATATGTTGTTTCATATGTATCAAAATCACAAAAAGGTATGTCCAACTTATTGAAAGAGGTTGCTGAGAAAGTCTCTCACAATGACGACAATATATGTCAAAAGCTTTTCAAAATTGTTAACGCTTTCATTAACAATTCTGAGATATCTGCTCAAGAAATTGCATTGCACATTTTATCAATACCTGTCTGTATTTCAAGTATAGGAGAGGTATACATCAATACAAAACCACCAGAGGAAAGAATTGTTTTACAGAAAAGTAAAAAGGAATTGCTGAAACTTCATGAAGATGATCCTGAAAGTACAAATATAGAGGAGTTGGGTCTCCTGGACCACTATGTTGCACGACCTCTGGAACTCGAGAACACTTCATTGGCAGACTTTGCAGCTTTATATACGTATCATAAAAACAAAGCTTGTGAAAATGAAGACATCACAGAAAATAATGATGAAATTATAGAAATTTCAGAGACACGAATTGAAAACAAACTTCGCTTATTAGACAAAAGTGGATATGTAACAAGAAGGAACAAAAGAAAAATTATCAGATTCAGAGGGTATAGGGAATCTGAAGACAAAGAAAATTATATGAGAGAAAACATCATGTTGTTCACTTCATGGAGAGATGAACTCACTTTGCAACATTCAAATCTTGAACAATACTATCTTGAAAACTTACATCTAATACTTGAAAACAGGGCTAACTATTGCAAAATTAATGATAATTTTGAGGATGTACCAAAAACACCAGATATTGAAGATGAAGACACCGATGATGAATCACAACCAGCACCAGAATTTGCTATTTATGATCTCACAAATGACAAAGCACAGTTTGAGAAAGAATTCAAAAATATGGACAAAAATAAACGGTTAAATGAATTGGATCCATCCACATTCACGGTTCCATGTTTACTGAACAATGATGAGTATTTAAGTTTAGTTAGTAGTCTGAACTTAAAACAACATCAATATCTCTTAAATTTAATGCATGTAGTAAAAACACACTCAGACACCCAATTCTTCCACTTCCTGTCTGGAGGAGCTGGTGTTGGTAAAAGTACATTAATCAATTCAGTTACAGAATCATTATCAAGGTACTGGATTCATGAACCTGGAGTTTCCCCTGACTTCCCATTCATCATAAAATGTGCAACTTCTGGAAAAGCGGCATGTGAGATTGGAGGAAGTACAGTTAATTCTGCTCTCGGTTTGGGCTACAAAGTAGGACAGTTCGGAACACATACAAGGCGTCTCTGCAATGAGGTCAGAAACACCTTAGCTTGCAGGTACCAACAGGTGAAAGTCATAATATGTGATGAGATTAGCATGTGTGGTTTGAATCTATTCTGGGCAATGAATGATGCCCTTCAAGAAATCTTTGAAAACACAAAACCATTTGGAGGCCTTTCAGTCATAGTAATTGGTGACTTTAATCAACTCCCCCCTGTCAGGGACAAATGGCCATTTGAACAAGGGAATACTACCATTAACAAAATTATAGGCAACGCATTGTGGTTAAACTTTCAGATTTATGAATTAACTGAGATAATGAGACAAAGAGAAGATCGAGAATTTGCAGAAGCACTAAACAATCTCGCTCTTGGAACAACAACAGAAGAACAGAATCGACTGTTCAAATCAAGAGAGATGACAGCACTAAATTTAGAACCAAAAGATGTCCAAAACCAAGTAACAACACTTTACTATGAAAACAAATATGTTGACATCTTTAACAATCTTTTCCTAGCATCACAAGAAACGGAAAAGAAAAATTCCCCAGCTTTTGATACTTGCAATGGTTTTGCAACAAGCGCAACAAAAACATACCATTTGAACACAGCAAGTACTTTACATCATAAACTCACTCAGAAGCTTCAATACAATCTGAAATTATGTATTGGTGCCAAATACTTAATCACACATAACTTAGCAGTTCCAGATGGACTATCAAATGGTACTCAAGGTATATTAAGGAAAATAATCATGGGAAATACTAACAAAAATCAAACAGTCCCCATCCGTGTCTACATGGAATTCAAAAAAGAATCAATTGGTCAAAAAACAAGACAAACTTTCCGAGCAACTATGGAGAGAGATGGAGTAACAGAGCCTTTCACACCAATCGAAAGGATATGCAGAAATTTTACAGTGACGAGTAACTCTAGTATAACAGTAACACGTAATCAACTTCCTCTCAATCCAGGACAAGCACAAACGATAAATTCAGCACAGGGATCAACCTGTCCTGATGGGGTAATGGTGTCTGTACAGAGTTTATCAAGAAGGTATTTGTATACTTCTTTTTCACGAGCAACAACGTTAGCTGGTTTGTACATCATGGGAACTTTTGTTCCACCAAAAAAAGCTGATGAAACAAAAGATAAAACACTAGTTGAGATGAAAAGAATGAGAGAACACTGCAAGCTTCAATTTATACTAAGTTTTCCTGAAAATACTAAGACTGACAACAACTTGCTTTGCATTTTTCACAATGTCAGGTCTTTACATCTTCACCATCAATACGTGGTACAGAATCACAGTTTTCAATCATGTGATTTCCTTTTCTTCGGAGAAACATGGTCCCTACCAATTGATGATTTCACGATGAGTAATTTCACAATTGTTCATAGAACAGATTGTCACGATGGAACCAGATATGCTTTTGGAACTATACTTTTTGTAAAAGACATTCATCTGTACCACATCAATGTCTTCTACCATAAGCAAATTATCAACATTACTGGCCACACTACGGTAACAGGCTTAAAAGCATATGACTGGATTGTAATATTTGTTTATAGGTCACCAAGAGCACCATATGCAGACCTTGAAAGGACACTCCATGATTCCATAACTAGTGCACAAGATATTAGTTATAGAGAAATTTATATCATTGGAGACTTCAACATAAAATGGCAACCAAGTGATCTACAGTACACAAAATTGCAGACCTTAATGTCAAGTTACAATTACAACATGATCATTTCTGATAATGAAATAACAACAGATCACAATTCACTTATTGATTTGTGCTTTTCTTCAAGTTTAATTACTACTATTCACGTATTTGAAAGTGTTATTAGTGATCATAAACCGCTATGGTTTCAACTACCATAATTAAATTATTACATTTGCAAGCAATTGCAAATGACCCCACGTTTCTGTTTTGTGGGTGAAAATGATATGATTAACTTATAATGTTTGCAAATACTTAGCAAACGACCCCTTATATGTGTAATAAGGGTGCCACGATCACATATGTAAGTTACCAACTCATGTAACAAAAAGAGAGTAACAAGGAGGTGATCACATTCTGTAAATGCCAATTTATGTAACAAAAAGAGGCAAACAGACTTTTACATGTAAAATTATCAAAATGGAATTACTAGTAGGTTCAAGTGACTCAACATTCATGTAAAAACAGATAACAAAACACTATTTACACCAATTCAAATGAAGAGGATAAGAGTGAAATGAAAGGAAGTATTATGCTCTTAAGACTGCCATCCTTATCAACAATACTCTTACAAAACCCTAGTTTATATTAAGATAACATCGTTTTTCTTTTTCAGGATGATCATGACTACCTAACAGACGTATGCATGTGACAATATTCTTTTTTTAGTCACATTCATCTGTTCCACACACAAATTTATGAATGTAAATTATTCAAAATTAAATTCTTTAAGAAAGTGTTCTTCTGGGTAAGGTTTTTCAGCCCAATGGGTTTTTCCCTTACTCTTGGTCCAAATGGGGAAGTTCACTTATTCATATATTGACAAACAATAAAATCATTCATCAATCACAGGTTTCTTATTTATCTTCCATTACTACTTGAAAACATTTATGAATATAAAGAATATGAACCAATTCCTCATAGCACAAAATATAAATTACCCAAATGGGGGAGTTCCCCGGTTGGTTACTTCATGATCAATAAAATTACTTCTTACGACATCATTTTTCTTTTTTATTTTTCAACATCACAATTCAACATTCTTAAGTATAGAAAATTAGAACACATTGCATGAATCCATTTCAATCTCCATAAAATTATGTTACTATGACAACCAGACAGAGAAATTATAAACCTTATCCATAGTGCTTATGTTCCTCTGAAACAACTTACCTATAAAAATGTCAAACAGAATAGAAATCACAATTATACAACATGAATACATCATTACTGGTAGAAAAAACCATGTAATGAAAACAGTCAGAATGCTATCAACACCATATCATCAACCAAATCATATCACTAACAACAACAACAACAAGGTAAATATGTGAAACCAAATCTACTTTTATAATTACAGATTATAAATTTAATTGAAACCCTTTCAATTTATACTAATTTCAGAATGCTCAAAGACGAATTAAGAAAAAAAAGAACTTCAATTCTTATCACAACATTCATATGAACAATATTAATATAAACCTAACTGAACCTACAAATACTACATCAACAACGTCTGTAAGTATAAATTACATGATACAAACTTAATATAATGCTTTTTACAAACAGAAGGATTACAATAGATACTATTCGTACAGGAATCATCTTCATCATCTTCTCATGCCGCACAATATGAAACTGATAAAACTGATAATAACGTAATTTCTGATGTTTCATAAATTTGTATATAAAAATGTCCAGGATATTGTACATCATGAATAGCTTCTTTCCTAATTATTTTTTTGAAAAAAAGAAACAAAAGACTGCTAATAAAAATTATAGTTGCATTTAGTGAACTTTGTACAAAGTTACCAACACAATTCATACAAGTTATTCTTGCAAGTAAATAAAACACAAATTAGAATTGTCATTCTGTACACAACATTGACATTCAATAACAAATTATTACAGTTTAATATTTTAGAAAAAGAAACTCATTTTATTCCATCCACATAAAAAAACAAAAAACAAAATTTAACATTTCAGTGTTTAGAAAATTGTGTTACCAAGACAACCAGAATACAAATCTTTTGGCAATATCAAGTTGTTACTGAACTAATTTCAACTTCCTATACGCTTTGAAGATCATTGTTAAATATGGGAGATAACAATAATGGAAGAGTTAACATAACTCTTGTTCAGAATACATTCACAATAAGTGGAAGTATGAATCAAGTGATGAACTCACTAAGAATGTTGACAAGACCTTATAACAATTCCTTCAACAATAACACGGTAAATATACAAAAAAATAATACAATTTCTATGCTACAAACTTAAAACTTACAATTCACTATTTTAAATTTATAGCACTTCCAAGGACGCGGACGAGGTCGAGGCCAAGGACGTGGACGAGGACGCGGACAAGGTACAGGGAGATACCACCCGTACCATAACCAGGCAACAAATGAGACTTCAAATGTTGCACCTCATGAAAGTACACCTTCAACTTCATCTTTAGTAAGTAAAATGTTACATTATAAATGACAGATGTTGTCAAACACACCATAAATAATCCAATTGCCTTATAACAGGAACCACCAACAACATACAACCAAGAATCAGAATCTAACACCCAAAATCCAAACACTGCTGAGGCAGAAAATGACAATGTAAGTTAACAAAAGATTCCATTTCATATCACCATAGTAAATGAACTTTCACAGATCACATTTCATAATATACATGTTTCATTGCAACAGATTTTGACAGAAGCAGAAAGATCTGCAGACCAAGCAGCTGTACAGGCACGCCTGCAACAGAAGGAAGAAGGCAAGAAAGCTGCATTAATGCGGATGAAGAAGAAATGACTTTTCAAAATTTGCTTTCACTTCAAACTTAACCAACTTCTACTTTACCATTTAATATGTTTCAAATTTTAATGTTAATATACTTGCACTTTTACATTCAAAATAAGTACTCCAATCCGAACCTTAAATAACGTAACAAAATATTACATATCATTCATAATAAAAATCTTGCTTTATTTGAAATTGTGTTAAGAATTACTTTTACACAATAGAATATTGAAACTCCACAATATGAAAAATCTATACATACAGAAAAGTCACAACAACAACTTATGTTTTCATACTCATTTCTAATTTCTCATAGTATAGACAACGTCCCCAGAGCACGGTTTAACACGGTCGGACTACACTATAGTTCGTTCATTATACACTTGTCCCTGTTTAAAAACAGGCACAGGGGAGACATTAGTTTCGATGAAAAGTTTATAAAGCGCCTCTGATTCAAATTATTCACACCAACGAACAAACCATAACTAACGGTACAAGTCATGAAAAGTTACAAAACAGATTTGCTTTGTAGAATTTCTACACTTTCTCATACAAGTGTTTATACCAACCTCAATTTTTTTAACAAAAATTAGTAGAAGTAAAGTGTGAAAAAATGAATAATCACTTAGCCAAATATTTTCATTTAAACATTTTTATTCACAAACATCAACATTTTGTCACACATTTCAATAAATAAATCAAATCAAGTACTCAATAAACTAAAGTTGGTAGAGTTCGTTTCAATAGTTACAAAGGTTTACAAGTACTCATTATTGCAAATTTTCCCTTTGAAGTCTCCAACTCCTCACCAATATGAACTTTCTTCAAGAGCTCAATGAAGCACAAATTCCTCGTATCGCACAAATGAAAAGGTTAAATGAACTGGATATACTAACACCGCACAAAATTTTGAATGTAACTGAAACAACCACCTGCAATGGAGACTGCATTAGGTTCAATGTTATCACAAACGACAATGAAGAGTACTTCATTTTTCAAAACCCTCCACCCGGCAAAACAATTAATACTACAGTTACTGGCCTCAACAACATCATGCAACATCACTCTCTGTATTTCGCAACATACAACAATGGCAACAAATACTCCTATTTATGTGTTGCCGAAGGTAAGAAATCACTCTACAAACACTACCTTAATATTTATACACCTCTCTTATTGATATCAATATTCACTTGATACCTAGATGCATCAATTATGACAAAATTTCAAAGCAAACAGCCTCTGACAAGAAATGAAATCCCTTCGTATTTGCTGAACGCAGTATTTCCTCAAGGTTGTGAATTAACTGCAGATGAAATGAAAATCAATTACAACAACATAACACAATTGTAAATTTACAGATACTACAACTGATACAAACAGAGAACAGACTAATAAGAATTCTCTTGGAAAACGTAAGAGCTTCAAACAAATGATAAATTATTGACTTCAAAACATAAAAATATCATTCTTTTTCATGTAGGAGTGGCAGATCCAAGCACAACTTCTTCGGCTGCAGAAAAAAAATCAAGAAAATAATCATTTCGTTTACATTTAATAAGTCTTCTAGTATATGACAGCTGCTCCAAGAACAACATTCCAAATTTTTTGTCTAAGCATTAAGGTTTCTGAACATAACATTTCACATTTGGTGAGTAACTTACATCCCTTTATTATTTTATGCTGGTCGTTGTTTTAAAAACTTATCACACATTTATCATGTTTAATCATTGTTGTTGAATAAGTAACTACTATTTAATATTTGTATTGCCGGTAAAAAAATATACAATGTCCAACATGGAAACTACTTTTACAAACAGATTGTCTATTGCCATTACATTTCAGTACCCCCTGGGACTGTTGATGAGGTTAGACTTTATGAAAAATTTAAGGCTGCAGTCTACCTTCAACGTAATTTTTTTTAATTTCCTATGGTGCCCCTTACATTAAAACTGAAAGTCTCTGTGAGAAGTTATTCATACCTTCCTGACTTTTGCATAGTACCCATACAAGAGCGTCGGACGTCATTTTACACTCCAGAAATGCAGCAGACAACAGTCTCAAAACCGAGTTGAAATTCAGCTTTCTCACTCAATCTAATGGCAAAAGGAAAAGACAGAGCTAGCGTGCTCGGCTCGTCAACTGGCTGCGTCAGTGTCATCCATCCTTCTCCTGCCGCGCGAAAAATCGGACCTCTCCCTTTCTTGTGAAACAGCCCTTATTGTTGATGTGCCGAGCCGAGTCGAGCCCTGGTTAAAAGGGAGGCAACTCAAGAGTCGGGACCGCTTCGGACCCTTGAACATGCACAAGAGGCGCAACCCTGAGCGGAGCATTGTCGATGTGCGCACCGGTCGGTGCCAGTGAGAACTAGGGGGCTGCGGGCCGCGCCGCGACCAGCCAACCTATCGACAATGAAGTCTCGCCACAATTCCCCTCACATTTCCCGTTGAAACAAAAAAACTTTAAGTCATCCACGTTCACGTTCCCTTTGTAAATAAAAATTAACTACCAGCTAATCATAAAATTCTTAATTACAAAAAATGGTAAATATGAAAATTGCACTAAATCCAGTTTTGTGACACTCCGGGCCTACCAGTATTTCAAGAAGTGTAAAAGTATTTTTTCCTCTGTGAGGAGGTGGCTCATGGCTTGGTACATACAGGGTGTTTATTCTCGTTTGGGACATAAAGAAAGGGTGGCGTCATGCTATGAAAAATACAATATTGGATTGCACTGCACTTCGCTGAATCCCCGACATGTTCTGTCGCGCTGTGTATACCCCGCGCCTAAATTTGTCTAAGCCTACGACACGCACAGTGTCGCCATCTGTGCTCGCGCACCTCAATTACAACGGTGAGCTACCTGTGAATACCGATTCGCGTCATTAGGGTGTATAAAAACCACGGAATGTTAAGTGATTTGATGACTTTTCATGACTGTCTTGAAGCACAGAGCACTCGACCGATGTGCAAATTCCAGCTGAAAAATTTCCAGGTGGACAATGTTTTCCAGCAGGAACTCTTTTTCCAGGTGTATTTCGAAAACAATTCCAGCAAGAAATCATAATAATTGCAGGTGTGATTCTAAAAAATTCATTCAAAACTTAGGAAACTTCGAGCTAAAGACAACTTTCAGCTTCCCCCTCGAAATAATTAACTAATATTTCTGTTCATCTTCGGGACTGCCTGTTCCACTGGTGATTTGAAAACACCTCCGTGATGGTCGAAATCGAGCCTAATCCAAATCTGTGGTCAGAATTTCGCAATCTCGTCCCGGTCTCGTGATCATACATTTTTCGTAACCGATTCTTATACCATAAAATGGCCCTAGTACTTTTGCGACCCAATAAATGTTCACAGAACGAAAATTTCGTCTTCCTATCTCTTACAATTTCCGAACAGCAATATATTTGAAAATTCACTAACATAATAAGAATAACAATAAAAGTATACAAAACAAAAGAATTTAAATCATGCGCTGGGTAAGAGCAACGACCGATCTCTAGGGCGCCCTTACGAGGTAAGTGACAGGAACGTTTTTTGTTGGAGGGCGGGGGGCAGGTCAGAGAGCATGGAGACAGAAGCAATCCATCAGGTCGGTGGAATTGACCACCGCACTGACATCATGGCATTGACCTTCGTTCCTCATTCACCTGCACGCCCTCACGAATCAATAATCCGCGATACTAGAAAGAATACATACTCTCTAACCCTTAGTGGATTGCAATGAATGAATAGCCTCACTCCTGCTCATACATCTAGGGCTGTGCGGTTAACCGGTTAACCTGTTATTAACCGCCCGCATAGAAGAGATTCGCGTACTGGTGGCTGAAGAAAGACGTATAGTCGTACGCGATTTTTGAGCGACCATAAAGCGCGTAGCAGAGGCTTAGCCACGAGACTGGTTACGCAAATAGTAGGCGTTTTTGAAAAGGAGGGACCAGGGGCCCGTTCGCGTACGGTTTGATGACTGTGGCGGCCCGTACGCGAATCTCTTCTGTCCGGGCGGTTACTTTTGATAACCGGTTGCCCGGTTATTTTCTTTTAGAATAACCAGTTAATACACGAACCGGTTAGACCGGTGAAAGGGTCAACCGGTTATGACAGTTTTCGGAAATAAACGGTTTTTGAACTAACCGAGTGGTTAATTTTTAAGTCAATGAACGAAGCTTCTGTCGGCTTTTATCATTTTGTACATTTTTTGTACTTCCCGCTCATTTACTGCACTGAAAATCTTCTAAACAAATTATTTTAAATTGATTAGCACCCATTACTATGTTGTAATTTCTGCCATTCTGTACATTTTAGTCAAGATTAACCGGTTTTTACACATAACCGGTTAGTTTGAAATAACCGGTGATAAATAAATAACCGCTAATCGGTAATAACCGCGGTTCTTCCAATAACCGATAACCGGTTTTGAAATTCACCAACCGCACAGCCCTATATACATCCCTCCCGAGGGGTATTCCCTAATACCCTGAACAGAGAGAGTGCCCTGTAACAACACTTGCTCCTGAACCCATGACTGTTCTGTGGACTAGCAGGCGCGTACGGACGCATACGCACGCAACCTCACTCAAGCTAGACAAGCACACGCAACGGTGTGAATTGATACCCCCACTCGTAAGACTAAGGCGTGCCAACTGCGCCCCAAAAGGCGTGCTTGTTGCACTATGTTCCGTACCATCCGTTCTATGGCGTGCTGGAATCTCTTGACCTCCTTCGTACCATTTGGTCTGCGCATTGTTCACTTCATTTCTAACAGTGTAAAATAGCGTACGGTTCCGCACTGAATTTTAAGTGATGCGTGGCAAATGAGGCAACCAAAGTGATTAAAAAGAAAATCATGTTTTTTTTTTTTTTTTTTTTTTTTTTTTTTTTTTTTTGCATTGATCTTCCTCCGACGTCAGCAGGCGCAACAGAATTGACTTCTCCTGGTACGTCCGTGGAAACAGATGATTCGAGGAGTCGACCACGGGTATATCGATTCTAAATTCATTTAGAACCGCTTTTCTCTACTTTCAACAAGTCAGCCTACTGAAAATGTATATAGAACATCTATTCAGCATAATTTCGAGTAAATTATGCTGGGCAGGCAGTCGCGTTCACGAGAGTTACGAGCGAATGCATTTTCGGACCCCCCTATTTTTTTCGCGCAGTCAGTGTTCGGTGGGTGGGGCCAGCGGCCACCGGCCGCGCATAGGTCAGGGGGCGGCCCGGAGCGGCCGCGGGGCTCACAGTCACTGAGAACGGCTTCCAATGAAGTCCGCAGCGCAGGTAAGCTGAGTGCAGCTCCAGGCACGGATCCAGGAGGGGGAAAGATCAATTAATCAGTAATTATGTTAAGTACCTAACGCATACGTGCAAAAGTATAAAATCATATTTGTACTGGAGCCGTATGCACATTTACGTCGACCATTCCGCGGAACAACAGGCTAAATACGCACTAAATGGAAATGTACAAATTTCTGCAATTTCTGTCAATTTTATGCACATACCAGGTACTACACCACTCGCTGTGCAAATACAAAATTCGACCCTGACCTCATCAGTGGTGCCAATAGTCACAACTATATTCGCACCCCTGGGATCATTTAACCAAAACCTGTACGCACCACTGCGAAAATTAACCCGTTGGTGCGACGTATGCGTACAATGTGTTGGGGGTTCAGGCTGAGGCCGCCGTGCTGTCCGCGGCGCGGCCGCTGCTGCTCACGGTGCGCCTGCTGGGCCTGGCGCCCCTGTCGCTGGGGCCCCGGGCCGCCGCCCGCACCGCTCTGAGCCGCTCCCTGGGCTGGGGCCTGTACTCATGGGCGCTGACGGCGGCACTGGCGACGGCCATGGCCCTGGCGCTGTACAGCACCGCGCCGGGCAAGACCGGGTAAGAGGCAGCCAGCAGTAAAGGACACGGCTGCCACAAAGAGGGTATTTGGTGTGAGGGGAACCGCAGCAGAGAGTATCTCCAGTTTCCAGCTTTCGAGATAATTCATTTCTTCTTTAATTCCATCCTGAGTTTCTCCACAATACCCTATTCCATTGGTTCCTACATTTCGTTTCTTCGTTCCGTTTGGCAGTGCATGATCAACAATTCCATATGCATTTACTGCTAAGGGCATGCATCTAAAATGTGGAGGAACTCCAGGGTGCACACGTTGAAAAGGAACGCAAGTTAAGCATTGCAATCGAAACCAAACTATACCACTTGTTTTATCAGTGTGTATAGGAAAATCCGTGGGAAAATTGTATCTAAACATCTACGGCGGGAGTAGAGCGTCGTCGGAGAGTCGATTTTGGTCGATTCTTTTGCCAGCTCCAGAGGTTCTGTGACAGGGCTGTTAGCGTTAATGAACGATGAAACGGCGTTAGCCAACGTTAATTTACTTTTTCAAACGATTAACGCAAACGCGTTACAGTTCTAGTTTCCAGTAACGGTAACGAAGTTAACGTAACAAGATCATGTAAAATTTTAACGGCGATAACGTTAATTATTTTGTAAATGCCGCTACAATGGGATGCTCCAACGGGCAAAGCTCTCCCACAGTTGAACTAGACCTATTTCTAGTTGTGGTATTCAGCAAACGATCCTAGATCGCTGTCTGGATCCTTGGCATGTGTTTATAGGTATATTGGACAAACGAGCTGAACCTTTTTTCCCCAGCAGTGAGGGCTTCGCGAAGGGTTTCGCTGTCGCTCAACAAACCTTTCACAGTTTAGGAAGGCAAGCGAGTTTCTTCGCTAGGTCTCCATCTAGGTGATTCCCATTTACGGAGCTTCACTTCATGGAGACGTTGCTACATCAATAAACAAATAGTGGAATTACAAAGCGAACACCGCACTCGGTACGAAACAATTCGAATCGCTTTCGTCGGCGAACCCACTACGTTCATTTGTTGAATCCTGTCGAGTGAATCGCCGGGCAGAGATCGTGCGGTGAGTGAGGGGCGTAAGGGGGCGTAGTCGTGAATTCGGGAGGGGGGGGGCATTTGCAAACCAAAGCGAATTCAAACATCACTATGCAATTGAAGTTCTCACGATTGGCGAGATGTAACGAAAAACCTAAAACTCCGCAACTAACTCGGTGTCTTGCGTTAGTTCCCTGGCGTGCCGCAGAGGGCGTGCGCGCGTTCGACTACCATTCAGACGCAATCGCTGCCTGAAACCAAAACACTACGCAGACTGTTGGCGGCTATGTAAACAACATGGCTGCCCCGAAGACTGGAACGTTAATTCTGCTACTATTTTATTCGTATCAGCCTTCGAATCATGTTGTGTTGTCCCCAAAACATTCCAACCCGATTCACAAATGCCTGGACACTGTTGTCACCCAATCAAACCGAGTGTGTAGTATTGAATGTCCGCTCGTGTCGTGTTCAGAACATTTGTTCTGCACTAACCTTCTAGGCAAGTGACCAAGATTTTTAAGTTTCATGGCAGTAAAACTGGCAGCACTGAGGTCAGTTTATGCCATTTCGTCCACACCTTTCAAGTTATTTATGGATTTCAAACAGTGTCATCCTCCAGGTATGCTTTAAGTGTGCTTCAGCTTGAGAGTAAATATCGAACCATGGAACATTTGTACTGTTCTATGATAATGCTTCCTCGTGGTATCTCTATCTGCTATAAAAACTGGTGTTTGTTGCTCAGTGAAGTAAGAACCAATATGGGCATTCACCGTAGCATTGGTCAAGCAGTCGAGCATTCAATTTCAATTGCCGCAAACCCTCGACTACCTCCAACCCATACAAATCGACTGAAGCATTAAATTGACCGTATCGCTCAGCTAATAAACTTAAATTCCTGTTTTGAATTATTCGAGTGCCTGAGTCAATCTTCTTTCATTTTTAGCGCCAGGGGGGCCTTAAAACGCAAATAACGTCGCCGCAGAGGTTGTTAACGTCAACGCGTTACTTTCACGCTGTGTATCGTTAACGCCGTTTACGTCAGCAACCTCTGCAGTAACATTAACGTAAACGCGTTAGTTTGAAAAATAAACGTTAACAGCGTTGGTATGAGAGTTCCTTACTAGCGCCGTTTTCTCGGTGGCGCGCCGCCGATGCCAGGCCAGGCGATGCCCCCTTCCGCGCAGACATCTTCGTCTTCGTGGTGACGTGCCTCAACGATGCGGCCGCCATCGCACTGCTTGTCCTCGCAAACGTTAAGGTAGGGGCCTGGCCGGTGGCAGGCGCGGATCCAGGGGGTGGGGGGGTGGGGGGCGACGGGGCGACCGCCCTCCCACCCCCCCCCCCCTGAGGCGCCCGAAAGGTAGGCAATTCGCGTTACAATCCGCCTGAAAGTAGGCAAAAAGCGGTACATCGCCCCCCCTAGAGCCGCCCCTGGATCCGCGCCTGGCCGTTGGCCTTCGTTCGGGATTCTTAGCCACGTGTCTGCATTTGTCGACGAAAAGAAAAACCTTACAGAAAGGAGCAAGAATATCTTAAATATACATGGTGCTCATTCTGTCAAGGGGAACATTCTCCGCCAATGAAGTAGTGGTCGCTAACGTCTAGGTACGGAGATAATTGGTGTTTTGTAATTAACTTCCGCGCCGGTGAGATGCGCGTACAGTGAGCTGCCTACCCCACCGGCGCGGTCGCCGCCGGAGCGCGCCGTTACGCCCAGCAGACGACACCGTGTTGTTCGCTGGCGTTGCCTTCGCTGGCAGCAGACGACGCCTCTGCTACGGTGACAGACCGTCATTCGATGGCAGAGAATCACTTTTTCAGAAGCAGTACTGGGTGCTTATGCATCAAAATCGACGTAACTAGTGTTGATAATTACATAATGAATGATGAACTATCATCATACACTGTCCGTCAAAATTAGCGCCCCACTTTTTCCGATGCTCGCCCTTTGTAAGTTTATCAAGCTAGGAAGTTGCCGTTTTGCATAGACTTGCCTCCATGCTTGTACTTGAAGGTCCTAATTTGCAAGAGCCGGGAGCCACCCCATTCGGAGGGGGTACCAGAACTGAAGACATTCGCGTACTGGTGGCTCAAGAAAGACGTAGTCGTACGCGATTTTTGAGCGACCATAAAGCGCGTAGCAGAGGCTTAGCCGCAAAACTGGTTACGCGAATAGTACGCGTTTTCGAAAGGGAGGGACCAGGGGCCCGTTCGCTTACGTTTGCAGACAAAATGCCTAGCGGTGGCTGACTCGGAACCATTTTGGTCGGTTCGACACGTAAAATTCCGGACACCCCGTCCAGGTAGCAGGCAGTAAGCCTGCAGTACGTGATTCGTGGGCGAATTGTACGCGAAATAGGTCGCTTTGGGGGGTTTCAGCCAGCATTTTACGCGCTCTCTGGGCCAAGGGGCAATTCACTCTGAGACTCTGTGTACAGGGTACTACAGTTGTGGTAGTTTGTAGTAGGTACTACAAGGTCAATAGACCTACACCCAAAAAATCCCGTTCTCGGAACAGGTACAATGTTTTCCACGAGAGCACAGTCTCCTCTCAAATGCGCCAACTACATCTTGATCTTGATGCGAGATCCATATTCTTGAATCGAATCGATTTCTCTCGGTTCGAGCATAAAATGTACTCGGGTGTGACAGCTCCGCCGAGAGCAAACAAGCTGGCCCGTCCCTTCCGTCAACCTCGGTGACAGTTCCGCTCCGCTCCACCGGCACCTCGGTTCGACAGGGGGACTTGGCCAGCTTGGCCTGCTGGCGGCGTTTGCGGGGGCCTTTGGCCCCCGCCTCAAGTCTCCCTAGAGGTGCCCGATAGCAGATGTATTTGTTACGATTTAAATCGTTAACCTGAGCCCGTCCCTGTGCGCGCCGCGATGGTAATGGTGTGCGCGCGACGGCCAACCCTAACCTCAAAAAGCAAGAACAGACAAATTTTCATTAATCAAAAATGCGATACAAATCGAAAATTGTTGCCACCGTACGTGATTCTACGTTAGAAAAGGAGTTTATCCTCCAAATTTGAAGTTTTTCTGTGAACGATAAGTCGGCGTACACACTAGCGAACGAACGAACATCCGGCATAAGACTACAAGCCCGGCTCCTGCCGTTTCTAAAGAAACGTGTCGGGACGGGCTAAAAACCGAGAACATGTTCTCAACGCATTTGAAATCATAATTTACTTGAAATTTTGAGTGCATTGTACTCTTATCGAGTGCTATATGGGTTCGACAACGATACAGGTCACCTTCCGAAGAAAAATATTGCCGCCCTGAGCGAGATTCGAACTTTGAACCTGTAAGTCCTGAGTGTCACACTCTGACCAATACGCCACGTGTTCGACTCTGCAGAGAGCAGAACATAGCAACGCCACATAATGCGGTTGTGAGTGAATCGAGAACATACACTGCCGGTCAAAATTAGCGCCCCACTTTTTCCGATGCTTGCCATTTCCACGTTTTTCAAGCTAAAAGTTGCCGTTTTGCATGCAGTTGTCGGTCATACCCACCCCCAGCCCCACCTACCCCCAACCAACCCCCACCCCCTAAAGGGGGTTGGTGTGGCGGGTGAAAAAAAAATGGTCGCATTGCAAGCCCCTAGTCCCGGGCCATCTGCACACCAAATTTCATGCCGCTAGCACCAACCCCTGCCGAGCAACCCCTAAAAAACCAGACTCATTTTTTGAAAATTTGCTTTTTGGGGCACTTATCGGTATGCGAGGGGTCCAAAAATTTCGTCAGAGATGGACTAGGGGTGGAACAACAATATCCCGTCAAGAAATCCGGCGCTTAAAATTCGCAGCCCCTAGCATTGGGGTTGCCACCCCCGCCACCCCTTGCCACCCCCGGTAGGGGTGGAACTGATTTGAGGCTACGAATCGTTGAGGGCACTTCTGATGCACCCTTCCTCAAATTTGCAGCACGATTCGACCACCCGTTCGTGCTCCACACCCGCAAAACCATCGAAAATGCCAAAACGCACCCCTTACTTCAACCCCCCATATCGCCAATTTCGGGTGGGGTAGAAAACCCGGCTAGCGTGACGGCGGTTGGTCCTGACCCTTATCTCGATAGTCCTGAGCGGAAAATTCGCTGCGGCAAACGGTTTACCCGTGGGGAGTGTTAAAGTGAGAGTATTGCGTTCTTCGCCCGGCCTGCGCTGCTACCGAGCGCCTGGTAGGCAGGCAAATGACATGACTGACGCGCCGGCAGGGCGCGCGCATCTTCTGGCGTACTCTCTCTGGATGACGTCTGCCGGCCGGGGAAGCTGCGTGGGCTGCCTGCTTACAAGGCGCTCGGTGGCAGCGCAGGCCGGGCGAAGAATGCAATGCTCACACTTTAACACTCCCCACGGGTAAACCGTTTGCCGCAGCGACTTTTCCGCTCAGGACTATCGAGGTAAGGGTCGGGACCAACCGCCATCACGCTAGCCGGGTTTCCTACCCCACCCGAAATTGGCGATATGGGGGGTTGAAGTAAGGGGTGCGTTTTGGCACTAGACCGAGAACACGAAATCGAGTATTGTTCTGTACGGTTCTGTACTAGGACCGAGAACGACTTTTTTTGGGTGTAATGTTTTCGAATATTTATACATTTTTTGATGTCTTAGGGCCAAAAAGTTTGGATTTGTGGTATTACAGGAAGGTATTACAATAGTATTACGAAGTACTACAGGACACTTTGTACATGGTACTAAAGGAGTGAATCGCCCCTCGCTCTGGGCGTCCGACGCGAATCTCTTCTGTCCAGGTAGTTTTGAATTCTCTAGTGATAAGGCTTAAGTGTTGCTTAGATTCCAGGATGTTAATGGATTCAAAAATAAGTCCAGATATCCAGTTTCCGTGTTGCGCAATATGCTACCTCTCTACAGTAGCCCTTCTTTTGTTTTATTACGTCACACAGCATACACGGTATTTGCAGTCGGGTATCATTATATACAGTACACAGTCTACGCGCTACTTTTCAAACAAGGAAGTGTTGGAGTGTTGGTCAGTTGGTCCTTCCAACAGGTAGCTGTTGCAGGGGGAAGAGGGGGGGGGGGGATTCCGACCGAAAAAGGTCCAAAAACACCTTTAAATTCGCTGAAATTGCAAAATCTTGGGTGAGCCAGGACCCAATGTTCTCCCTTGACAAGCTGACGGCAAAATTTCCACGATCGGTTAAAACCACCCCCCCGCCCCACTTACCCTCACCCCTGGAGGGTGAGTTTTGGAATTTTTGGTGGTTTTGCGGCCCTACGGCAAATTTATAGGTGTTTTATGGCAGCCACCTCCTCCGAATGTGGTGGCTCCCGGCTCTTGCACTTTGGGACCTTTACGTACAACCGTGGGGGCAGGTCTGTGGAAAACGGCAACTTCCTAGATTGAAAACGTAGAAATGGCGAGCATCGGAAACAGAGGGGCACTACTTTTGACGGGCGTTGGAGTTAAATAAGGAATGACGACCATCATTTGTTGCATTTCCAGCGATCTCTCATAGTGGACAGGTAGTTTCCCGCAGTTTCGTTGGCGTTTTTCTTATCACTGTTGAAAATACCTTGACCAAAATTGACCGCACACTTTTCTTTGCTCACAAGCTGAGGTGTCAAAAACTATCCGCGTTACACATAATGCCACGTCTAAATACTACCCTTCCGGAACGCCTAGAAAAATCCGTGCTTTAAAACATTAGTAACAGAAAAATGTGACGAAAATATTCGAGCGTGTGTTTTGTTTCTGTGGTTTTGCTGAAGGGGGGGGGGGCATGGGTAAACCGGTGTGCAGGGCACTGCAGCTGCAGTAGGTATGTAAGGATCAGAAAATGTCTCCTGTCTCCTACTGGTGATATTGCACTTTTTTTATTTTGCCGCGGGGTCAAGCATGGGAAATGTAGGATCCAATGAAGGCCCGGTCTTTTATTTCATTTGGTGGGTTCGTGTTTCGGACAATTTTATTTGTATGTTATGGTTGTTGGCGTTTGTGAGGTACAAACGACCGTCGAACATCACTTAGCTCCTGGTGCTGCTGCAGGCGCGCATCTCCGCGTCCGCGTTCTGTCAGCTGGTGCAGTGCGAGTCCGTGACGGGGGCGCTGTCGGGACGCGGCGGCGGCCGGCGCGGGGTTCTCCTCGTCGGCGCCGTCCTGCTGTGCCTGGCCGCCTACCTGGCGGCCGTGGCCGTGTTCGTCAGCCTGGATGACTCCAACCCCCAGCACCAGGATGACGGCGGCCTACTCGGTCTGGCCCACATACCCTCTTTGCCGCTGCAGCTCTTCTCCTCTATGTTGTTCGGGGACCAGGTCTGTCGTTTGACTAATGATTACGGCTATTCACGAACAATTAAAGTGAAACAGTGAAAACAAAGAGGCCGTTATAATTTTCGCCTATGCAACAGGTTTTCTTGCTGTGGCTGCAGATGCGCACCCTAAACAAAGGTCTTCGTTCGACGTTCCGGGGATATCGCTGCGAATTGCGCGCGTCAGGAGGAAACCTGAATGCGGAGGATACCACACTTACATCTAACTCTACTGCGGCAGTAGAGTCCTCCCTTTGGGCCATGCCCAGACAGCCCGCCACAGCCGCTGGGGTTGTCCGCCGAACACCAAGCCAGTTTGGTAGGTACTATGCACCTCCTCGCACTAAACGCTCCGTTTCGCAGATAAATCGCTCTAACGGTCCGTTTAGCTGAGATAAGGAAGACACCTGATATCAGCAATCTAGTTTCATGAGGCTTTGGAGCTTCATAGCCCAATGTGATGAACATTTTATCCCCGCTAGCTGTGATTGATTATAAGTATCACACATGCTCACCAAGTCCTGACGTACGCGTTTAAGCCAAGGGTATGCAACTTCGGTATTCTTGGTACGCTCTCTTAGTATTCCCGTGGTATTCTTATGGTATTCTTAAGAAACGTATTAGCAATATTTTCGAAAATGAGAACTAAAGCTAAAAAAACAGATATATTACGTGATTTATATTCAAATTGAGACGGTATTCCGAGAATCTTTATCAAGTATTCCCAAGTATTCTTAATGAGAATATATTCTTGGTACGGTAATTTTAGAAGTTGCAGACCCTTATTCTTGGTACGGTAATTTTAGAAGTTGCAGACCCTTGGTTTAAGCATACGGAACGCTTGCTCACAAATTTGTGCAGTTTTGTACGCAGTAACGCACATTTTTGTGAAATTGTGCACAAGAATAAGCATGAGATTCCGCATGCACAATTTTGTGCGGAAGCGGAACTATGGACAAACTTGTACACAAGGATTCAGCGTGTGGACCTGAGGTGTGATGTTCATGCACAATACCCTTAGGCTTCCAGTGCTGGCGTGTTGCATTCGGCTGGTCGGAAAGCGTTGTTCACCAACCCCTCTCTGTCTCCTAGCATACCGGACTGTGTCTGGCGCTGCCCGTGACGCTGCCAGTGCGGCGGACACACATTCTCTTCGTTCTCTACGGTTGCTGTACTCGCAGATCCGGCAGACCCTGACGCTGCTCAGCGCTGCGCGCGGGCTCGAGGTGGGGTGCACTGATTCATTAAGTATCATGAACGAAAGTAGGCAGTAAAAGTATGTTCTTTTGAAATGAATTAAATTGGTTGAAGAAATAATCCGGTAATGACATTTTTTGAGAGTGATAGGATAACTGGTCGTGGAGCGTATGAACGAGCCATAATAACCTAGCCTGCATCTATGATAATAAACTAGATCTTTGTAATGGCACTAAAGTTTGCAGCTTTACACGCGAATTACTAGGAAATGGACCTCAAGATTTCTGGAATTTTTCGTTTCAGAACAGTAAAATCTCTGTTTAAAAACATGCTAGTGGTTGTGAAGGACGTCACATGTCATGTTAAACATTGGAGAAAACATCTATTTTGTACTTGAGAACTGTAAGACCACTGTTGAATTGTCAAAACTTTGCATTTTGAAGAATTTCCATGGTACTTACTATTTCTTCGTTAGCGTTACGGATAAAGTGTATTACAAATAAATTAACAATGTTTTTTTTAATTTGATGTTTTGGCTTATTTCTAGATGCGGAATTAAATTGTGATTGCGATAAGATTTTTTTTAGCGTCTATTGACAGGCTGCGCGTAGATGATTCCATTTCTGCGGCCCATCCCCAAGTACGTTCATTCAGTACTGAAACAGCGAACAATGGTTTGACCTGGATCTATACCAGAACGCCTATCACGCCAATGTCCCTAACGGTGCCGCTCTGACTCGAATCCTAGTTCTGGCTAATGCGCGAGTTCTGCATTCGAATTACCAGCTGCTGCTGCTGCTCCTGGTCACCGTCGGCGGCACCACCACCAGTATGTACATCCACCTGACGAGCCACGACAGCAGCTCTCTCCTGGCGCTGGCCTGGTCCTTCCTCATCGCCTTTATGCTGCTTGCCGTGCTGGCCATCGGGGAGCTCGTCAAGAGGGAGGTGCGCCGAGGCAGGCCTCCGAGGCTGGCGCCGAGGGGTGCATGTTACGGAATCTTTAAATTTTCGCCCTTTGACACCTTGGGCAAGTCATCATGCAAACTCAAAAGTGCAATTTTGCCCTCGATCAGCCTGAACGTTAAGAATGGCTAGGGTAGGTTGGGATAGGCCAGGGCACGTTGGGCTAGGCTGAGGTAGGTCGGTGTCGGGTGGGTGAGGCTAGGTAAGGCTAGGTTAGGTAAGCGTAAATTAGGGACGATACACTGGTAGAAACGGGCGTTCCATTAAGATGCTTGTGGGGCGCCTGTAATCTAACCTGAAGCCGCCACAGCACAGCCTCCCCCCCCCCCCCTTCCAGCAAGCGAAGCGAGTAGTAATTATGTCTAGGGTCTGCAATTGCCCAACCTATTTTTTATAGAATACTTTTTGAATACTACACGATTAATCTTCGGAAGACATGAGCAATTAAGAGAAAAATGTGAGCATTTTCTGCCACTTTGACCCTTGATGAGAGATTTTGATAATACTAGACAAGGGGAATGCGTTACTAATACTTAGAGGGCGTACCAAGAATACTTAAGTTGCAGACCCTTGGTAATCATAACTTTTCTCCCCCATTTTGATCGAACTGCAAACACTGTCAAGTACACCGAAACCGAACAGATATTTTAAAATACCCAAAATACGCCAACTTGAAGTTTTATGCCAAAGATCTATTTAAAAGAAGTATAGATGCTCGTCGTCCCTGATGTGACTTCACTGCGAGGGGGTAATGACTCCTAAAAATTGTGTCTGTCGGATTACCAGGATTGCCTGGATTACCCCGGATTACCTCGGATTACCCCGGATTACCTCGGATTACTCGCTCGGATTACCCGGGATTACCCCGCATTACCTGGATTACCCGGAATACCTCGGATTACCTCGGATTACCCCGGATTACCCGGAATACCTCGGATTACCCCGACTTAAACCGGATTACCTCGGATTACCCCGACTTAAACCGGATTCCCTGGCCCGGAATACCTCGGATTACTCCGGATTACCTTGGATTACTCCGGACTACCCTGGATTACCTGGATTACCCTGGATTCCTCGGATTACCCGGATTACTCTGGATTACCCTAGATTACCTTGGATTACCCTGATTACCCGGATTACTCAACGACTGTCTGTCGGAACCCTGAAGTCGTTACCCCCTCGCTTCACTGTCAATCCGGGATGTTCAGTGACAGTGCGAATTTAGTCGCCTGGCATTCCCAGGCGGCTTTTGTCGCCTTTTCATATGCCTAAGTTGCCCTGTGGCGAGGCTCCTTTTCCTGTGTCACCGCATCGAAGCGCATGGGGTCGTTGCCTGCTTTTTTATATGCTTCTTCTTTTCCGCATATATTGCAGTCACGGTGCACTGCCGACCTGACCCAGAGAATTCTCATTCACCAGGATCTGTGCCCCGTTCTGCGGCAGGAGGTGACTTAAACTTTCGAAACCTAGCTCTTGTCGCATGTTTGTTCAAAACCAACGTGTGTACGCACGGTAAAACCTTCTTTAATCCTTCAGTACAATCTTGCAAATTAAGCATGCGAAAGCTTGCGCACATATATTTTGTAAATCCTGTGGCAAGTAAACTCGCCTGACCTGCTGTGGAGTCAGACCTCTGGTCTGCCAACGCCTCAGACCACCGTACTACTCTGGCTATAGTCTGACATTATCATGGTAGGCGAATTGCTTGTGACATGATTTGCAGTGTTTCACACAAAAATGGACGCTCGGGGCACAAAAATGTGCTCAAATTGGCTTATGCTCGACTGTGTACGAGAAGACTTATTGTGTGCCCCTGTGTCGCGGACAGGTGCGTGGCTTTTCACAGCAGCTGCTGCATCAAGGCCTCCAGGTCTCCCTGTACGGGTTCCTGCCGCTGGATTTCACTCTGCTGCAAGGGGTAAGACAGCTGCACTGCTGAAGCAGCGAGTCCTTAGTCGGTTCAATTTTATTTTTCTGAGTGTCCGCAGGTCATGGGCGGACGATGCGCGTGAGGCCCGCAGTCTTTCTGATGATTATGATGATTAGTGCAAAAAAGCCCCTACCTGAGGGATCCCCGAAAATCGAGTTACGCTGTGTGATAAAGCACAAGACAGGCCTGTTCTAACCCTAACTGTCCGAGTAAAGCACTATGACACCGCAAATCCCAATCGGGATGGGGGAAGTCCGGAGATCCTTAATGGCGTTGTACGGCAGTTTTCAGCCCCATAGTGTAGCTTGCTTAAGCCAGGGGTCTCGAACTCGCCGGAACTGACGAGCCACTGGCCGAGTGCGCAGCCAGCCGTCAGTGCTGGGAAACTCTAGGCGAGGGGGTGCTGGTGCTTGCCTAGCGGCTAGGGCAGTGCCGAAAGCGGCGCGTTGCCGTGCGCCCTCCCCCCCTCTCCCATAATAATAATAAATAATAATAATAATAATAATAAATGAGAGTAGTTTTCGAGATTTTTTAAGATTTTTTAATCAATGATTCTGTTTGTCCGATTGTCCACCCAGAAAAAAGACTTCTTGATTTAAGACACGAAATCCTTTATTTATTACTGATTTCTTTGATTCAATACAAATTTGTCTTGAATCAAGTTAAATCGCTTTGAATCAAGTCTAATTTGACCTTGGCTGGACCAAGCCTATTTAGACTTGATGCGAGGCAACAATTCACTAGGTCTAAACTAAAAGTAGCCTTTAACCTAAGTTTTAAACTTGAATCAAGTCTCATTTGACTTTCCTGAAAGCAAAAGTAGACTTCATCTTTTCAAGACTACGTTTTTCTGGGTGTCGCGCGTTGTGGACATCTGTGACCCTGACTGCAGCGGCTTCTCCCGATACGTCGCAGATGATTGGCTCCGTGACGACGTACCTCATCATGGTGATCCAGCTGTCACCGGAGGGCGAGCAGGAGCTGCCCAACAACACCACCACCACCACCTCTCGCAGTGTCCCCCGGTCTTGAGGAGTAGGGCGGTTCTCAGACACACCGTCGCGGCCCCAGCTGAAGATGAGCGGCGACCGGTTGAAGCCCAGCAATGCCCTATGGATTAGTCTGACTGAAAGTAAGATGGATCAAAAGAAAAACAACTAAAATTTCATTTAGGATTTTTTTTGGCAGTGTATTTTTGAATTTAAAATGTTTTCTCTTCAGAAAACAAATAGTGAATGATAGTTAATGAACACGTTTCTGTGTTTGTCTCGTCTGTAGGTCTATGGTGCCCGAACGGCAGCCCGCGGAGCAGAGCCCAGCAGCGGCAATGGCCCGGCTGGGCAGCGGCTGGGTCTGCATCTGCACGGCTCACCTCCGGTGTTCATATCTCCGGAACCAGTTGTCTGACAGAGGGCACCGGGGTCGTAGAATAAAGCTAATGAAACGTACTATAAGGGTCAAAGAAGGTTTTTATATCCATTTCCTGCTGGTTTTTGAGATATTTTTAAAACACCTTAGTTATGACAAAATAAAAATTAGGTTCATTTTTTTAACACTAGAAAGACCGTAGGGGTCATTTTGACCCTTTTTCATTTTGAAGCCAAATTTTTCATACTTTTTTCCAGAGCCTGGAACCCGGCGATTTTTGACTTTTCCTGAAACGTCTTAAACTGCAATTCCTCAAAATTTCAGCCTCCTAGCTCAATTTTTGAGGGAGTTACAAAGCCTTTTACCTTCTTTGTCTGAAGGGGTCATTTTGACCCCAGCCACTAAACTCGTTGTAATTTTTCACATAATGCACTCTAATTGCTCCTAAACATAGCGTACTGGTTTATTAATTCTGCGCAAGTCGAAGTGAATGGTTGGGGAAGGTGACGGAGACCACATAGACGCCTTTTCGAGAAGGGAATACCTTCAGCGCAAGCGAAGCGACTGCGGTCGTCTGACAAGCCTGATATGCCCTGTTTTGACTACTGGCACCAGCAGTAACACCTGGGGTCCATTTTTTAAATAAAACTGGGGTCCTTGGATTATATTAGTAGTGGACGGTTCCTGATGTAAGTTTGAAATACTGCACCTTTCAGCAGTTTGCCCTCCAGTTCCAGTTCCTGCCCAAGAAGGCCCTGATTTTGACCACTGGCACCTGCAGTAGCACCTGGGGTCGATTTTCAAAATGTAACTGGGATTCCAGGATTAAAGTAGCAGGGGTCCGTTCCCATGATCAAGTTTGAAATACTGCACCTTTAAGAAGTTTGCCCTACCGTTCCAGTCCCTGCCTAAGAGGGCCCTGTTTTGCCCACCGGCACCTGCAGCAGCAGCACCTGGGATCAATTTTAGCACCTGAGGGTCTTTTTGGCATTGTAGCTTGGTTCCTGTTTTTTTAGGGGGAACCATCCTCGTGAAAAAGTTCGTATCTCTCACGATGGAAAAGTTCGCATTTCGCACCGAAGTCCCGTTCCAGTTCCTGGCCCAGAAGGCCCTGTTTTGACCACGGGCACCAGCAGCAGCACCTGATGTCGATTTTGACAGTTTTTATTGGGTTTTGGGGTCATTTAAGGGGAGAGGGGGGGGGGGGGTCTATTCTTATTTAAAAAAAAATTCGTATCTCGCACCGTTCTATCAAGACATTTACATATGATATTGGCGATCCAAAGATTCACCCGCGCGCCCCTAGCGGCCGGATCCCGAAGCTGCCAACGTAAGACGTGATGCACGCCTGGCCGCGGTGTTGTCCCGGTGTTCGCTGCTGTACTGTGTGTTTTGGTGTGGTTTTCGCAATGCTTTCTGTAATTGATGCCATGAATGCGTCTAAGGGCTTTATTAGACACATGCGCGAAGGGGAAGAACTGATGAAAAGTGGCATGGTGGTTTCGGTGGGGAAAAAAGGGAAAGAAAATGATACCGTGCATGTCGAAGGTTTGGTTCTTCGCACTTCGGGTCTTCAGAGCAAAGACCCCGCTGTCGTGCAGATTTAGATTGACACATCAAAAGAATATGGTGATAGAGTTATTAAAGACAATGAAGACGAATTTCGTAAAATCTGTGACTGTCCCGCTGGAAACTCGGAGAAGTGCAAACACATACTGACTGTGATGTTGTGCTTGGCAAGGTATTTATAACCCCCATTACAAATGTAAACAAATGGCTTTTATGTAATTTTCCATAATTTTGATCACAAACATTTTTGTTACAGCCTGGATGAAGAAGAACTGGATGACCTGAGTTGCACGGACACAGAGAAGCAGTGGGGTGCCTTAAAAACTTCCACTTTGAAGGAGTATGAGGCAAAACCACTCTCTGATTTATGCCATGTCAAAGGCAAAAGAGATGTATTTGTGAACAACATGCCTGAAATTACACAAGAAATGAAGGAGAGGTGGAGGAATAAACTTATGAATTGTAAGCTTTCAGAATAGTTGTCCACCATGGGAGACATGTTATTATTCTTTTATGAAATACTTAAATTATTTTTGTTCTAATTTTGCTCTCATGAAATCACTGCTACTAGATTGATAAATTTTAGTGGGCTTTTCCCATGGACAGCTAGATAATTTTATACTAGCCTGATGCAATGTGTTATTTTAAAATGAAATTATTGCCAATGATAGAATTATGTGCAGAAGCTTCTTAAAGATATTTACATTTATATATTTTACTGATGGGAATGTTGGAATGTAATGAACTTTGTTTTTGAATGCACATGATTAATATTTTCTGAAAGAAGTGTTGGTGTGTGGTGTGCTGGTGGTGGTGTAACACTTCTGTATTTCTTTGTATTATAGGTACACCCCTTGGTGAATATTCCATGTTCATGAGTTGTGTGCGTATGGGGCAAGGTCTTGCTGTCTGTGAGGAAGACAGAAATAGTCAGATTGCGGAGAAACTGCTGCTTCTGAAGAAGTTGCTGAGTTATCGCAGTTGGTGTGCCCTTGGTGAAGTTAGAAAAATGACGCTGAAAAAATTGCAGACATTGTCTCCTGAACTACTTGACTTTTATGAAAAGCATGTTGTTGTAACTCTAGAAGAAAGTGTAAATATTTGTGCTGCTGAGCAGGGTACACCAGAGTGGCATCGAGCTAGAAAAGTGAGACTGACTGCATCAAAAGCTAGAGCTCAATTCACATATTATGTAAATAAGAAAGCTAATTGGAATGCGAGGTATACAGAATTGTTTCAAGAAACGTTCCGTGGAAACACTCATACAGATAGAGGCTTAGAAGATGAAGGTCCATGCAGAGATAAAATTAAAGAAAAAAATACTTGTGATGTACTTGAATCAGGGCTTTTAGTCCGCCCTGAAGTGTCTTGGCTTGCTGCTAGTCTTGATGGGACAATGTTGGCTGATGATGGGCATTTTGTCAGGAACATTGAAATTAAATCTTTTCAGGAAGGGACCAGACTCACATCATATGAGCTTGTTGAAATGGAAGCAATCCCAACCATAGATAAGAATGGAAACATGAAAAAAAATAACCAGCATTATGCTCAAATGCAAATAGGTATGCTAGTGTCAGGACTTAGTGAATGTGAATATTGTTGTTATTCTAGAGTCAATGATGATTATGCATCCTTAAGAATTAGTTTTGATGAAAAACATGTGCTGGAACTGTGCTCTAGATTAGTAAATGTGTATTTTGAAGAGTTCTTGCCAAGAATGATGGCATCCCACAATTAAAGTGATGTACATGGTGAGGAAGAGGAGGAGAATGCTGTTGATTAAATTATTGTTCATAAGTCATTGGATTTTACTTACAAAATATCCCTTTTAATACAAATCACAATGAGTAAATTTATAAAAACAATACTTTTAGTATAAAAACCTGGCAGGTACATAGAACTTAAAATTATTGTCTCCTTATAATAATTGGAAGTACAGCATACAGGTTTATGTACAAGAATTACATAAATTTATCAATATTCATGACAGGAGGTCCAAGATTAGTTAAACCACCAACAATTGAAAGCACATCTTCTACATATGGTGCCAAGGACCATGGGATTACTCCTCGCAAAAATTCATACTGTCTCATTCTTTGAATGACTCTTTCGACATGAACCCTTGCCCGAGCAATCTCAGCATTTTTAATAGCATCTTCGCGGCTCATCTGCTGCTGCTTTTTCAAAAATGGAGGTCTGATGAGATCAAGAAATTGCTGGAATGAAGAAAAAGTAGTAAAGATGATAATTTAAACAAACCAAATTATTTGTAACAATCATAGTTTGGAATAGTTACCTCCTGACACTCCTTTTCAATTCTGTAGCCTTTGTCTGCCATCACACCATCTCTGAAATCCACTTTAAGAAGAATCCCACTGTCATTAACTATTCGTTTGTCAGAAGCTCTTCCACCATACGGCTGACTGATTTCTGTTATCAATCCAGAGGGGGTAACTCCAAGATTAAATTTCATTGTATAATTTTTTTTGTATTGAGAGTAAGTTAAAATTCTTCACTTCAAACACTTGCATTTTTCAATGGGGGTTTCAGCACAGTCTAAAATTATTCTTGTGTGTTTGTAATGTTTGAATGACAGTGGCAAATTAGATCTTATTAGTTCTTGGTCTGGGAAAGGAATCATTACTTTTAAGACCTCTGCTAGCATGGGACACATGTTTTTAAAATAATTAGCACAGGTTTGTCCTGTCACCCCAAACAAAACACCTAATGCTGCAAAAGTCATGTTCTCCTTGATTTTGACCATGGTTAAAATTACACGGTCTCTCACAGAAAGAATTTTCTTGTTGGTGGTTGCTTCCACAGCAATTTCTTCCACACATGAGACTATAGTATCAAGTAGATCAATTGAGTGAATTCCAGTGAAGGTGAACAAGTCCACTTTGCTGTTCAGAAGGTCAGAGAGGGTGAAAGACACTGCACTTTCTTCTGCCTCACTCCATAGTGGAAGGAAATTAATTTGTGTGCACTTGTCGGTTTGAGTGCCATCTGTTAGAATGTCTGCTAGTCCATAACTATCTTCAGGTCTGTTCTTCCTGTAGTCAGCCAGGATAACTTGGCATGCAACACTCGAAACTGATGAGAAAATAGCATTGCTGTCTTCATCTAAATTCACATTATCTTGATCTAAAGATGTGTTGTCATTTTGACTTGTCACAGTGCTTTCACTTGAAGTTTTACTGCAAAAAAAAAAAATAGGGACATATTAATAACACAGTAAATGATTTAAGAATGACATTGGAAGGAAAGAAAAATTCTGTACCTGGATTTCCTTTGCTGAGCCCTTCTACTTCGAGCCAAATCTTTTTCCTTTTTACTTGCTGTCTCTTGGGTGTCATGCTTCCTGACTGGGAGATTCTGACTAGGAATAGTTTGCGGTTTAAGTTTATGTTTGACAGCATCTGAAACCACAATAAATTTAAGATAAAATGTATTGTTTTCATGAGCACTTTGGTAGCTGGTGGTAGTTTGAGCCACACTGACTGCTATTGAATTTGCAAAACGAATTCTTTACACAGCATATTCATAGATTTTGGAGGTAATTCTTCTAACTGCATCAAAATACTTACTGGCAGCAGCTGGAAAATAATCCGATGGTAAAAAATGACGGGAGCAAACTCGCATTGTAGCCGACGAGGGCTTGCCCATCTTCAGTGCTGCTTCCCATTTCTTCTTTAATTCTCTATCTTTCGGAAACAAATGGAGGCTTGTACCCTGTCCTGAATATTCGGAACATTGTGGAACACTACAGAAATTGGTGTTCCGTTTGCTCTTTGCACTGGCATCACTAGAATTCGCGTAATTATGCTCCATTGCATCCGTTTAGCTACCTTCAGCCTATGCCTGGTGCGCAGCGTGTCTTACGTAGGCAGCTTCGGGGTCCCGCCGCTAGGGGCGCGCGCATAATCTTTGGATCGCCAATACGCTGATACAAGTGGTATACGCTGTGCTGGTTGTCTACCTACAGCACAGCTTCCCTAGGCAGGAAAATGTAAAGTTAGGACTCACTCTCACCAATGCGAGTTAGAAGCACTTTGGAATAAAATGAGAACATAATTGATATGCCTTTTTCGGCGATGCGAAACACGTACATCGATCAGGGGTCAAAATGACCCCTTCACATAAACAAAGTTACCGGGAAAGTCAGGCTTTCTAGTGTTAAATACTTCGAAAAATATTAGTCTGAAATGGATAAAACTGCACATGTTCTGAATTGCTGCGCCTTTCCGCGTCTTATGAGCGGAACCGGAATGTTTTAGGACTATTCCCGAGGCACCCGTTTCGTTTAACCATTCCCGCAGTTGAGCGAAAAATTTGTGGTGGGGAAAGTGGGCCGCTCGCACCCTGCACCACGGCCAGTTAGCCGTGCACGGTGCACGCTTGTCCCCTATCGTCTGCGCATGCGCGAGAAAGTTTGGGTGGGGCTGAGCGGGTGGTGGTGGTGGTTGTGCGCGCGCGCGTGTGTAGAGAGAGAGAGAGAGAGAGAGAGAGAGAGAGAGAGAGAGAGAGAGAGAGAGAGAGAGAGAGAGAGAGAGAGAGAGAGAGAGAGAGAGAGAGAGAGAGAGAGAGAGAGAGAGAGAAAGAGTTGCCTACCCAGCAGGGGAGCCAGCCACACCCCGGGAAAATTCAAATCGTTGAAGTGCAGTACTGAGTGGTTTAAAGCATTAACGACGTTGCCAGTACTGGAGAATTGAACTTCAATAAATACTCAATTTTTTAAGCCACGTCATATTAATTTCACAAGGAATTCATCTGCGTTGGGGGAGGGCTCCAGCTTTTCGACCGCCTCCACCCGGCCGGCGGCGGTCAGGGCCTCGTTGCCGAAGGACGCCAACGACTCGCCGGAGCCCTGTACCCTCTGGTCCAGCTGGGACTCAGCCAGGGTCTGACGCTGCGCCGAGGTGCTGCTGCAGGCGCGCGCAGGGTGGCTTAGCAGGTGTAGGCGGCAGCGTCAGGACGAGGTCCGCGGCCTAGCCAGTGAGGGCCCGCAGCAGACGGCGGCCCTGCTCCTCGGTCCGGCGGCGTTGGCGGCAGCAGCACCTCCAGCCCTCCCCTTACTGTTCATAAGGGCACTTCGTGACCCCTGCGCGACCCCTAAATATTGTCCGACAGATTTCCGGTTTTGCACACATTTTTTTAATGCCAAAATGAAACTTTTGACGAGTCAGCCCATAACAATTCACCCCACTTTGCAGATATGGACCACCCTTCTTCTCGTGTCTCTGTGTGGGCGTTTCTTATTTCGCCGAACTTTGATGGATTACATGTCTGTCAGGGGGTTCATGAAAGAAAAAATTTGCAAGATTAAGTTCTTTTGAATATTTTTTATTTTGGTTCTCAATTCGACACCTCCATGGAACAGGATTCTATATGCGCTTGACTTCGCTCAATCCGTCTATCTACACGGGCCTCCACACAATCGTTCTATCTGCAGACGCGCTCGCACAAACCGTCTAACCAACATTTTTGGCCAAATCAAGCTATTTGAATCAGTGGATTTCTCATAAAGTCATCTTTCCAGTGATCAAATTGACTTGATTTAGCCAAAAATGTTGGTTAGACGGTTATTGCAAGCGCGTCTGCAGATAGAATCCTGTTCCATGGAGGTGTCGAATTACATAGCAGAGCAGTAAACAAATTATACATGCCAATATTGTTACACAAAAGATTCCCTAATACATTCAGTAACTGAGGATTTTAACATTTATAATAAAACAGCGGTAGCTCTCTTAGCGGTGCGAAGTGCAGCTTCCAATTTGGCACAAATTAACACTCTGCACTGCACGGCGTTTCTCTGTGAACCACCGCGATGTTCAATTTGCTTGCAAGTTACACATCCGACGATGGTTTTCTTCGACCTTGTGTGTGTGTGTGTGTGTATGTGTGTGTGTGTGTGTGTGTGTGTGTGAACCTGTGTCACAGCGGCGCTTTCGCATACCTTCTATTTCTTTCTAAAGGGTCGCTCTCCTTTGGAGACGTGATAAATCCATACTGGAAGATTTAGGGGATGTGTTTTCATTTCCTGTTCCGTCGCTTTCGGTGGTTTTCAAATTCGCTAATATCCCACAAGGTAGAATTATGAAAATCAGAGCGAAAAACATTAAACCGTCAAAGAGTGATACAGTGTCCTGCGCATCGTTTTTATGTTTCATCTTGAGTGCATGAGTCTGATTCCTATCGGAGCAGAGCGATTCTATGATGGTGTTTAGTTTCTGATGGTAAATGTAAGTTCTGATGGTAGACAATTTACTGATCTCATTTACACCAGTGTACTCTAACCTAACTTACTCTGACCTAACCTTCCCTAGCCTCCTCTAACCTACCCTACTCATTGTGGACTTCTCTACCGTATTCAATGCTGCTCAAACCTAACCTACACTTGCCCAACCATTCTCGGTCCAAGGAAGCCCTGCTTTGACTACTGGCACCATCAGCAGTACCTGGGGTCTTCTTCGGCATTGTAATTGAGGTCCTTAGTGTATTTGAAGCGTGGTCGGTTTCCATCTTTAAGTTTAAAATACTGCTTTTTTCGCAGTTTTCCCTTTTGCTACCTCTCCTGCTCAAGAAGACCCTGTTTTGGCCCCTAGCACCTGCAGCAGCACCTGGGGTCGATTTCGGCATCTTGACTGAGGTCTTGGGGTAATTTTAGAAGAGGGCGGGCGCCATGTTTAAGTTTGATATTCTGCACGATTGAGAAGTTTGCCCTCCCGTTCCAGTTTCTGCTCCAGAAGGCCCCGTTTTGGCCACTAGCACCTCACACTCAAAAATTAGAATGCTTGAGTCAAGCATAATATGCTCGGTCCAAAGCAATTTTTACGCTTACACCGCAAATTCTCCGCCAAGCATAATTGCTTGTTCCAAGCATGACTATGCACGGTTCAAAAATATTATGCTTGACTCAAGTATCGTCACAACTGGCGCCCAGCTTCGTTATGCTTTGATCCAGCTTCATATCCTTGGAACCTTGACTGGAGTTTTGGGGTGACTTTAGAAGGGGCCGGTCGCCATGTTCAAGTTTGATATCCTGCACGATTTAGAAGTTTGCCCTCCTGTTCCAGATTGTGCCCAGGAAGGCCCTGTTTTGCCAACCGGCACCTGCAGCAGTACCTAAGGTCGTTTTTGGCACGTTGTGTGTGTGTGTGGGGGGGAGGGGGGGGGGGGGGGTTCTTGGTCGATTTAAGTGGCGATTCGCACCGTCCTATCGAAATTATAAAAATTATCTTAGAAACTATTTGTTCTACGGTGCTTCCGAGGTGAGGTTGACTCCGGTATGATGCAAGATTGTGGTTCAAATTTGAGCCCTCTACGATGAACCGTTCTCGAGAAATCGCGCAGACACACACACACACACACACACACGCACACACGGACCAAACATTTTTGGGCCAGTGGGGTACGGGCTTCGCTTTCGCAGGTATCCGTATGCTACATTCAAACATCCGTTAAACGGGCTTTCTTGATTCAAGCTTGGTCAGTATTCTTAGCAAAGATGCTTGTTTCAAGCATATGCTTAGCGGCAGGCAATTTCTGTTTTTTTTGCTCGATTTTGCGACTAAATCGCTTGAAATTTTGCGGACAAAATCACTTAACTTCGCGACTTTTTTTGCGGGGAAAATTCAGCAATTTTGCGACTTTTTCAGAGTAATTTGTACCAATTTTACGACTTTCGCAAGAAAATTTCACCAATCTTCCTACTTTGCGCGATAATATCCCGTCGCTACGTCCCCTCACTTGTCGTGTCGCCGTTTTACCCTCGACTACTCTAGCAATAGGTATCTTATGACTCATATAGCGGGTTTTTAGTCTATTATGCGGGGTTACTCACCAAATTTGCGACTTTTGTTGTGATTGCGTGATCTTGTCGCTAACGAAGCCAGAGTCGGATTTCAGGTCAGGGGTGTGTGGGAAGGCTGTAAAAAATTTGGGAATCGTACGATGAATTCTAGAAAATCTTGGGATTTTGCGACTTGCAGAAACTTCCTGCCCCTAATTATGCTTGACTCAAGCATTTATTTTTAAGGGTGTATCCGTCGAAAATGTCGTCATTTTCTCGTAAAGTGGCAAAAAAAAATAAAAAAAAATAACTGTTTAGGCCCGAGAGGCCGAGTGCTAGTGCTAGCCGCCGCCAGTGTAATAGCCTGCAGGCCGGACGCATGGTTGCGCCAGTTCCCGGCGGGTTTCTGACAGTTCCTGATATGGGTTCGTGGCGGCAGCTGGCCATCCTCGCGGGATTCGCCGCGCTCCGTAAGGGACATCCTCGACTCTGTCCTCGGTTTTCGGGATAAAGTGTTAATTATACTGTATTTCAATCGGAAAGATAGTGATCAGATTTCCATTATGCACTGGCGATTGTATTTAGCGGACCACGGGAGAAAGTTGGCGAAGTGTTGGAAGCATACTCTTCCTTCAATCTGTACTTCAATTTCTTTTTCAATTTCTCCTCCAACTCTTTTCTAGGTTTATCCTCTGTTTGCTTTCTGAGTTTTGCTTCCATATCTCTTCGTCTTTTTCTTGCTGGGTTCGCACCAACTCTCTTCTTTTTTTCTTCAGTTTCTTGTTGTCACAAAGCATCTTCTTTTTCTTTTTTTCCCTTCTCCCCCTCGTCTTCATTAGATTCCTAGATTCTAAAGATGCGTAAGGATGAGGAAACTCAAGACTTGGATGGACTTCACCAAGGTGTTTGTAAATTACACCCATTTTCTTGTTAAGTTTCTGGAATGGTCCATATAGACTTGTCTGTCGGAACATAGTTCTTCTCAACCCGTAGGTAGTATACAAATAAAGTACAACTAGCCGTCCTTCTCGTCTGGGGTTCTCTCCTTGGCACCACACTAGGCGTGTCTCAGCCAGAAGCGCCTCGATTTCCCCAACCTTGGTACGTAGAGATTCAAGTTCATACTCAGGATGGGGACTTCTAATGGAGTGGTCAGCGCAGGCTTATCACACATTGGTCAGTCAAAAGTTTGACTCTTTCTTCAAAGTTGGTTTCATCCATGGGAATCCCACGAATCTCTACCTCATGATCAGTTTCTTCCGCTGCCAGATGCACTGGAATGAGAGCTGCCTTGATGGCAAAGGAATCCTGGTCAGTCAAGACTATGGAGTGAAGTCACAACATCCACCAACAGTGACGGAATTTCTTAAAGTTCATGTTCAAAAACAGTGAGACCATTTTTAAAGTGCTCCCACAAAAAAAAAACAACACTAAAAGTTCACAGGAAAATTTAGAGTGCTCGCCAAAACACTATAAGTTTAATGCACCTTTAACACACTGCACAAACGTGAAACTATTTCTTGATGATCGTGTTATTTGCCCGTATTTGCCCCTGACACTGACGGATTCTTGGAGTATTCCTGAAGTCATGTAGATTTTCTTGATAGTGATACATAAACGCTACATACTATATAAAAAAGGTATTATCCAAGAGAATGAAAAAAAATTCCAGCGCTGCAAGCACTGAGTCGCCCTCGTTAACCGACCGATGAGTATTAATAATAGTTAATCACAGGTTAAAAATGTAAGTGAAGAAAAAAAAATGAAAACGGAAAGGTCTAACATTCGAACCGCCGACCCGCCACACGGCGAACTGGTCCATTTGATCGCGTGACTACGCCGACATTGTTACAAGACTTCGTGTGGCCGATCATCACAAGCCACTGCCGCGGTGCGAAGCGCCAACCAAAGCGCAGAGCGATGCGAATATGGAGCCGAGTTGGCGACAACAGGCCTACACTGTAAACCTAGGGTGTTTAGAAACGATACGCCAAGGGCGTTTGCCACAGAAAACTATACGCCCTATGGCGTCTCAGAACTACACGCCCACGGCGTATCGCTGCTGCACACCATGGCACACTGTGGGTACCTCCTACGGGCGTCGTGGGTGCAGCGCGGAGGGAAATGCGATCGTTTGGTGACAGGCGAGAGGGCGGTGAACGATGGAAAAAGGAAGGGAGACGGAACCGGAGAGACGGAGACGAGAAGTAGCGTGAAGGGAGGGGTAGAGAGCGGACGTGCGGGAGTGAAAGAAGTGAATCGAAAAACATTGGAGTGACGCGTGTGCATTTGGACTTGGACTATTGGAACTTTGTGAACTCATCGAGTGTACCCAAGTGACGTGTGTGCGGCTTTTGCGATACCTGCACCATGGAGAATTTGGATTACTCGCCTGCCCGAGCCTGGTAAGCTGCCTTCGCTAGAATGGCCACCTCCATGTGTCGTACAAAGTTAGAGTGTAGATTGTTGCTCTACACCCGAGTCCGATTCAAGAAAACAATATGGCGTATAGTTTTCTGTGGCAAACGCCATTGGCGTATCGTTTCTAGACACCCTAGGTTTACTCATTGAACTAGGGACCATTCTAAAATCAACCTGATTTGATGTCATCACACCTCTGGACTGGAGGGGATTGGTTAGGTCTGCTTATACGAATTAGTTGCGATCACTTAACGTTTTTTCTCCGTGACCAACCCCTCCCACCCCCACTTTTGACCAATAAGAGAGACCATCTCAAAAGTAGGAAAGCGATTGGAGACCCTTAAAAATCCAAGAGTCATGTTTCACTCTTGAAGAACGAATACGAATACTTAGAATACGACTAGAACAGAAGACACACTCGCGCAGTCGCATACGCCACACACTCTAATAAATGCATGCTAGATCTAGACATATTTTGATTCATGCGTGACTTGTGATTCTTGTCAAGAAAATCCCACAAGCATCAAAATATGCCAGAATCAAGCCTGCATTTTTGAGAGTGCATCGCAAAGGTAGAACCATTGCGAATTTGGACTAACGCCTTGGACTAACGCCCGGCTGGGACCGCAGCAAAACATGGTAGGGCACCCAAACAGCAGGTCCTTCAGCACAACAGCAGGCCAGTAGGCTAGGTTGGCTTAGGCTCGACTAGGTTAGGTTAGGCTGGGTAAGGTAAGGTTCGGTTCTCGTGCGGTGCTCACGAACAGCAGGCCCCCACGATCATGTCGACCTGCTGTTTTGAAGGACCTCCTCTTTTGAGCACGCCTCCGCCCGGCTATTTTTCTTTCAGACGTCACACTTGGAAATAATTGGGACAAACGCTTCTGGAATTGCCAGCCCGACAACGCCGAGAACCAATGTGCCACCGTAAATGACTGCCAGAACAGTACCAACGGTGACATTGTTTGCTTTCGTAAGTCAGATGGCTATGTAGTATTGGCAGCAGTGGCGTGCCTCCGTCGCGTGTGCGAGAGAGACACAGAGAGTAGTGTTGCCAACGTCTGACCGTCAAACACGCTGCTGCGAGTCTTTGCCCGACACGGAGGAAAAAGATCAGTTGGTCCAACTCAAATCTCAGACAACTAACCTATCAGTAGCCGGAACTTACAATATTTGTTCTCACCTTGAAATGTTTGTTGAACCAGCTAACGCTTCGCTGGCCGAACTGGAACTTCTAGTTCAGGCTGCTAAAAACCTTGCTTGACTGAGATTTGAGTTGGATTAACTGATCTTTTTCCTTCGTGGACCGCCCACACCGCATACCCACCGTAGCGCAAGCGGCTGCGGATCGGATGTCTCGAATGGGTCCAGCGGCACGGGTTCGATACCTGCTCGTTTTACTTTACTTTTCCGACAAAAATTGCTTGGCTGCTCTTGGGGGGCGCTCCTGAAATTTGGCAACCCGACCTTCGCTGGCCGTTCGGAAACACAACACAGCACCAAGTCAACACCCTCGCCTACACCCACGGTAAACAAACTAAATATTACAGCACAAATAACACATTTCTTTACTCTGAATGTCAACACCTAAAATAATTTAAAGGTACCTCAGAAGACAGTCCTTGTTTGCGTATTCTTTTTGATGTTTCTTTTAATCTATCTCTCCATGCTTGGAATTTTCACGGCAACATTATAAGCCTTTGGAATAGGGAATGATACCTACAAAATAAAAATTAATCATAAATTACACACAGCAGTAAACAGTAATCGCACCAACAGCTATATGTAAAATCGTAATTCATGAAGTACCTGAATATTAAGTTTACTTGCTGTCATGGGAAAATTAAGATGGAGGAACATTTGAACCTTAGTGAACTGTTTCGTTCTCAGAACCAAACACCAGTAGTTCCATATACAAGCCCTCCAACGTCGTCTTTATTTTCTTTTATCTTTACTTTCTCTTTGTAGCTGTTACCATAAAAAATACGTGTTTAACCACACTGATATCACTCTGGAAGTCTCATGCCCGTTTAACTGGTTTCACTGTTTTATCTGGCGCTATAATATTTGTTTGGACGAGGAGCACAAACACAAGTACTTACTGGACCATGAGTTTTTAAAATCGCACACAAAATATGTTTAGAAGCGAGAGCCAATGCAATAAAAATTGCCTAAGAGAAATTTAAATTTTGCGGAAATTCAATATCGTGGATGCGGAAAATATTTTATTTTCGTGATGTGTCCACCCTTTGTCATTTGCAGGCGATGTCCAAATCAAACGCTTGGGGCTTGGTGAAAGTACATATGTGACGATTGTGTATTCCATCGACCATGAGGGAATTGCCTTCCTATATTGCCACTGGTGAGACACAAATGGTTTATGGAGAATTTGCATCCCTTTCATAGTGGTTTGCGAGTCGTTTGTACGCTTAACAAATGGTTGTCCCAGTTTGCAAATGGTTCACTGCTTTGCAAACGTTCTCAAACTCATAACAAATGGTATCCGAGTGATTTGCAATCCGTTAGCAACCGCAGTGACCGACCATAGAGGTTTACCAACTGATACTGCGTAGAAAAATTGTAATTAAATATGTGTATTATCGTACATACGAGTGTGTTATTTGACAATCGTAACCTACCCCCATTCGCGCCGAATATTATACGACCGTAACAAAGCTACTGTAAGTGGCCTAGGAAGCATTTGTTAGCCAGGTACAAAGGCATCGCAAATGCTCTACGCAAATCACTCACAAACGTTTCTCAAATGGTCCGCAAACGTCGTGCAAATGCTTCTGCAAATGGCTCCGGTCCCAATTTTGGCCCTTTCAAATGGCTCCACAAACGCCTCGCAAACCACTACAAACCGATAGCAAAAGTGTCTTCAAATGGTTTGCAAACTGCTAACAAAAGGGATTGTTTTACCAGGGGCGGCAGCCATTTATGCTCAGCCATGCATATCAAGGGCTACTGCTACGATGGGACTGTACGATACCGCACTATGTCAAACTGCAGGGCCAGCGGGGCATCTTTTTCCTGTCGTTCATTCGACCAAGAGTATAAAGTAAGACCTCGTCTCCTCTCGACTGCAAATGAGTAAAATCAAATAAGAGAAGCAGGCCGATACCATGACCCTCTCAGATTCTCGTGAAACTTTGGTGGTAGGTTGCCCCCCGTGGTAGGAGATCCCAACCTAAATTCCAGATCTCGGAAAATTTTCTGCCTGAGATATAGCGTTTTTGAGTTACAGGACCGTCTCGAAACCTTATCCATTGTATTCAATTTGGGTATTTCTTATAACGGCTAGTTTTAGTGAGGTTTGAGTGGGGTCTAAATTTCTGGACCCAAAAGGTCTAAGGAACACGATCAAATCCTCAGATCTCACCTTCCGGTACTTTTCTAACCGTAACTTTGGAAATATCTCGAAAAATGACCTCAAAAAGTCCCAAATCTTAGGGTTTTGGTCAAAACATTTTTTAGTGGGTCGTACATTTAGTCTGCTCTTATGGATAGGGGTCCGCTGACAGGCACTCACTTGGGGCTGTTGTTTTAAGAGGCACCCAGTTGTGGCTGTGGTTTCAAAAGGCACTCACTTGTGGCTGTCGTTATAAGAGGCACTCAGTTGCGGTTCTTGATTCAAAAGGCACCCGTTACTGGCCGTTTGGAACCACAGATAAGTGCCTTTTGAATCACCAGCCGCAACTGAGTGCCTTTCGAAACGACAGCCCCGAGTGAGTGCATTTTGAAACAACATCCACATCTGAGCGCCTCTTAAAACAACAGCCCCAAGTGAGTGCCTTTCAAAACAACAGCCGCAACTGAGCGCCTATTGCATGTAGGTATCGTACTGCATGCATGCGTGTTGCGCGAGCTGGCCTACCCTGGTACTTGCAGGCGCTCCTGTAAGTCAGAGGTACAGCCTGACAGACAACTTTACTAGTAGGATACGCCATAAATTCAGAATGTCCCTGGCACTAGATCTTTCCGCTATGTAAAGCCAGAGCCTGGTAAGTAGACTTCAGAAATGCAGCCATGAATCAAAATCTTGAGCATGATCCAGTAGGAATAGCCTCTCTTCGAATGGAGATTTAGGCATTTCATTGGGTTGACGGAGTGCTTCCTATTGGTCGATTGTTTCCAATTGGATAAAGGACTCTGAGACTTTCCAATGGGCCTCTGGTCAATGAGAATCTTCCCAATTGCTAGCAGTCCAGTGGGATCTGCGTCCCAATTGGAATACCAGGACCTTATGTACAAACTTTCAGGGGTGAAAAGACCACTGTTGGGATAAATTTGAGAGAACACTTGGGGTCGCAGACGTCTCCTTAAGAAGTTACAGAACTTTTTGTGGTGCGCCTAGGTAGGCAGTTGACGGCATTACACCAACGTATCATGGGTTGCCTACTGACTGACCAGGCGTTGAAAGCTGAATGTTCGTTAAAGGGCGGGGTTCCTATGCAAATACCTTAAATACGACTCTTTAGAGCGAATTTAGTCCAATACCGTTAAGGGATAGGTGATATGTTTGTCCCGCAGGGCCTTACAAAGCCCAATGATAGCCGCCGGCGGCCCAAGATAGGGGTGCGCCAGGCGTGGAAAAGTGCCTTGCGATGAGCGAAGCCTGTTACGCCCCGACGTTGGTCCGGCCTAGGTGTCCCAACCTTGTGAAACACCCTGTAAATTTTCGAATTTTCGACATTAAAAAGGTTCTGTATGGAATAATTCGCGAAGCGAGTTCGCGGGCGTTAGCGAGCGCACTGGCGTAGCGCTTCTCAGGCCTGCCAAAATGCGTGTCTGTTCGCACTATATTTGAAGCCAATGACCAAATCTCCTCACTAGCGAGTCAGAAAAGCTCCTAGATTTTCCTGTCTGATCGCTATTATCAATAGCACCGTTCTCAACCCCGTAGATATGAAGGGGGAGCAGGGTTAAAATTCTCTGAAAATACCCACTCATCCTTCATGGACTACTCCTTTGCTGCGTCGCTGACTGGTTAAGGTAAGGCGGAACGTTCCGTCCGTTTAGAGCGAACTGGTATCTAGGCTTGTTTTAAACCGTAGGAGTCCTGCACAAATGCATGGGGAAGAACTCTATCCCTACTCCTTACGCGCAACGTTACGCTCCAAGCAGGTATGCTTTACGCCCTAGTTTGACCAGTGTAGGTTAAGCCAGACGACTGACACAACCGCCAGAGTAGACTCGAATATATGTTTTAAATGTGACTGCAATTTTGTCGTTTCCAGTGCCCTTTAGAGAGAAGTGATCCGTTGGTTCCCGGGACTCGGTACGAGTTTGTAGTCGAGCACTCGACAGAAGTGGTAAAAGTCTTTGTAGGCAACGACGCCTCCCCAGCAACCTTTCCGGCCTTGGACAACGACGCCTTCCCAGCAACCTTTCCGGCCTTGGACGGCTCAAAACTCTACATCCGCCCAGTGGCAGACAATCGTCAGATGGACATTGTAACACGAACCAAAGCCGGTGAGCTAAGCCCATTAACGGGTTAATATTTTGCGAAAACATTTGGTACATTTGGTATTTGCGGGGAGAGCGAGACGGAGGAACACCACTTTGATTATTGCGGTGCCTCCGAAAGTTACAATAAACTCTAGTAAAAACATAAACTCGCAGTCTTATTTAGTGGTCCACTTTTGGCAGAACCGGTCATTTCGTTTCAAGTAAACCTAGAGCGTTCAAATTTTGATGAGGCATGTCCCAAGGGTCCCAAGAGTCAAGTGAAGCGTGGAAGCCGGTTTGGTAAAGTTCCGACCTTAAAGAAAAAGATGTCTGACTCATAAGTAGATTTTTTAACCATTTCAACCCTTTAAATACCACGGCGTGTAGCACTGTAAGCCTTTGTAAAGAAGTGAGATTCAAACAAAGGCCTTTTCAGTTCCAAAAACGCCCGGAAACGATGGCGCGTGGCATTTTTTCGATGTTTCTGTGGCGACTGCGCTCAGCATCAAACCATTCCTGGTCAAAAAAAAATCAGTTTTGAAAATTTACGTTTTTTCAATAATGGCTAGCAGGGGTGCACGCAGTAGCATGTTAACGGTCCATCTCATTGACATATCTCAGTCAGACATCTCTTTCCTAACATGTGCTAATATACCGATAAGTCGACACAAGTGATGATCATCATATTAAACGAATGTTAAACCTTTATCATTTATCGTTGTGGCGCAACGGGGCACTGCCCCACCCGCCAAAGCCTAAAACTTCTAAAGTCAGCAAGACTGCACCGAGCAACCGAGTCGCGAGCCCGCCTGACCGGGCGGAGCTTGTCAGTCGGTAAGTGCCAGCTGCCACACCGGGCTAAAGTTGGCCAACTTTTTTATTGGCCAACTTTTTTTTTTGGCCAAATTTTGACGATACGATCAAATGCGGAAAAGTCCTTTTATGGGTTGCTGAACAACATATCAAAAGATGGCGATGAAAATTTTTGGGAAATTTCTCACATTTTCGCCAGGACTTAGAAACAAAATTGCCACATCTTGACACACGACCACATGCCGAAAAGACGTAGACGCAATATCTACACAAATTGGCCTGTTAAAATTCATGCGGCTGTTACGAACTATAGTTCCAATGCCAAATAATTCGAAAAAGACAGATTTCGAATTTTAACAGGCCATACATTTCCTCTGGCGACGTTCGAAAAGCCGTTTCCGTGCCATCAGTCTCGTGGTCAGCAATGTTGGGAGTTCAATATCTACACAAATTGGCCTGTTAAAATTCATGCGGCTGTTACGAACTATAGTTCAAATGCCAAATAATTCGAAAAAGACAGATTTCGAATTTTAACAGGCCATACTTTTCCTCTGGCGACGTTCGAAAAGCCCTTTTCCTGACATCAGTCTCATGGTCAGCGATGTTGGGTGTTCAATATCTACACAAATTAGCCTGTTAAAATTCATGCGACTGTCAAGAACTATAGTTCCAATGCCAAATAGTACGAAAAAGACAGATATTGAATTTTAACAGGCCATACTTTTCCTCTGGCGACGTTCGAAAAGCCCTTTTCCTGACATCAGTCTCGTGGTCAGCGATATTGGGTGTTCAATATCTACACAAATTAGCCTGTTAAAATTCATGCGACTGTCAAGAACTATAGTTCCAATGCCAAATAGTTCGAAAAAGACAGATATTGAATTTTAACAGGCCATACTTTTCCTCTGGCGACGTTCGAAAAGCCCTTCTCCTGACATCACTCTCGGGGTCACCGATGTTGGCAGTTCAATATCTACACAAATTGGCCTGTTAAAATTTATGCGGCTGTGAGGAACTATAGTTCTAATGCCAAATAGTTCGAAAAAGACAGATTTCGAATTTTAACAGGCCACACTTTTCCTATAGCGACGTTCGAAAAGCCGTTACCCTGCCATCAGCCTCGTGGTCAGCGATGTTGGCTGTTCAATATCTACACAAATTGGCCTGTTAAAATTCATGCGGCTGTTACAAACTATAGTTTCAATGCCAAATAATTCGAAAAAGACAGATTTCGAATTTTAACAGGCCATACTTTTCCTCTGGCGACGTTCGAAAAGCTCTTTCCCTGACATCAGTCTCGTGGTCAGCGATGTTGGGTGTTCAATATCTACACAAATTGGCTTGTTAAAATTTATGCGGCTGTTACGAACTATAGTTAAAATGCCAAATAATTCGAAAAACACAGATTTCGAATTTTAACAGGCCATACTTTTCCTCTGGCGACGTTTGAAAAGCCCTTTTCCTGACATCAGTCTCGTGGTCAGCGATGTTGGGTGTTTAATATCTACACAAATTAGCCTGTTAAAATTCATGCGACTGTCAAGAACTAAAGTTCCAATACCAAATAGTTCACAAAAGACAGATATTGAATTTTAACAGGCCATACTTTTCCTCTGGCGACGTTCGAAACGCCGTTTCCGTGCCATCAGTGTCGTTGTCAGCGATGTTGGCAGTTCAATATCTACACAAATTGGCCTGTTAAAATTCTTGCTAGTGTTAGGAACTAAACTTCTAGTACCAATTAGTTGGCCAAACCCTGATTTCGAATTTTAACAGGCCATACTTTTTCTCTGGCGACGTTAAAAACGCCGTTTCCGTGCCATCAGTGTCGTTGTCAGCGATGTTGGGTGTTCAATATCTACACAAATTGGCCTGTTAAAATTCTCGCGGGTGTTGAAACTGAGCTTCTACTACCAAATAATTGGCCAAAGACAGATTTCGAATTTTAACAGGCCACACTTTTCCTATAGCGACGTTCGAAAAGCCGTTACCCTGCCATCAGTCTCGTGGTCAGCGATGTTGGCTGTTCAATATCTACACAAATTGGCCTGTTAAAATTCTCGCGGGTGTAAGGAACTGAGCTTCTAGTACCAAATAGTTCGCTTAAGACAAAATTTTTATTTTTAACAGGCCATACTTTTCCTGTGGCGACGTTCGAAAAGCCCTTCCCCTGACATCATTCTTGGGGTCAGCGATGTTGAGAGTTCAATATCTACACAAATTGGCCTGTTAAAATTCATGCGGCTGTTACGAACTAAAGTTGCAATGCCAAAGAATTCGAAAAAGCCAGATTTCGAATTTTAACACGCCATACTTTTTTCTGGCGACGTTCGAAAAGCCCCTTCTCTGACATCAGTCTCGTGGTCAGCGATGTTGGGTGTTCAATATCTACACAAATTAGCCTGTTAAAATTCATGCGACCGTCAAGAACTATAGTTCCAATGCTAAATAGTTCGAAAAAGACAGATTTTGAATTTTAACAGGCCATACTTTTGCTCTGGCGACGTTCGAAACGCCGTTTCCGTGCCATCAGTGTCGTTGTCAGCGATGTTGGCAGTTCAATATCTACACAAATTGGCCTGTTAAAATTCATGCGACTGTCAAGAACTATAGTTCCAATACCAAATAGTTCGAAAAAGACAGATTTTGAATTAAAACAGGCCATACTTTTGCTCTGGCGACGTTCGAAACGTCGTTTCCGTGCTATCAGTGTCGTTGTCAGCGATGTTGGCAGTTCAATATCCACACAAATTGGCCTGTTACAATTCTTGCTAGTGTTAGGAACTAAACTTCTAGTACCAATTAGTTGGCCAAACCCTGATTTCGAATTTTAACAGGCCATACTTTTTCTCTGGCGTCGTTCGAAACGCCGTTTCCGTGCCATCAGTGTCGTTGTCAGCGATGTTGGGTGTTCAATATCTACTCAAATTGGCCTGTTAAAATTCTCGCCGGTGTTAGGAACTGAGCTTCTAGTACCAAATGATTGGCCAAAGACAGATATTGAATTTTAACAGGCCATACTTTTCCTCTGGCGACGTTCGAAATGCCGTTTCCGTGCCATCAGTGTCGTTGACAGCGATGTTGGGTGTTCAATATCTAAACAAATTGGCCTGTTAAAATTCTCGCGGGTGTTAGGAACTGAGCTTTTAGTACCAAATAGTTGGCCAAAGGCAGATTTCGAATTTTAACAGGCTATACTTTTCTTCTGGCGACGTTCGAAAAGCCCTTCTCCTGACATCACTCTCGTTTCCGTGCCATCAGTGTCGTTGACAGCGATGTTGGGTGTTCAATATCTAAACAAATTAGCCTGTTAAAATTCTCGCGGGTGTTAGGAACTGAGCTTTTAGTACCAAATAGTTGGCCAAAGACAGATTTCGAATTTTAACAGGCTATACTTTTCCTCTGGCGACGTTCGAAAAGCCCTTTCCCTGACATCAGTCTCGTGGTCAGCGATGTTGGCTGTTCAATATCTACACAAATTGGCCTGTTAAAATTCATGCGGCTGTTACGAACTATAGTTAAAATGCCAAATAATTCGAAAAAGACAGATTTCGAATTTTAACAGGCCATACTTTTCCTCTGGCGACGTTCGAAAAGCCCTTTTCCTGACATCAGTCTCGTGGTCAGCGATGTTGGGTGTTCAATATCTACACAAATTAGCCTGTTAAAATTCATGTGACTGTCAAGAACTATAGTTCCAATGTCAAATAGTTCGAAAAAGACAGATATTGAATTTTAACAGGCCATACTTTTCCTCTGGCGACGTTCGAAACGCCGTTTACGTGCCATCAGTGTCGTTGTCAGCGATGTTGGCAGTTCAATATCCACACAAAGTGGCCTGTTGCAATTCTTGCTAGTGTAAGGAACTAAACTTCTAGTACCAATTAGTTGGCCTAACCCTGATTTCGAATTTTAACAGGCCATACTTTTTCTCTGGCGACGTTCGAAACGCCGTTTCCGTGCCATCAGTGTCGTTGTCAGCGATGTTGGGTGTTCAATATCTACTCAAATTGGCCTGTTAAAATTCTCGCGGGTGTTAGGAACTGAGCTTCTAGTACCAAATAATTGGCCAAAGACAGATTTCGAATTTTAACAGGCGATACTTTTCCTCTGGCGACGTTCGAAAAGCCCTTTCCCTGACATCAGTCTCGTGGTCAGCGATGTTGGGTATTCAATATCTACTCAAATTGGCCTGTTAAAATTCTCGCGGGTGTTAGGAACTGAGCTTCTAGTACCAAATAATTGGCCAAAGACAGATTTCGAATTTTAACAGGCCATACTTTTTCTCTAGCGACGTTCGAAAAGCTCTTTCCCTGACATCAGTCTCGTGGTCAGCGATGTTGGCTGTTCAATATCTACACAAATTGCCCTGTAAAAATTCATGCGGCTGTTACGAACTATATTTAAAATGCCAAATAATTCGAAAAAGACAGATTTCGAATTTTAACAGGCGATACTTTTCCTCTGGCGACGTTCGAAAAGCCGTTTCCGTGCCATCAGTGTCGTTGACAGCGATGTTGGGTGTTTAATATCTAAGCAAATTGGCCTGTTAAAATTCTCGCGGGTGTTAGGAACTGAGCTTTTAGTACCAAATAGTTGGCCAAAGGCAGATTTCGAATTTTAACAGGCTATACTTTTCTTCTGGCGACGTTCGAAAAGCCCTTCTCCTGACATCACTCTCGTTTCCGTGCCATCAGTGTCGTTGACAGCGATGTTGGGTGTTCAATATCAAAACAAATTAGCCTGTTAAAATTCTCGCGGGTGTTAGGAACTGAGCTTTTAGTACCAAATAGTTGGCCAAAGACAGATTTCGAATTTTAACAGGCTATACTTTTCCTCTGGCGACGTTCGAAAAGCCCTTTCCCTGACATCAGTCTCGTGGTCAGCGATGTTGGTTCAATATCTACACAAATTGGCCTGTTAAAACTCATGCGACTGTCAAAACCTATAGTTCCAATGCCAAATAGTTCGAAAAAGACAGATTTCGAATTTTAACAGGCCATACTTTTCCTCTGGCGACGTTCGAAAAGCCCTTCTCCTGACATCACTCTCGGGGTCACCGATGTTGGCAGTTCAATATCTACACAAATTGGCCTGTTAAAATTCATGCGGCTGTTACAAACTATAGTTTCAATGCCAAATAATTCGAAAAAGACAGATTTCGAATTTTAACAGGCCATACTTTTCCTCTGGCGACGTTCGAAAAGCTCTTTCCCTGACATCAGTCTCGTGGTCAGCGATGTTGGCTGTTCAATATCTACACAAATTGGCCTGTTAAAATTCATGCGGCTGTTACGAACTATAGTTCAAATGCCAAATAGTTCTTGACAGTCGCATGAATTTTAACAGGCCAATTTGTGTAGATATTAAACACCCAACATCGCTGACCACGAGACTGATGTCAGGGAAAGGGCTTTTCAAACGTCGCCAGAGGAAAGTATGGCCTGTTAAAATTCGAAATCTGTCTTTTTTAAACTATTTGGAATTGGAACTTAAGTTCTTAACAGCCGCGAGAATTTTAACAGACCAATTTGTGTTGATATTGAGCTGCCAACATTGCTGACCACGAGACTGATGGAAGGGTAACGGCTTTTCAAACGTCGCTATAGGAAAAGTGTAGCCTGTAAAAATTCGAAATCTGTCTTTGTCGAATTATTTGGCATTAAAACTATAGTTCGTAACAGCCGCATGAATTTTAACAGGCCAATTTGTGTAGATATTGAACACCCAACATCGCTGACAACGACACTGATGGCACGGAACCGGCTTTTCGAACGTCGCCAGAGAAAAAGTATGCCCTGTAAAAATTCGAAATTAGGCTTTGGCCAACTATTTGGTACTAAAAGCTCAGTTCCTAACACCCGCGAGAATTTTAACAGGCCGTATTTGTTTAGATATTGAACACCCAACATCGCAGACCCCGAGAGTGATGTCAGAAGAAGGGCTTTTCGAACGTCGCCAGAGGAAAAGTATGGCCTGTTAAAATTCAAAATCTGTCTTTTTCGAACTATTTGGCATTGGAATTATAGGTTTTGACAGTCGCATGGATTTTAACAGGCCAATTTGTGTAGATATTGAACACCCAACATCGCTGACCACGAGACTGATGTCAGGGAAAGAGCTTTTCGAACGTCGCCAGAGGAAAAGTATGGCCTGTTAAAATTCGAAATCTGTCTTTTTCGAACTATTTGGCATTAGAACTATAGTTCTTCACAGCCGCATAAATTTTAACAGGCCAATTTGTGTAGATATTGAACTGCCAACATCGGTGACCCCAAGAGTGATGTCAGGAGAAGGGCTTTTCGAACGTCGCCAGAGGAAAAGTATGGCCTGTTAAAATTCAATATCTGTCTTTTTCGAACTATTTGGCATTGGAACTATAGTTCTTGACAGTCGCATGAATTTTAACAGGCTAATTTGTGTAGATATTAAACACCCAACATCGCTGACCACGAGACTGATGTCAGGGAAAGGGCTTTTCGAACGTCGCCAGAGAAAAGTATGGCCTGTTAAAATTCGAAATCTGTCTGTTTTAAACTATTTGGCATTAGAACTATAGTTCAACACAGCCGCATAAATTTTAACAAGCCAATTTGTGTAGATATTAAACACCCAACATCGCTGACCACGAGACTGATGTCAGGGAAACGGCGTTTCGAACGTCGCCAGAGGAAAAGTATGGCCTGTTAAAATTCGAAATCTGTCTTTTTCGAAATATTTGGCATTGGAACTATAGGTTTTGACAGTCGCATGAATTTTAACAGGCTAATTTGTGTAGATATTAAACACCCAACATCGCTGACCACGAGACTGATGTCAGGGAAAGGGCTTTTCAAACGTCGCCAGAGGAAAGTATGGCCTGTTAAAATTCGAAATCTGTCTTTTTTAAACTATTTGGAATTGGAACTTAAGTTCTTAACAGCCGCGAGAATTTTAACAGACCAATTTGTGTTGATATTGAGCTGCCAACATCGCTGACCACGAGACTGATGGAAGGGTAACGGCTTTTTAAACGTCGCTATAGGAAAAGTGTAGCCTGTAAAAATTCGAAATCTGTCTTTGTCGAATTATTTGGCATTAAAACTATAGTTCGTAACAGCCGCATGAATTTTAACAGGCCAATTTGTGTAGATTTTGAACACCCAACATCGCTGACAACGACACTGATGGCACGGAACCGGCTTTTCGAACGTCGCCAGAGAAAAAGTATGCCCTGTAAAAATTCGAAATTAGGCTTTGGCCAACTATTTGGTACTAAAAGCTCAGTTCCTAACACCCGCGAGAATTTTAACAGGCCGTATTTGTTTAGATATTGAACACCCAACATCGCAGACCCCGAGAGTGATGTCAGAAGAAGGGCTTTTCGAACGTCGCCAGAGGAAAAGTATGGCCTGTTAAAATTCAAAATCTGTCTTTTTCGAACTATTTGGCATTGGAATTATAGGTTTTGACAGTCGCATGGATTTTAACAGGCCAATTTGTGTAGATATTGAACACCCAACATCGCTGACCACGAGACTGATGTCAGGGAAAGAGCTTTTCGAACGTCGCCAGAGGAAAAGTATGGCCTGTTAAAATTCGAAATCTGTCTTTTTCGAACTATTTGGCATTGGAATTATAGGTTTTGACAGTCGCATGGATTTTAACAGGCCAATTTGTGTAGATATTGAACACCCAACATCGCTGACCACGAGACTGATGTCAGGGAAAGAGCTTTTCGAACGTCGCCAGAGGAAAAGTATGGCCTGTTAAAATTCGAAATCTGTCTTTTTCGAACTATTTGGCATTAGAACTATAGTTCTTCACAGCCGCATAAATTTTAACAGGCCAATTTGTGTAGATATTGAACTGCCAACATCGGTGACCCCGAGAGTGATGTCAGGAGAAGGGCTTTTCGAACGTCGCCAGAGGAAAAGTATGGCCTGTTAAAATTCAATATCTGTCTTTTTCGAACTATTTGGCATTGGAACTATAGTTCTTGACAGTCGCATGAATTTTAACAGGCTAATTTGTGTAGATATTAAACACCTAACATCGCTGACCACGAGACTGATGTCAGGGAAAAGGCTTTTCGAACGTCGCCAGAAGAAAAGTATGGCCTGTTAAAATTCGAAATCTGTCTTTTTTAAACTATTTGGCATTAGAACTATAGTTCTACACAGCCGCATAAATTTTAACAAGCCAATTTGTGTAGATATTAAACACCCAACATCGCTGACCACGAGACTGATGTCAGGGAAACGTCGTTTCGAACGTCGCCAGAGGAAAAGTATGGCCTGTTAAAATTCGAAATCTGTCTTTTTCGAATTATTTGGCATTGAAACTATAGTTTGTAACAGCCGCATGAATTTTAACAGGCCAATTTGTGTAGATATTGACAACCCAACATCGCTGACCACGAGACTGATGTCAGGGAAAGGGCTTTTCGAACGTCGCCAGAGGAAAAGTATCGCCTGTTAAAATTCGAAATCTGTCTTTGGCCATTTATTTGGTACTAGAAGCTCAGTTCCTAACACCCGCGAGAATTTGAACAGGCCAATTTGAGTAGATATTGAACACCCAACATCGCTGACAACGACACTGATGGCACGAAAACGGCTTTTCGAACGTCGCCACAGGAAAAGTATGGCCTGTTAAAATTCGAAATCTGTCTTTGGCCAATTATTTGGTACTAGAAGCTCAGTTCCTTACACCCGCGAGAATTTTAACAGGCCAATTTGAGTAGATATTGAACACCCAACATCGCTGACAACGACACTGATGGCACGGAAACGGCGTTTCGAACGTCGCCAGAGAAAAAGTATGGCCTGTTAAAATTCGAAATCAGGGTTTGGCCAACTAATTGGTACTAGAAGTTTAGTTCCTAACACTAGCAAGAATTGTAACAGGCCAATTTGTGTGGATATTGAGCTGCCAACATCGCTGACAACGACACTGATGGCACGGAAACGGCGTTTCGAACGTCGCCACAGGAAAAGTATGGCCTGTTAAAAATAAAAATTTTGTCTTAAGCGAACTATTTGGTACTAGAAGCTCAGTTCCTTACACCCGCGAGAATTTTAACAGGCCAATTTGTGTAGATATTGAACACCCAACATCGCTGACCACGAGACTGATGTCAGGAAAAGGGCTTTTCGAACGTCGCCAGAGGAAAAGTATGGCCTGTTAAAATTCGAAATCTGTCTTTTTCGAATTATTTGGCATTTGAACTATAGTTCGTAACAGCCGCATGAATTTTAACAGGCCAATTTGTGTAGATATTGAACTCCCAACATTGCTGACCACGAGACTGATGGCACGGAAACGGCTTTTCGAACGTCGCCAGAGGAAATGTATGGCCTGTTAAAATTCGAAATCTGTCTTTTTCGAATTATTTGGCATTGGAACTATAGTTCGTAACAGCCGCATGAATTTTAACAGGCCAATTTGTGTAGATATTGCGTCTACGTCTTTTCGGCATGTGGTCGTGTGTCAAGATGTGGCAATTTTGTTTCTAAGTCCTGGCGAAAATGTGAGAAATTTCCCAAAAATTTTCATCGCCATCTTTTGATATGTTGTTCAGCAACCCATAAAAGGACTTTCCCGCATTTGATCGTATCGTCAAAATTTGGCCCAAAAAAAAAGTTGGCCAATAAAAAAGTTGGCCAACTTTAGCCCGGTTGACCATCACTTGTGTCGACTTATCGGTATATTAGCACATGTTAGTGACCCTAAAAAAGTGATGATTTTTCATTGAATGATGATCATTACTCTTCCATTTACAGTATGAATGGCGCAGAGCGGACCGGGGGAGGCCGGGACGTACAAGCATTGTAAAGGTAATCCTTACCTTCAACCCTTAAGGTTCCCCAGACCAGAACTGGGCTACATTCCCGCAAGCCTAGCACTGTCCTCTAAACAGCCTTAGGGCGGTGCCGAGACTTGCACACTAGGAACGACCAAAGAACAGCAAGATAAGAGTTCATTAAAAGGTGTCCAATTTTTCGGATTATTGGCACTTTAAAGGGGTTGGTCTGAGTCGCGGTGGTCATTATCGAATCTCCAGAGCCCATCGCTACCGCTGACGATCAATTTTGTAACCGTTCCTTCCCCAACAAAAAAAAAATACCCCTCACCCCCTTAAAAATTGAGGGATGGTCGGCGAGGGTTGAAATTCGAGATTTCACAGAGTTTCAGGGACCTTTAATGCCATACTGACTGTCATTTCGCCAAATTTCCCCCTTAAAGTGGGTTTTAATGATCGTTCATGATCCCCTTCACGGCGATTTTCGACAATATGTCCCATATCAGAGGGTGGTTGAATCAACAAAGTTGCTGCTTTGGGGCCTTCGAGAGGGACCATAGGGACATGCATCCTCAAACGCTCTAGGTCTAAGTCCACTTGAACCGAAATGACAGGCTCTGCTAAAAGTGGACCGCTAAATAAGAATGCCAGTGTACTCTGGGCAATTTACCTAGTCGTTTGATAATAATAATAATAATAATAATAATAATAATAATAATAATAATAATAATAATAATAATAATAATAATAATAATAATAATAATAATATTAATAATAATAAAGAAGACAACAAAAACAGTAACAATTGTCACTGCAAATTCTACCACTTTAAATAATTAGTTGAAAAGACACTTTGACGCTCCTATGTGTGGGGCGTCCAAAATCAGTCGTCAGTCAACTTTCTAAATTTTAGCACTGTTCTTATATGCGTTGTTTTGTTGACGTGGACTTAAGAACTTGTTTGTCGACCAGTGAACAGGTTAGAAACTCAAATGTTCGAGGGCGACCATATCCAGGTGAACTTCACGTACCAGACCAGGCACCGGGCCGTCACGTTCCTGCAGTGTGACTCGGACAAGAAGTATTGCGTGGCCGTGGAGCTGTGGGGATACTGCAAGAGGACGGGCATTACTATACTTACTCGGCATTTTGGAAAGCTCCGAGTTATCACCAAAAAAAATTGTAACATCGCCTCGGAACATACCTATCATTGCTCCGACGTCGTTAAAACAGCTGATGTTAGTACCGCAGCGCACAGCCTGGCGCTTGGCGTTTCAAAAAATACACGGTTCTGGGCGTCTTTCACTGATTGACGAGCGTAGCCAGCCCTTGTTCCACACTAGTCGAACTTTTCAGAAACACCACGCAACAGACCGGGCTCAACTCATAGATTATTAATCAATATTTATTGGCGGACAATACGAGGTTTTTTTTAATTAGTGGAGTTTGAAGTATGTTGTAACGAAAATTTCAAAGCCGTGCAGCTGGTACCACTGTGCGGCTCAGCTGGGCTCAGCTCAGCTCGGCACGGCCAGGCGTCTCGGCTCGGTTGTGTCGCTGCGACCAGCTTTTCCTCGTCAACACGCGTCATCCTGAAGATATTTTTAAGAAGTTTGCTTTTCTCTGATGGTGCACTTTGATCATAGGTAAGTTGCGAGTTAGTAGTTTATGGACTGTGCTCATTTTGTGACTACCTCTGCCTTCTTCCGACCCCCGGCCCCGCCCCCTTCCAGTTTGTTGATGTTTATTCTTGGGTTCGTTTCGGATTGCCGATATGTAATTTTGAAGAAAATATTCATTGACTACCTAAAATGTAAGTAATATTGCGCTTCTTAAGCCAGTTTGTTAGAGAACCGTATCCTTCTCACAGAGGGAGAAAAAATCATTTCTTTACTCACTGTGCTGAGAGGTTAAGTGGTCCACAGGGTTCATGAAAATAGTAAAGCATGTAGCAGCACTAAAGCAGATTTGACATTCGGTGTTCGCTGTATTTCATCATTTGTCCTTTCAAACCAAGTTAATTCCTGCCCTGCTGTTTGCCCTAATCTAAAATTGTGGGGGAAAGGTGTTCATCTACTCTTGCCAAGTGAACATTGGGTCACAACAACGTGGCGAATTAAACATGGGTTGGGGAGTATGTTACTGAACTGTTCGTGAGGGGTTGGGGAGCGAAACAAGCTGTCCCGTCTCTCCGTCAAACCTCGATGCCAGTTCCGCTCAAGTCTCCCTAGAAGTGCCCGACAGATGTTTTCGTTACGATTAAAATCGTTAACCTGAGCCCGTCCCGTGGAACAATGCGTGCAGAGATAGTAATCGTCCTCCGCGGCTGCCAACCCTAATAGTGCTGGCGGTAGGCCTAACCTAACCTGCAAATCGACTAACAAGCAAGCGCTTCGGCACACTTGTTCCTTAAATATGTTTCTTGGATTTGAGTCGAAACGTTCAATGAAAATCTCGTGCAGACCCCCTTTTGGGGGGGGTTAACTACCCCCTCCACCCCCTCTGTGGAAAAAGTTAAAATGTCGTATATATGCAATGTTGGTATCGGTTTCGGACAATATGAGCACCAGAAACTCATTGGTGATGTGCAAAAATGTCGGCCGGAACCAGAAGAGGCAATTTGGCCGCCATTTTCGAAAATGGCGGCTTGAAAATGGCCAAATTTGGAAGATATTCCTATATAGTCGTGTGGGTAGTCGTTTCAGTGGTTTCTAGTTGGTCTAATTTCATCTCCGGTGTCTTTAATATTGTCCGGCTACCGGAAGTTACGAAAAAGGACATTTGAACTTGCAAATCGACTAAGTATGAAATGTTCTGAACGGTTTGAGGATGAAAATGAAAAATTGGCATGTTTAAAGTTCTGGTATGATTGTGTAATAGTATCATCTACATACCATATCAAGTGAATAAATATATGTACAATTCAGTGCTGCCAGATTGGGCGGTTTACCGCAATTTGGGCTATTTTGAACGGTCAGTTGGCGGGTAAAAATGTCCGACGGCGGAAAACCGCCATTTGGGCTATTTTACGTTTCGAAAAACCGCCTTTTGGGCTATTTCCCCACTCAGGGTCAAAAAGTTGCATTTTTTCGTTTGGGGATCGTATTTTAGGTTGGCAATGCTTGACGCTTGTCATTTGTTCTCATGCGTGTGTTTTAAACTGTGGTGGTTGTTGTTACCTTACCTGCCTTTGCTCACTGTCTTGGAGATGGGCAAGTGGGGAAAATACGATAAAGCATTTAATCCCAAGTGGGAAAAGGATCCTAGGCTTAAGAGTAAGTAACCCAGCCCAACATAACCTTTGCAACGTTTCATTTTACCTTTAGATTATTATTAAACAGCGGTTTTAATTTTAAGCAAATAAATGAATTCTCCTGTTTGATTTTTATCGTTTCTTACACAATTTAGCATGGATTTCTCGCACCTCAGATGAGGAAGTTAGTAAAGTGAAGCCTAGATGAACTAGCGTTTATTCCGTAACATCTCCCAAATTTGTGGACAAAAACCGCCAATTTGGGCTACTCTGAGGTCAGATCAGGCGGTTTTGGGCTATTAGAATGTTGGCGGTTTTTGGGCGGGTTGCGCGCGCTCTAGCGGCGGTTTCTCGAGGCAGGCATCTGGCAGCACTGGTACAATTGTGTACATAACATATTAATATATACTATATGTATACTGGTGCGTATAATTTTTTTTACATAACATACAAACATGAAGTCCCAAAAATGGAAATGTTAAAAATCTTCAGCGGTGTTCCGTCAGGTACTGCGACCTAAAATTCAGAAGGGTGTTGTTAGCCGCTGTATTTTCTATCGTTGGCAAGTAATCACATTGCGAACTATTATTCTTGTGAATGATGCAGGACAACACCATCAGTGTCTGAGCTGCCAACATCATTATCAGGACCTCAGACACAGGTGGTGTTGTCCTGGTCTTGTCTCATTTCCGTGAACTACGCGCCAAAGGGTTACAGAACAGAGGCTTGGATACTTTCCTTCTCGGGTGCAACAGAACGGTACATATGTTTCCGGGCAATTGCAGCCGCGTGGGGAAATAAGATCTGTGTCGCACTCAGAGATTTTCATGCCTTCACTGGCTGCGATACGGTGAGTTTCTTTGCCACGAAAGAAAAGCGGTCTGCATCTGCATGGGGAAATTCCGTGGAGGTCCCGAAGGCCAAATCCCCTAGAAGTTTCAAAAGGTGCCATGTGGGGGGCTTGGGTTCATCCGCGTTTGAATCCCTCAGACTGCCCAAAGGCATTTACTTCAGTTTGCGCTAGCTGCGCCCAATTTCTACCACCAACGTTGCAACGAAACCCCCAGGGCTACTACGTAGCACTGAATTTCATAGGAATACATGAAATTACTCTGAAATTTCAGGAAAATACTGCAATTGGACCGGGTGCTCCGAGAAAGGTAAAACGCGGGAGGGACTTCCGAGGAACTTCGCAGCAATGAACTTCGGAGGGATTTTAACCACCCTGGAATCCCTCTCAAGTACCAATTTAAAGGAGGAACTTCGGAGAGGCTTAATTGGGCCCAAAGAGGTGCCTCGATTTTTGTTAGGGCAGTGATTTTTCCTGAATTACGCGCTAAACGGTTACAGAGGCTTGGATACTTCACTCCTCGGGTGCAACACAACAAAACACAGCCGCGTAGGGAAATAGGATCTGTGTCGCACTTGGAGATTTCCATACCTTCACTGGCTGCGATACGGTGAGTTTCTTTGCCACGAAAGGAAAGCGCTCTGCACGGGCTGCGTGGACATCACATATTAACATTTCCTAGTACGAATACTAGTGCGTAAATATACATGTAAAATTTTTACATAACTTAGACCCATGAAGTCCCCTTGCAGGGGACTCCAATTTCTATTAGGGTGAAAATGAAAGGGTGAGGAACTCAGCCCAAATAAGAGCGAGGAACCCTTCTTACTCAAACTTTAGGGAAGATGTTGACCTCACCCAGATTTGAGTGAGGAACCTCACCCAATTTCGGGTGAGACAGGCATTTTCGCCCAAATGCTGACGAGAAAATGCCAGTCTCACCCAATTTTCGGCAGAAACGCCGTCCTCACCTGAATTTTCAAATTTTTATGTACCGTTCCTTTGCACCCGAGGAGGAAAGTATCCAAGCCTCTGTTCTGTAACCCTTTGGCGCGTAGTTCACGGAAATGAGACAAGACCAGGACAACACCACCTGTGTCTGAGGTCCTGATAATGATGTTTGCAGCTCAGACACTGATGGTATTGTCCTGCATCAATCACAAGAATAATAGTTCGCAATGATTACTTGCCAACGATAGAAGTTACAGCGGCTAACAGCACCCTTCTGAATTTCATGTCGCAGTACCTGACGGAACAAGTGCAACTATTGACACTCTGACTTCATACTAAAAAACTGACTTCCTGCTTAAACTGACAGACACATGAGAAAGTTCTTAAAACACTACACTGCAAAAATACAAAAACCACTAAGAGCGAGGGTTCTGAAGTAGTTAACAACTATTCCAGATAGGCTGAACAACCGTTAGCTTTAAGCTGTCGTTGACGTCACTGGGATAGCGGCGGAGGGGGAAGGGAGGGAAGGGCTTGCGCTGCAGTGGCCTTGGGGCAGTTTAAATGTTTTCGGCACTACGGGTGAACCGGTGAATCGGTGATTTCGGTGAATCGGTTGTTCCGGTGAATCCAGTTAACCGGTGATTTTAAAATAACCGTTTTGGTGAATCGGTGATTGCAATCACCGAAAAAACCACCGATTAACCGGTTCACCGCACAGCACTATACGGTACCTGCCGCTGGTACAGGCAGACCGAGCCGGGTCCAAGACGGAGGCCGGTATACTCCGTGTCAGATACTCTCCACTTCAACCCCCTCTTAGTGTTGGACCGGGATACGTCTCTGGGACGCACAGTGGGACGGAATCGCCAAAACCCGGAAAAAAAACCCGAAAATGAAATTAAAATCTAGGGATAAAGAATGAGGTCCTCCAGCAGAGAACACTTTCATGCTCTGGTTTTTGAAGGCTATCCACCCAAAAACCTCATTTTAGCCCGAAAAAAAATGTTGAGAATCACAGCCATCCTAACCACTCAGAGCGAAAGACGTGCTGCGGCTAATTCTGTGGCATTCGGAAAAGTCCCTTAAATAAGTTTGAATACGTTTTCGAGTATCGTGTGACACACTGATGATTCCGCATGGTGTCTACTTCTTCCTCAGAGTCCGGAAATGATAAATTTATTCGCCGTTTGATAATTATAAGCGAAATGCGAGAGGTCTGCAAAGACAGCGCGCAGGGCGTTTTTCTCATATCTTCACGAGACGATATTTCGCGTGCTTCAAGGTGCTTCAAGAAAAGTAGGATATCAGGGCGGAGTACAAGTGCTAGATTTTAGAATTTTCAAAGCGTTCCTGCTTTATACGTGCCAACGAGCGAGATATGGCAAGTGAAATAACGGCTCGGTTTGGCCTTCCCTCCCGCTCCCGTCGTCAACCCGAGCCATCGGTGGATAAGTCTTTGCTGACTATTTCATTTTTTGATGAAATAAATAAATAGTGTATTGTTTGGTTTTCTATAATTGCTTTTAGTTTGTTGTTTTCTGATAGAAGAGCAAGGAGAAATATGTTGACATGACAGTAACGAAATCCCTGACCCCTAAAACCCCCTCGCACAAAATTTCAGGCCAATCGTGGCCATAGTTCGGGCGCTAGAGGTTTTTTCCGGGTTTTGGCGATTTCGTCCCACTGTGGGACGTTGGTGGGGACGTTGGTGTGGAGACGGAGACTTAAGCGGTGGCGGAGAAAAGACGGTCCAAACGGTTTTGTACTTCTCGTAGAATGGAGGTTTCTAATGATTCTTTGGAAACGGAAGCAGAAGAACAAATCTCTTCCACACCGGTAACTCTCGAGGGCAGGTATGAGAAGTAAATAATTACCCGCTTCTGAGCCTTATTGGAAACCTCTATTTCTTCGGGGGGCCGTAAACGGACTGGCTTTACTGACTTTAAAAGCCATTCGTCGGTCAGCTCATGTAACCGTTGCAGATGCCCGACGGTTACCTTCAGTTCCTCTTTCCGCTCTCGTCGAAGTAGAAGTTTGTGCGCTGTGGCTGTTGGAGTACGGACGGCCAAAACGAACATCGACATTTCGGCATACTGTGCGTTTCCTTTATGTTTCCATTGGTCTGACGCTTTTCAGGTTTTGAAAATGAAATAGTATTTGTATATCAAAAATTACATTTCATAACTGTATGAAGTAGAGGATGCAACGCTCGGCACAGCGTCGAAAACCGCACAGAGATCCGCCCATTACTTTGCTTTCTACGGGGCGAAGCGCGGGCTCTGTAGACTCCAAAGCAGTAGCCAGCCCGAGGGAGTTCTCCCCAGATGTCTGGGTAGGGTAGCATAGTGAGCCAAAGCGATAGCTGAGAAGGGAAGGCATAATGGTTCGAGACCGCTTGGACTCGTTTTTCTTTTTGGTCGCGTCGGTCCTTAGCACCTTCTTGTACGCTTCCTATCGCTTGGGGAGGGGGGGGGGGGGGCAGAGAACGTCTTTGTACCCCTACGAACATAGCTGCTCCATGGTCGCGTTTGTACCCACTTTGCTCGTCCACGCGCCCAAGGTTACAGTGTCCTTCGATGCACGCACGACCTTAGTTCCTTGCGTGCCCTCCATAGTACCTCGTACATTCTTTTTTATCAGGGCATTTACCGCCATTTACCACCATTTACTGCATTTACCGCATTTACCCCATTTACAACCATTTTCCAGCATTTACACGTCAGGTGTACACCATTTACATTAGCTCGGTGTGATACTTTGTAGATGGCTGGCAATGATTGTGGACGGCCCTGACTCTTTGTGGATAGTCTAAGTGGTCGTAGGCGATTTGTGGCTGGGTGTGATTATTTGTGGATGGCCTCCAACCTTTGTGGAGGGCCCTAAGTGGTCGTAGACCAGTTGTGGCTGGGTGTGATCATTTGTGGATGGCCTCCAACATTTGTAAATGGCCCCAAGTGGTCGTAGACTAGTTTTGGCTGGGTGTGGTACTTTGTGGACGGGCAGCAATGTTTGTGGACGGCCCTGAATCTTTGTGGATGGCTAAGTGGTCGTAGTCGATTTGTGGCTGGGTGTGATCATTTGTGGATGGCCTCTCACTTCTGTGGATGGCCCCAGGTGGTCGTAGACCAGTTGTGGCTCGGTGTGATACTTCGTGGACGGCCGGCAATGTTTGTGGACGGCCCTGACTCTTTGTGGATAGTCTAAGTGGTCGTAGGCGATTTGTGGCTGAGTGTGATCATTTGTGGATGGCCTCTAACATTTGTGGATGGCCCCATGTGGCCGTAGCCGTAGACCAGTTGTGGCTGGATTTGATACTTTGTGGACGGACCTCAACGTTTGTGGATGGTCGTAAGTGTTTGTGGATGCCTCCGCCCTTCCCTAGTCCGTTTCCACCCTCTGGTCTACCATGCTCTGCAGGGCCTCCGGTAGGGGTTGGTCGTCGCCGAGGGTGCGGCGGCGTTTTGGAGACGGGAGCGAAGGGCCGCCGTTAATGTCCAGTGTTGTTGTGACGGGACAAGAAACCCCCACACAGTACATATATACACAGAGATAAAACTTAAATTTTAAAATTTTGAAACTATTTGAAAATGGTTTTTAAATTTTAGCAAATAGCTGTCTTAAAAACGGCTCGTCATATTGTTTGCCAACAAATATTGATTGAGCCCGGTCTGTTGCGTGGTGTTTCTGAAGAGTGTGTGAGTGACAGACTAACGCACGAGTGTCGGCGCCTGATCCGTTTAGGAAGAAGTGCTCGCTACGCTCGCCAACAAGGTAAGGCATGTAGGCGTGTGGCCCCCCGTCACATGACACTAACATCACCCATGCATGCGCCAGCGGCACGGGGGTGCGCTGTGGCGCTGATAGCTGCAACTTTGTTGCAGTGCGACGGAGATGACAGCATAGAGTTTGAGGAGGGGAAAGAATACAAATTTTTCGTGAAGCGTACTGATGACCAGATCATTGTTTACCACTCACGCGAAGAAGAATATTTCAGTGAGAAAGTCTCATCTAACAGCAATAGACTGGTGATCAGGCCCTACAGCAATACGTCCGCCCTGATTCGCCTGTTTCGCAGAAATGGTATGTGTGCTGTACACTTGTGGCTTGACCCCAGGAACCTTACGGGATGAAGTACGTTAAGTGGGCATGTTGTCCGCTAACTCTCGTAAAACTTAAACGGAATAGTCGCTTGCCTGGAACGCAACAATCCAACTGCGGTTGAAAACTCATACAATTAGAGGGGCGGGCGATTCTCCACGCAACCGGTCTTTTTTTACCCCAATGTAAAGACAAAAGTTGAACTTTTTGGACTAAAATCTGATAGAGGGGGTCCTATAAATCATTTCTCGTTGAAGATAATAGTGAAAGTAGCTTCCACCGTTTGAACGCTCTGGCCCTCAGTAATACCTAAATGTGAAGTTCCGTCACGTCCAAGCACCCTATTTGTCGACTTTGCGGCTCCATTAAGCGAAGTAGACTTGACAATTAGAGCTGAACGTGATTACATCTGGTACTCAAGTCATATGTTGTCACTGAACGACAAAATCTATCGATTTAGTGTACAACCCGATTTCTTTTTTGAAAAATTCCACCGTACGTTTGAAAAGCCTGCTGGTGGAACGAAATTTTTACATTTTTTCGATTTCTGTCCCACTTTTGACCAAAAGGGGGTGCGAATCGAAAGTGGCATGGTCGAAGTATGTTTTGAAGTTATGCGGAAGGCGGTGAGTCGGCGAGAAGAGATGCGGGAGAGAGGTCGTCCACATATTACCAGGGGGTAGCAAGCACGTGACAGGGCCTGGTTCCATGCGGTAGCGCTCTAATATATTCAAATTATCTTCGAAACTAATAAACCGATTTGCTCCGGGTTGGTTTCATTGGATAGAGGAGTACGTTCTACATCTGGTGGGATACTTATATTTCCAGTTCACTCATATTTACTACGTAAAATGGTTGATACTTCGTCCCAAATAGCAAATCTCTGTGAAAACGCAGAATCGTAGACAAGATTTGCGACCCTTTTAACTCAGGAAGGTCAAGTGAAAACTCATATATCTTTGCATATTAGCAACTTCCAAGGCATAACCTGTCCTAATATCTCTATTGAAGGTCTAAAGCACACCTGGCCTCATTGTTATAATGCGAACGATTTGCGACAAATTTCAGCTCGCTGCCGCATGGAACCAGGCGCTTTGACGCTGTTGCCACCCCCTGATATTACGTCATCACTTGGGGGGGGGGGGGGGGAGGTCGACCGCCGTGATGACGGTAAATGACCTGGGGGGAGTGGGGTAGTCGTACAATGTTGACGTCATATTTTGCAACACGAACTATCCTGTCGCAACAACGGTTCGCGCGTCTTCTTATCGTATGCGCGCTCTTGGATCGAGCCTGAAGCATCGTTTCACCGCGCGCTTGTTTACATCGGGCGCTCGCTGCAAATGTTGCATTTCTACTGTCATTAAGTTAATCGTTGACGTAGTATTTGGACGGGCCCAGAGGAGGGAAGTTATGGAATAACGATAGGTTGTGAAAATTTATGTGAATTCCGCGTTTGACTGTCAGACAGAAGCACACTTATAAATGTTTTTGACGCGAAAAGTTGGTTATTTGTGTGCTTGAACCGTGTGTGACTCAAGCCTTGGCAGACATTGGCCCGAAGGTAGAAAAAAAAAACGTGTGTGACTGTAAGTTGATGTTTGGCGAGCACTACGGCCCGTCGGAGTTGAAAAACCTAACCTGTGAGATTCCGTAACATGTGTATTTCCGTCACTTTTATCGCGAAACGTTTATGTTTTGGATTTAACATAAAAACTTCGCCTGAATTTTGTTAACCTTTGCCTCTTGCTGCCCCTATGTAACTACTCTCACACCCCAATCCCCCCCCCCCCCCCCCCCCGGGTGACGCATGTAGTTAACACTACAAGGTCGGAGGGCTCCAATTTGGGTCTTTTTCGCATTCAAAATGCTGCCACCCCCGTATTTTTTTTCACCCCGGTGCCGAAACTTTCCGACTTTATCTAAGTTTCCGTCCTGAACATATCTGCAAAGTTTCGTCCCTGCGATTTTTTTCTTAGAAGTTATATGGGTGTATACCTAGAACGACCGTTGGGCCCAAATTGGATCCTGGCTGTTTTATGCCGCATAAACGCCGTTTGTTTTCGAATTCTGACCACTGTCCTGCAAGTATATTGAACAGATGGGTGTATGCATGTCATTTGTGTGGTCCAGTGTGAGTTCATGGTGGTGCAAGGTAGGCAACCAGCAATGCAGAACCAAGTTCTGTTCGGTCCATGCAAGAATGAGGCGGCAGCGGACACGCAGTAGTCAGGCGCACAGTATACGCACGTTATTTCTTCAGTTTTCACCTTTCTTGACGAAGTAAACGTCGAATATTCAATGAGTGAGCGACGTTTGTGTTGCGGGTTGCCCAACTTTGACCTTTCCCATCCACTTCGGACACGGAATTGTCAGCAACTGAGTCCTTAGAGGTTTGTGAGAGATTTACGTTCCAAGAAACCAAATTTTTTGATAAGTCTCTGAAAATTCGAATTAAAAAAACCATGCATACGTGTAGTGCGGGTTGCCTGCCCTGCCGCTTGTTTGGGGTTCAGGAATATCATGTTACATTTTTAAACTCAAGAGGACATCATGAAGCAACATAAGCACCAGAAAAAAAAACGCATGAAAATGCTTAAACCGGCGAAAATTGGGGCATAGTCCCATTTGGGTCCTCCAGTCGTTCTAGGTATGCAATTTTTCCCGGGGCTGTCGCCTAGAAGCGTCGTGTCTGTATAGGGATTCATTAGAACATACGACCACGACGCTACATAATGACGATCTAACTTAAAGAATATTTCGGGGAAGGTCCAAACCAGAAAAGAAGAAGTCACGAATCAGCGGATACAAACGCAGGTGTCATATGAGGGTAACCGAAGCTGAGAGTATCTATCCGCTGATTGTCTTCTTGACTTCTTCATTTCCGGTTTGGACCTTCTTCGAAATACCCTATAGAGAGGTTTCCAATGAGACGTGGAAACGGAAGTAGACGAACAAAAACACTTCCAGACCGTAAACTACAGGACAGGTATGAGAAACTTGAATGACGTTTTCAGTGAATTTGGAGGTTATCTGCCATATTTGGTGCCGCCCTTCTGCATCAAAATTTCTCATACTTGCTCTCGAGAGTGTCAGAACTAGAAGTGTTTTTGTTCTTCAGCTTCCGCTTCGGAGCCTCGTTGGAAACCTCTATTGGCTCACACAGCGACACGCTAAGGTACGGCGTAACCTTCATTACTGTTGTTCTCCTCTAAGCGTTCGGCCTCAAGAAGCCATTTACGGGAATCCGGCGTGCGATCGTTGCGAAAGATCAAGGCCCGTACTATCCGATTATCTACACCGTCCAGTTCCTCATGTGCAACTCGAAAACATGCAGCATGCTCTCCGCCAACGGCGTCTACCAGGGGAACCTTGTGTATAAAACGTATTCCGAGTGCACTCAGGAAGGCGACTACTGCAAAAACTTGATACATGTAAGTTAACTGCGTACGTTAGGACGCCCCCCATGGAGATTCTTTGAGGGAAGCACGGCTGGAAGAAGTCCATCATAGCCTGTTCGTGGCTCAGAACATGTTGGGTAGTGTCGATCGTCCAGCACCCATTTTTGAAATCCGTTTGGCGCGTTAACTTTTTCCTGGCCATTTTTTATGTAGTTTCTGAAAAAAAAAATTCAGAATTTTCCGAGGTCATCTGGAGCCCCCGCCACGGGCCCCATTCTGTAAATAGCCCCTCTACAGAGCGAAAAAAATAAATTGCGAAAACGTTTCCCATGTCAATTCGATGAGAGTAGCGCCATGGCGGGCTAAAATTTCAATCGTCGTATCTCTTACGGTTGCGGAGATATCGGCATTGAAAGTGCAAAAATCGCGTATACCGCGGCTTTGCTCGGTTTTGGTTGGTTTTGCGATTTACATAATGGGCCTGTGGCGGGGGCTCCAGATGACCTCAGAAAATTCTGAAGAAAAAATAGTTTCGGAAACTACATCGAAAATGGCCGGAAAAAAGTTTACGCGCCAAACGTATTTCGAAAATAGGTGCTCGACGTCGACCCTACTGCTTTGCTTAACCCGAACCAATTTTGGCTTCCGCAAGCGGCTCGGCACCCAGCACGTGTTAGTCAAATTTTCGGACGCCGCAACAGCCGCCGCGTCAAGAACAATATGAACTTAACGGCAACCCTCCTTGACGCGACGGATGCCTTTCCCACCATAAACCAGACTCTGAACTATGCCAAGATGGCGGAGCTGGGGGCCCCGGTCATCCTGATTGTGGTCGTACGGGACTACCTAAGTGGGGGAGGCCGTCTCACCTCCAAGAGAAATGACAAACGGAACACCGCAGGGCAGCATACTGGGTAGGGTGTGCCATACTTAATTTTTTTCGAAATTCGGTGTACGCGTTACCTCAATCGAGGCCATTTTTCATGCTGATTCCGAGGAGAAAAGGTAAAAAAATTTGGAGGCCGTTTAGGGGGTTCGACTCGCCTCGGTTGGGGGCCTAAATGCCCCTCCACAGGGCGAAAAATTAATGTTGTCAAAAAAATTTGAAAAAAATTCCCTTACTCAAATCGACGAAAGTAGGGCCCTAAAGGGCTGAAATTTCAAGGAAAACGTCGTATCTCTTACGGTTTCGAAGATATCGGCATTAAAACTGAAAAAATCGATTATTGCACTTTTAATGCCGACATTTTGACAACATTAATTTTTCGCCCTGTAGAGGGGCATTTAGGCCCCAACCGAGGCGAGTTGGACCCCCTAAACGGCCTCCAAATTTTTTTACCTTTTTTCCTCGGAATCAGCATGAAAAATGGCCACGATTGAGGTAACGCGTACACCGAATTTTGAAAACAATGAAGCACACCCTAATACTGGGCCCCTGCTCATCTACATCACGGACCCCGCCGCCATCCTGTACGCAGACACCACTGTAATCGACAGGCACAAAAAGGCCTTTCGTACTGCGGTCCAAGCTGCAGCGCCGCCCAACGTGCGTGACCCGACTCCTCACCAACGATCAAGACCCAAGCCATCATCATCACAAGAAAGCGGAAGGTGGTAACCCCGCGCCCACTGTCAGTCTGCGACATACCCGTGACCTGGTCGCAAGAGGTCAAGCTCCTGGCGCAAAGCGCAGCGCGGCAAAATATGAAATGCGGGCGAGTTATCACTTTTAACTCAAAAATGGGTTGAATTCGTAAGTCCAGCGACCTCTGGGATTGAAATATGCTTGAAAAATGCGAAAACTGCAATATGCAGCGAACAATGACAGAATGCGACTTTATGCGGACAGAAAATGGGTACTAGCGGGTATAAGTGACCTACTAATATTGAAATTACATCATTCTGAGCATATCTCAGAACTATGCGAATATGCGCGTTGCATAAAGTTCGTGTCTCTATGGATGAGGCAGTGGTAGGAGTGCGAGGCAAAAGGAAAGGAGGATTTTCAAATTCCCTGAAATTTTCATGATTTTTCCATAAATAAATTCGAGCTTTTCCCTGACATTTTCCCTAAAATATTCTAGGTTTTGGACGTAATAAAAAAAAGGTGGAAAACGAGGGAAGCAGCTTTGAACTTTGGTAGAGCGGCGCAGCACGGCAGTAGAAGATGCAGGCGATCCCGCAATTTTTTCGGTTTTCCCTGACGCGGCGAGTGATTTCCCTGGCTTTTCCCTGATTTCCCTGACTTGTTACAACCCTGAACCTCGGTAAAGGTTGACGTTCGTGCTCAAGAAACTGTCTCGACTGAGACATTACGATCGGCGTGCGAACTAAGATCGAAAACGTTACAACGAGACGGTTCGGAGTCTGGAAGCGCGCCACATTTAATTAGATACTTAAAAAACCAAAGTTTTGTAAAACGGTGAAAATTCCTAGGAATCAGGAACATACCCGGGAATTTATTGGGAAAATCTTCCAACAATTGAATTCCCGAGAATTTAATAACTCTTTTTTTCCCCGCTCTCACGCCCGGCCAATCAGAGACCATTTTGTTTTTCCCGTCTTCTTCTCCCGAGCCAACTCCGCTAGCCTATAAAGAAGAAATGAGAATTTTTGCCTTTATTTCACGGCGATCTGGAGCCGCCGGGACTCGATGCCAAGTCACCCGTCCCGGCATAGTCCTGACCGCGTGGTCTGGCTAGCGGTTCCGGCCTGCGCCAATGCAGCACTCTGTGAAGTACCCTCGCCCCGTTCCTTCTTGCGCCCTCAGCACGATTCAACATGCATTTGCCGACCGTTTCAGAGCGAAGGTCCGGAAGATCCGGATCATGAGTTTACGAAATATGACGAAGGAGAGATCGACTTCTTAATGGACCGCGAAGAAGGCAGGATGTCAATCTGGCTTAATAAGTTCCCGCACAGTACTAAAGCCATCTTTCCTTTCGATCCGAGCTTGAATGAGCTCAAGATCAAGACATATCCCTGGTTTCGTTATGTGAACGTTGTCTTCAGACCAGGTAGGTGATGCAACCTTTGATTAGCTAATTTGTGCCAAGTAAAAAGAGGCTCCCAGGTGGAAGGATCGGTATATCTGAACTATAACTCAAACCGAAATCATCATTTTGCAATCCCAATGAACGGTTGAAGTGTTGGAAGCATAGAGTTAAAGTAAAGTTCATTTTACGTTTTGTTCATACAGTTTCAACTTTGAAGAAACGGCAATGCTACGTATGTTCCTTTCACAATTTATTAATGTAGGTACAGTTGCCACGAATCAAATAACTATAGTTAAAACTTTTTATTTTACTGCAGTCTGAACTGCGAATTTTAATAGCAGCGCATACAGTAGAACGAAACAATTTATTGACCACATGAGAACAGTACTTTTGGAAAGCATGCAGGAATACAACTCGAACCCCAGTCGAAATATCTGGCTTGAAGAAGGCTTCGAACAAGGCTTCAGCAAAGCTTCACGAGCGCTTGTGAGCATGGCTTGTGGAAGGCTTGGTGAAGCGCTTGGGGAGCGCTTCGCCAAGCCTTCTACAAGCCTTCTGCAAGCCGTGGTGCATGTACTCCAGTAGAAACGATTGGCTTTAAATGGGGTCCAAAAATGGGACCGGCGGGTATAGAACTTCAGTTCCTGGCCCTACGGTCCTTGTAATCTAACCATTAGGCTACGAGACTCGCTTGGAAGCCATTGCGCACCGGAGGTGCCACTCTCTACGGCCGCCGGTGATCCAGGAAATATTCTAAGTCCCACAGGTACATATACCACTATGTGGTGGGGGTTGTAGGTCACCGCCATCTTTTGATATGTTGATCCTTGCCCTCCAAAACGCCTTTTAGACCATACTTTTCTGTGCACACATTTTATACAAAAATATTGTCTGTACGGTGATGTAAATGCCTTCAAAAGCAAACTATCTCCAATATGGAGCCGGATGTCGATTCCCCGCGCTGTCGCTGCCGCATTGGTTGCCTACGTGATAAGCGGTTCAAGGGAAAGAAGTGTGGCAATGAAGTGTGGCCCTATTCTGTGGTAAGAAACATCGTGTGGTGAATTGATATATGATCTCCGCACATGCTAATCTGGCGGAGAAGCACAGATACACTGATAATTGTAAGTCCGATTTTCTGAAGCGTTAAGAAACATGAAGGCTTGTAAGGCAGCCATTGACTGATGGCTTCATCTGGGGCCAAAGCCTTTGCACTTTGACTTCGTGCGTCCGCTCGCGGCTTCAAGCAGCTTCAAGCCTCCAGGAAGCGCTCTGAAGGCGCCAAGCCTTGTACAAGCGCTCCTCAAGCCGGATATTTCGACTGGGGAATCCGCAATGCAAATTTAGGTTTCTTGCAAACAAGGATCAATTAAAACTAAACTGTACAAATGCAGTTTAAACCAGTATTCCGAACTATAATTCGAACTACTGCGAGCGTCTGCAGTCAGTGCTCGACCGAGGGGGAATCAGTGCGGCATCAGACTCCATGTCCCCACGCTGCCGTCCTAGTCTGGCGGTTAGAATTGTGGCCTCCGGAGTACGGGGTCCGGGGTTCGAGTCCCACCAGTAGCAGACCAGTGGCGTTCGTTCTCCAGGGCTGGTGAATATCGGAAGTGATTAGAAGGTCATTAGGATAGAGAATCTAGATGTCAAATCTCCAAATTCAAAAACTTTTGGTGATTTTAGAACGGAAAGATGTACTGTACTTTTACTACTATCGTACTGATCTGTTAATCGCAATTGAAGACTGAAATATAACTGAAGTATATTTGACCTTCTAACCATCTCCGATATTCACCAGCCCCGGAGAATGAACGCAACTCGTCTGCAACTGGTCATATTACATGGTGTACTTATGCACAACACTCCTCCCCGTTACGTTTCAAGAAAATTCCAGCGCTTACAGCACTGAGTCGCCCTCGTGAACTGAACGATGAGTGTTGATAATAGTTTGTTAATCACAATTTGGAAATTTAAGTTTAGAAAAAAATTAAAATGGGAAAACGGAAAGTTCTGACATTCGAACCGGCGACCCGCCGCACGGTGAACCGCTGTATTAGACCGCGCGACCAAACCGATATTGTTACTTGGATTTGCGTGGCGGACCATCACAAGCCACAGTCGCGTTGGGAGGCGCCAACCAGAGCGCAGACCACTGCGAATATGGATCCAAGTTGGCGACAATAGGTCTCCTCATTGAACAGAGGACGACTCTAAAATAAATCGGATTTGAAGTGGTCACATGCCTAATGGTGGACTCTAGCAGATTGGTTACGTCTGCTTTTCTTAAATGAACTGGAATTCTTTTTTAGAGTATATTGGTACAATTGTTTTAGATTCTCCGCCCACTCCGTCCCGCTCCGTGCGATGCCAATATGTCATTTTGAAACACTAAGCAGCCATGCTGAGATGATTTACATTCTGTTAATTTGTAGTTAGTTGCCAAGGGTTCAATAACATCGTATGATAAAAAAAGATGTTAAATATAATGGAGGAACAATGGTAATTAATATTTTTAAAATAACTATAAATTTTGAAAGTTGGTAGAACCGCAGCATAGCTCCGCCCATTTCTGTGGCCCCATCTAGCGGTAGTGGAATGAAACTGAATGCAGAATGTGGCAACAACGACACTTGCTGAGGGGAGAATAAAAAAAGCGGAATAGTCGATGCAGAGAGCTCCTCGCTCCGCTCGGGCTCAAAAAGACCAAAACAGAATTAACAACCAATCAAGATGCGAGGGGGAAAAACGCTAGAGAGCGAACAAAAAGGCTATGAAAAGAATGTAGGCTTGATGTGACCGCACTTAGTTGTAGTCCACACTGGGTTGTATTTCGGATATACACCCGTCAACAAAATTCAGGCCGCACTTTTTCGGCCTCCGCTGAGACTACGTTTTTCAAGCCAGGAACGTCAAATTTGGCATGAAGTTGCCGCATGTGTGTTCTTGAAGGTCCCAAAGTGCCATTTTTCAATATCCACCCCTTCGGCGTGGGTCATTGTTTGAGTGCCGAGGGGTGGAAATGGCAAAATAAGGTCTGCTGTCGGATGGAGGAAATTTTTAAAGCGTAGGCCCCTTTTGTCGCTCTTGACACGCTGACGCTCGATTTTTTTTAGGACAAACTCACCCCTTTCCCTTTTTTTACCCATCCCAACACGGGGATAGATTTCAGGGGTTGAACAAAATTATTGCACTAAACGAACCCCTGCACTGGCTACTTGGACATGAAATTTCAATCCCACTGGCAACAAACCTCCGTGAGCTGCCTCTAACACGATAGCCTGGAATTTTTTTTTTAACCCTTTCTGGTGCACAAGGGGCGCCAAAATTTAACCAGCAGTGGATTAGGCGTGGAACATCAGTTTCCGCTGCGATAACTGATCTCTAAAATTTTCGACCCATACCGAAAGGGGTTGACACCCCAGTCACCCCTAGCCGAACCCTTAGGGGTTCTTGTTGAATTCTTGTTACGGACAGGTGAGAGCATCTTAAATGCGTTTCCCATTAAATTTTAAAGTTAATCGGACAACCCGTCCCCTCTTCACCCGGATGAAATGGATCATATATGGGATTTTATATGAATATATATAATTATATATGATCATATCTAGGCGTCCATATATGACTTTATATAATTAGATATGATCATATTTGATCAGATATGGTTATATATAACTGCATACATGCTCATATATGATTTCATATATGATCATATATGTACTCATATATACACATATATGCATTTTTATATGACTACATATATCTATGTATGGGGGCATATCTGACTATTAGTCACAAAATCTACATAGATATATATGTATATGAGTACATATATGATCATATATGAAATCATATATAAAATCCCATATATGATCCATTTCATCCGGGCAGTGTCAAAAGAGCGTCAAAATTGGGAGCCGCACCGTAAATCGGAGCGCCTTTTACGCTTAGGACCTTTGAGATGAAGGATAGGCCTACCTCTTATCCAGCAAACCCAGTTCGGTGTTTTCAGGGGTTGAAGTTAGGGGTGGTTTTACGGTTTTTTGCCTCTGGGGCGAGAGCTTTGCATGGGGCTAGCTGGCTCTAGGAGGCCAGCGTATGAGAGTGCTAGCGGTACAATGACCGCTACCTAGGGGTCCTAACTCTACAATATTATTGTTTATAGTGAACGGTACGAATACAAGTGCAGGCACCCCTCGCTGCAAGGATACGGAATACGCCTGCCAAGATGGTGGCTGCATTGACCGTCGTCAGTTGTGCGACAGCGTCCCGCATTGCGAAGACGCATCTGATGAAATTTCCAGTGATTGCGAAGGTAAGGCCGGCCTTGGCGGTTCCAAACTGTTGTAGTCAAAATTCTTTGCGAGCTATAAAACAGTGTGTCCGCTGCAAGTTACTACGGTGATAATATTTTTAAAAAAGAACAAGCGAAGTTAAATTGAAATTTAACAACTACATGAACAGACGTGGAAGTGTTTTATCTGAACTGAAACGAGGCTTTTGCAGACAAACAAGCTGGCCCGTCCCTTCCGTCATCCTCGGTGCCAGTTCCGCTGCGCTCCACCGGCACCTCGGATTGACAGGGGACTTGGCCAGCTTGGCCTGCCGGCGGCGTTTGCGGGGCCTTCGGCCCCCGCCTCAAGTCTCCCTAGAAGTGCCCGATAGCAGATGTATTTGTTGCGATTAAAATCGTTAACCTGAGCCCGTCCCTGTGCGCGCCGCGATGGTAAAAGTGTGCGCGCGGCGGCCAACCCTAACCTCTAAAAACAAAAACAGACAAATTTTTATTAATCAAAAATGCGATACAAATCGAAAATTGTTGCCACCGCACGTGATTCTACGTTAAAAAAGTAGTTGATCCTCAAAATTTGAAGTTTTTCTATGAACGATAAGTCGGCGAACATACGTCCGCCCGAACGAACATGCGGCATCAGACTATAAGCCCGGCTCCTGCCGTTTCTAAAGAAACGTGTCGGGACGGGCTAAAAAGCGGTCGAACATTCGGACGTTCAGCTTCGAACAACTTGGAACGATATGTAACGATGTAACGATATGTAACGATATGTAACTTATTTAATGCGGGCGCTCTTCGAGCGTAACACTGTAAACCAAAGAACGACGGTAATAAGAAGTCTGTTGCACCTTACCGGAACTCAGGCAGTACCATTGGAAGAATGGCGTTGGACGCAATCGGAGCTTAATCTGGAAGGCACGAACTTTCTTAGGAATCATTTTGTTCGTAATGGGCGTTCAATAATTAAATTGCGCAAGGCAGGTCATTTGGGGGGGGGGGGGCAGTGTGGATTTAATAAATGTTTCATACTACTACTACCTTGTTTGTCGTTTCATCTCAAAATTGGCCCAATTTTATGTAACCAGCCTTAATTTGCTCTATTTGCTATTATGCTTGAGAGAGAAATCTTATTCCGAATATTCTGAATATTTGTACGACCCCAATGGTTTTAATTGTGGCAGGGAAAAGGCCGGTGCGAATAGTGGCACCACAAAAACCCACTATTCGCACCGGCCTTGTGGTCGTACAAATAGTGGATACGTCCTTATTTGCACCACCTGTGCGAATTCTTTTGATTGCACATTTTACACCGGCGGTACAAATACTCACTCCCAAAAAAGTACGCGTAGTTTGAACTTTGTGGAGAGGTGAGTAGCTGAACTGGGGACTAGTGAATATGAGTAGTTTAGATTAATGCAAGGAACGCGCATCACCGACCATGGCACTGTGTTTTGTAACTCCATTTGTGACTCCATTCCTTCTGGGTCAAACCTGGATAACCCTCCTGAACGCCCACGAGGTAGGCGATCCGCCTAGACAGTAGGCAAAATTCGCACAGGTATGCGCACACAGTTGCCTGCCCTTTAGGCGTTTTTCTTACCTTTGCTCGTTCAGCATATGAAGACGACAGATTTTAGAAAAAACGGGGGAGATTCGTGAAGATATTAGGGCTGAACCCCCGAAAAAAAGAAAGTTTTACCATGTACAGGGTGTTTCTCCTCGTGAGGTCATCCACTTCAGGGTGGATAGGGGAGACATAGAGAAGTGTTTTGGGCATAGGAACCCATGGGCGCAAATGTCACGTTACACCGTTACACGAGGGTTACTTCTGTTCATTGTGCGCCTGGATGGTAGGCAACCCATCGAGCACCTCCACCAACTGCAATGCAATTTGCGACCCGCTGTCCCCACGCTGTCCGCACTCGCTCAAACATACCAGGGTTTTGGCGGATGGATTCCCCGGCCATCACGATCCGCGCCAACAAATCTTCCTCACTTTCAACTGGAGTTTCGTATACGAGGGCCTCCATAACACCCCACAGTAAGAAGTCTCGCTCTTGATCCAATCGCAGTGTTCTCAAACTCCCCGGTCTGGTATCAAACCGAGAAACGATTTTTCTGGGTGTATGGCCGTACCAAGAATGAGCGGCAACGGGTACCTGGTGTTCTTGCATGAGGTTTTACCCAATTTACTCGATGATGTGCCCCTTGCAGGCCGGATCGAGATGTGGTTTTTGATGTAACAAGAAGTTTTTTCTTGTTTTGTTTTCTGTTTTTGTTAAAGCATTTGTCAAAAATGAATTGACAACAATTTAAAGTGGCAAACCGTTCCCGAGAAAAGTCATTTCAGCCGGGGAAAAGAGGCGGCAGTGGGGTGGAAGGGGTTGGTAAGGCGTACCGTGCTCGATGGGTTGCCTGCCATCCAGGCGCACAATGAACAGAAGTAACCCTCGTGTAACGGTGTAACGTGACATTTGCGCCCATGGGTTCCTATGCCCAAAACACTTCTTTATGTGTCCCCTATCCACCCTGAAGTGGATGACCTCACGAGGAGAAACACCCTGTATAGATGAGTATGGACTCATTCATCACCCAAAGTCTCACCGCCCTACGACGCCTAGTTTCGGCGTCGCGACGCTCCAAACTTGGGTTTTTGTGCTACTTAGAGCAAGGGTTTCTCGAGAACCGTGAATCGCAGAACCTTGGCATTTTGCAGAGAGGTGGCTACGTACTTTATCTAGGGACTGACGTATTGCAAATCGAGTTTCTATTTCCAGGGAAGCTCCTGGAATGCCTTGAACATAGGTAAAAAGCGCAGCTCTGTAAGAGGGCCACAAAGACTGAATACCGGATTCAGATTTACGTCAGTCCCTAGCCTGTTCTTTCATCTTTCCAATGAGCATCTGGGGCAAAGTTTGCGACGAATACTTCGCTAGAACCCATGCTTTCCTGACAAAGCCTCTGATTTCAAGTTCCTTCACTAGTAGAGAGAGACAGACGACCAGCGCCTCTCTCTCTCTGTTGTCGGGTGTGGGGGAGCAGGTCAGGTAGTCCGGGCCCTCTGTCCCTGCCCTGTCGGGTCTGGGTGATTAGGCTCCACAATGCACAGTGCAGACTGCCATATCTCTCCCTGAGCTAGACCCATTGATATACAGGCTGTGCTATGCCTGCAATCGCCGCATGAAGTGGGGCGTTGTGCGACATTTCGCGACTGCCACGGGCCACAGGGCTGCCGCGACAGAAGTTTTGTCGAAGGGTCCTCTCCAGCAGCGGGTATCAATGGATACCAATCACGAGAAAGCAATCTTTGGAGCCGGTAGTTGAACCCGGTCCTCCCAACTCTATATAATTCTAAAACAAATTCACTCCACTCTAAAGTGGCGCGAGTTAAAACGAAGATGTTACCGGTTGTATTGCGTCTGTGCGGGTGCGAGATAGATACTCGAATATGGGCTTCTCCATCTCCCTTGCACGCCAGCAATCAATCCGGCGCACCATCTTCTCCCACTTGGCTAGTCTGTACCAAGCAAACGACACAATGCTTTTGTTGGCACACAACAAGGCCAGCTGTGAGGCAGCGACCCTAACGGGACTCTTTGCCGAGGGCCTACTCAAAATCACTAAATTCTTAAATTCATCCCTGATACTGAAAGAGATTGCACGAAACGCCCTATCGCTCTAATTTCAGCCGGGTTTGCCGTTTGAATGAAGTTTCTAGCACCACTAGAACGCGTGCTTTGAACGGCAGAAGCGGGCAGAAGCAGCGCAGGGACGGCCCGCGGCCGCTCGAGACTCCCAGCTAGCTCCGGCAGAGCTGCGATGAGGAGGCTGCACTGCCTGCCGGGCGGTGTTAGGGTAAGGGGGCATCCATATACCACGTGACCTAGTTGGGGGGAGATGGGGGGGGGGGGGGGTCAGCCCCAGATCACGCTCCTATATTAAATATATGGGAAGGTTAGGTTAGCCAGGTCACGCGGGGGGAGGGGGGGTCTAAAAGTGGCTTATTTTGGGTCACGTGGTATATGGATGCCCCTTAAGTTCCTTGGGACTTCCCCTAAGGCACTGCGACTCGTGGCTGCTCCGAGGTAACGTCCGGCTGTCCGGACTAGGCGAGTGCTATGCAAGACAGCGCGGCACTGCTTGATCAGCAAATGTCGCGCTGCCGGGCTGGAACCAGCCTCGAACGGAGGAAACACGCGCGTACTCGCCGTGAGGCCTAAATTGTATCCAGTGTCCTGTCGTCTCGCTTGTAGCACTTGTTCGGCCCACGGCGCCTCTCACTGTTCACGCACTTCTCACTTCTCTTCTCGCACGCTTCCTCCCTTCCTCCGTTCACGGCTACCACTGACTACGTTCCCGGACCTCACCTCCGTTTTCTTCTCCTGCCCTAGCCTCGCGGTGTTCTCTAGCCTCGCAGTGTTGCCTGCGAGATGTCGCCCCCTCTCGGGGCCGCCGGGACCTACACTCCTGATTTTTCTGATCTTGTCATTCGATCCCGGCCGGCCGTCGAGTCGTGGGCACCCGCGGCTCCCGGGGTGCCAACATCCCCCCCGTCTATTGTTGCAACACGTCCTCGTGTTGCCCTAGTGACCCCGTGTGGCTTCTAGCACTACCATAGTATATAATATGAGCATATAAGTAAAATACAGAAGCTTCTTAAATTTTACATTTGAGCCTTCATAGCGCACCGTACACTTCGAAAACGAACGCATAGATGAATCACCTTAGAACTAATTAAGGGCCTTTAAAACATATACTGCTAAATGAGGACATATATACTAACCCGCATCGCACTCGTTACAATGCTACAGCAAATGTATACTGGACTTAAAATACCACTCGCAGTTCTTCTAACGGTTCAGCTTCAGTTCTAGGTCCTCAGACAAATGGACACTAACTGGGTTCCTGAAAAGGTCAGCACTTAGGCAGCAACAGAAAATCTAAATAATCTTCAATTTTCATTTTCAACGCTGTTCTCGTCCCAGTCCGGATCCTCCAATCCGACCAATGACACGCGTCCGAACGCGCATGCGACCAACCTGCCCTTCACATTGACTAAAAAGAGGCTTAAAAATGCCTTCATTCGACTTGTAACGATATTCCGCTTGGTAAATTGTAAATTTTGGGCTTAAAAGTCATTTTTTCCAATCTTTCCGAAATGTTTCCGAAATTTTTTGATGATTTTATCTTTCATGAAAAATAGAAACTCTAAACTTCACAGGAGTGCCACAATATGGCGGAACTATGAAGGCACTCCTGACGCACTGCGCTGTGGGTAAACGTCCCAATTCACTCAAATTTGATTTCATCGTATGTAAGACTTGCCTGGACCTAAAACAGTTGTCCTTTTTCATGCGCCTGTGTCTGGAGGCGTCGTTTAGCTGGCTTTCCTGACAGCAGTAACCACCGCCTGTGCTTTTTGCAGCCCCGAACGGTACATTTGGCGGCTCAAGGATGTATCGAACAATCGAAGTCACGTACAAGGCTAAGTTTTCTGGCGTCAGTTTCGTCATGTGCAATCAGTGGTCTTATGATATCGGGGCAGGGGGAAACTGCACTGAGGTTACCATCTTTGGTACACTGAACGCTACCGACAACAACACACTTGTCTACGAAGTACGATACGGCTGCACCCGTTTGGGCCAATTGTGCCACTTCTACACTCCAGCAGTGAGTATACTTACATGTATATTTTTGAGACCGCTTGGTTCAGAGATCGCCACAGACCGCCACCCAAAGTTTTCAAACGTTTACGACGGAATAGGGACACTGCATCACTAAGCTTCCTATCAAGAAATTTCTTTCTAAGCCTACGAAATAATTTTTTGTGAGCCTCGAAGGAATTTCTAGGCAATGCGGACATGTTTCTTCGAAATCTAAAGGTATCTATGCAAAACAGCTTTAAAAAAACTATCGCCTTCAGTGTTCTCGTAATGCAAAGCCTCGGCCATCGTTCCGTAAGCCTTTAACAAAGATCACCACAAATATTTTTCATAGGCTACTTGATTGCTATTTCATGTTTGTAAGCTAAAACGGTTCGCACGAGAAACTTCCCTTAATTTGCCGTCCTTTATTTTAATTAATTTTGCTGCTATTAAAATTTTATTAGTTTAATAATATATCTATTATCATTTTATTTATTTAACGTAACCGTTAATTAACGTAGTATACGTCATGTCGAAGATTCATCTCATGTCATGGTCTTGTATTCGTCGAAATGGTTTTTCGTCTTCTTACCGTTGATCGACCAAAATGAAGCGCCTTTTATTTTGGCTAGTAGAATCCAGGTCGAATCCGCTCACACCTTCTACCGGTATCGGCTTACCTCCACACAGCTGTAAGGGAAGGTAGGGTCCCGTGTGACAGGGGGTCCCGTGTGACAGTGGCTATTTGACCTGAGCGGTGCGTCTGCCAACGAAGTGAAGAAGACTCAAAGGAAGGTATCAAGAAAGGGCATTGAAGTCCACAAGGCGGTGACTCTACAACTTTTAACGGCTTGGTACGGCGGCAATAAAGATTTGACATCGAAAAACGAGGTAAAAGTAAATTGTCTCTTTTCCACGCTGCGTTCGCTTTTCGCCGTTCAAATATATTTTAACGATAGATTTCTTGCGAGGGGTTCTTCTCTGATGTGTTGGCTGTAAAATCAGCTTGGAACCGCCACTCTACTACAACAGGCTAAACTGCAGTGGCATCCCGCCTAAAAAAACACCCCTTGGGGCTCCGTGTGACACGTAAAGTGTAGTCCCTTGTGACACCTGTTTCTTTTAAAGATTTTCGTTTTCCTTTCACTATCTTACATTTTTGCAAGTCCTTGACGTGGGTAATAACGCTTACCAATGTTTTAGCGTTGTACAGAGGTTAAAGAAATGGCTGTCAAGCAGACGACAGCCATCTGAACCATAATAAACAAGACTTTCATAAAAACAGTTTGGTAATGGAATTGTATCTATTTTTGTTAAATAAACATTGTTGTGAGAAATAGCCACTGTCACACGGAGTACATGGACTGTCACAAGGTGGACAGGCCTGGGGTCCTATATGACAACTGCACACTGTCACAAAAACCAGCATAACATCGCAGCCGATCAAGATAATTTAAAAAACGCGACGGAAATCAATCGCCAAGAGACCCCTTCGTCCATATGAGCAGTTCTTAAGACATGAGAATGCGTAGGGTGGCCATTTTCCAAAAACTCTCACAGGGGACCCTACCTTCCCTTACTGTCAGTGTGTTCTCATCAATGTAACTCAGTTATTTTGTTGCTTGGGACGAAAGAATGGCACCTGGCTGCCTTTGCCTGAGAAGACGTTAATGTTCACGGTGGATTGGTGGCACGACGGGCAGCTGAATATGGAGATCAGCTTAGACTCAGTTCAGCGCGCGGTGGCACTCCCGTTACCCCCAGGAACTGACACCCTTAGCGTGATGACACATCCCTGGGAAATAGGATTCCCGGCAGATTTCAGATTAGTGTAAGTTCTGTCGTGTTAGATTTTTTATCCTTTTTTTTCCGAGACATCGATTAACAAACTCTTGTAATTCGCAGAGGATACGACAGAGGATAAGACTACGGCGACAGTTTCTGAGAGGACTCTCAGCGCAAGGAACCACGCAGCGATGACAAGATCAATTCAATAAACTAGCTTGCATCGCACATCAACTTTGGGGACTTGCCAGCGAAGAGAGGCTCAATGCCAGGGTTCTGGGGAAACGGGGGCTGTGAGATGGTTTCTTGGAGGATAAATAAAGGTGACGAGGTAACGATAGCCACTGAGCCTGGACTGGACAGCAGGACGCCGGCGGCCGCAGAGGTGGGGCGGATGAGCCGCGCTAAGGCGCCAAGGAGCTCCGTGCACCAGAGAGAGAAATCAAAACGAAAGTAGGACAACGAATTCGGACACCGTTTCTCCACAGCGCATTGAACACACACACACACACACACACACACACACACACAAACACCATTTAGGTCAACTACTCAGGCTTAGTGCACTGTTAAAAATAGCAGAGAAACGAACAAATTAATGGAAAAATTTTCGTTGACAAACAATGTTGGTCATCTGGGATCAAAACTAACAACTTGTCGTTTCAATATAGAATGACTTTTTGTCGTTCAGAAACAGAATACCGTATAATTACAACCTTATTTCACTCCATACATCGTAAGAGAACGGAATTATTTGTCACAGACTAGCTGCTTGTCAGATAAACGTCAAAGAAAACATTGACTAACAAACAGATTACTGCCTACTCGTAGTTTCATAAAGCCCCCTTGGACTTTCCGACAGGACTTTCTTTCCGCTCCCTCGAATATGTCCGTGAAATGCCTTGGGATCTGAACAAACTAAGGGGAATGCTAAGGCACTGAAGGGATCTCTTGAAGGCTGCAAACCTGGTGAATTGACAGTTTACTTGGTGGGCTAGGTAGAGCTACAACTATGGTTAGAACTCCAGCTTGGACTCCTAGGCAAGGATTTCTGGCAATGACCTCTTGCTTGCATGATCACATCCACAGATGACAATGTGTTCTCTAGGCCAGTCAGTCAGCAGTAGCGATAGGTGCGGCACGTTACGGTGCGTTAGTCTCCGACCGGCGGGCGGTCATTCCCGCCCCCCGGCCCCCTTCATATTCTGCTTCATGGTTTGTTTTCTAATGCCTTAATCAATTTCCATTTTTTGCAGAGCTAAGCCGGAGTTGGCCCTTTACATAGTCCTTGGGTGGTCCAAATGCGCAAAGTGGGGTAAATTGTGAACAGTAAGAATCAATGTTTTTCGAAAGTTAAAAAAAAATCTAAGGGCAACCTGGCCAAAGTAGGACCCTGAAGGGCTAACATTTTAAGGTAAACACTGAATTCCCTCTCTGTACGTATCGATTCATATATTTTATTACTTGTTATTTGGCCTTCTTTATTACAGTGCAAATATGGTTGAGGAACAGAGCACAGATGGGTACGAACTTAAAATAGTACAACGAACGGAACTACTGATTGCTGACATATTAACACTTTGGAGTATAAAATTAGCTGCACTTAAATATAAAAATCAATTGCAAAGGACTTCACTCAAAATGCAATTTACTTTAGCACTTCAAAGTGAGGTTCAAGAGAACACTTGAAAACGAAACAGAGTGAAGTTCACATTTGCTGTAAGTTTGGAATGACACTGCAGCTGAGCTGCAGTCTGGAAGTGCCTGGAACTGGAACCGCAAATTGCACTCAAAACTGAAAACGTCCGAAAAAACTACTACTTTTTTGATAGTTTGTGTACAGTTTAGGTACAGTCAAGTGCACTTGAGACTACACTTAACTGCACCCTGCCTTTAAACCAACCATAGCCGCTGGTTTGAAGATCCCCTGCATTTCACACTCCAAATTAAAGTGAAATCTAATTCGCACAACAAGATTTACCATTGGAAGTTGTAATTTAGGTGCGTTTAAAGAGTCTCCAGCATTTGCCTTCAGACCCCGCCGGCAGTAAATGGTTACTCATGACACACTGTTTGAGAAACTTCTGTGAGGTGAAGTCACTGCTGAGAACTGACGAACTCCAGAAAATGCATGGACGGTCTGAACACAAGCGATGTGTTAAAAGAGGTGGAAGAAATGCAATGCAATGTTTCTGCAGCTAAAAAGCCTTCCATGTTCAATGGTATAAATTCCAGGAGCTGTCTGTTTGACATAATGCATGTCCTGGCTGAAGGTGGTGCCCTGGAGCTAAATATAACTACCAAACACCTACTTTTGCATGCGCTTAGAAAAGGCCTCACCATGAAGAAGATAAACAGTTTTGTGGCAAACTGTGGAAATTTAAATCAGACAAACCAGGACCAATCACACATGACCATTTATTAAATTATTTGAGCTACACTTCCTAGTTCACCTCCCTGGGCAAATCCTGCTCTATGGTCCGTTAAACCATCACTGGGCCATGAGGTTTGAAGGTTTTCATGCAATGATGAAGAAATTGTGGAGGATCATGCACAATCCTACTAACCCGGCCTTCTCAGTGAAGGAAAGATTGCTCCTTCGTAGTCTGTGGGAGATGGAGAGTTGCGAACCTGGCAAGTTCCTCTACAAAGGCCATGCAAGGCAGTTCTAGAAAAGTGTTCACGTTGCAGAAAGTCATTATCATCAGCTTTTGATGGATAGTGAAAGACCTGAAAGATGAGCTAATAACACCTGCCAACAATCTTGAGTACTATAGAATGCAGTATACTAGAGGGACTGTGATAGTAATTGGCAATGGCAACTCAACCCTCGGCACTGTGCAGAACATTTATTTGATCCAGGCTAAGAATCCCGTTCTCATTTGCAAGCAGCTGAAAACAGTTTCATTTGCGCCCAGCCTGCATGCATATCCCACACGCAAAATAGACGTCTATAGGCGAAGTTAGAAGTTAGACCATCTATCTTGAATCTAGGCCGTCTATAGACGTCAATAGGCGTCTATAGATAGTCGAAAGTAAGTCATCTAGATCTACGTCTATTGGCAGGCATTACGTAGACGTCTAATAGACGATAAACAATACGTCTATGTCTTAACAACTACCCCGATAGATCTGAACGGAGGATCTATTGACAGTCTGTATTATGTCTACATGTAGACATCTACTGCTTGATAAAAGATCGATATCTATAGACCACCTACCTTAGGTCTACTTTGTCTGCGCGTTAGGGGGAAAAAAGGTCGGTCAAGTCTAGCACTAGACCGTATGTAGACGGTAAGTAGATCACACCTTCGTTTATATAGCCAATGGAAATGCAATGTACTCAAGTGGTGTGATGGCTGAGTGGATAGCTATGTTGCCACCCTAGTATAGAACCAAGTTTATGTTCCTTGTACAATAGACCCCATTCCGGTTTATACCGGAAGTGATGTGGGGTTAGGTTAAGTCTGTTGTTGCTGTTGATGGTAACAGGTGTGCATCTCTGTGATTGCAGGCCATTGTTGGTCGTCCATGTTTTTTGTTTTCCTGTATGCAATTGACACCAACCCTGTAAAAACCCACACTGTTTTGATGTTTAATAAAAATCAGTGGGCCCCACTCAACACGACGCTTATGCTTCATGAACAGAGCATAGCGCGTGAGGGGGCTCACATCGAATTAAAAAAAAAGGGTTAGAGAGCGGGAGACGGGAGAACAGAGGAAAAGATGATGGGTTCGATACCCGTGAGGTCTTTATTTTTTCGTCTATGCCAGACGTAGACGTCTACTGCATTCAGGATAAGTAGACGTCTAATAGAGGTTGCAAAAAGGGACATAGTAGACTTGTCATAGATGGTCTACTGATAGACCATTTCTAGATATCTACTAGATGGGTGGAAGACGTCTATTAGACGTCTATTTGTTGTGTGGGATGTGGTTTGTGCTCTGCGAAATGCATCCAACGTGTGCATTTGTCTCGATGAAGAATGGAAGGTCCAGCCAGCCCCTTCGCACGATTCGTCACGAAAATCTAACATATGTCATTTCAAAGCAGAATTTTGAAATGTCTCATTCTGCATTAAGTGTTAATTCTGTGTAGACCAAACTTAATTTGGTAGACTGAAGGAAATAATATTTAATGTGAAAGTGCTCACATTGTCAAAGGTGCTGTCCTTGGCATAGGAATGAGATATTTTGTTTATTTAAATATGTACTAAAGTGCCTTTATATTAGTCTTGAAGTGGTTTGCAGTTTGGGGATTATATAATTTGTGTGGCCTTCCAAGGTTAAGTTTTCGTCGAGCATTATTCTTAGATATTTGAACTGTGATAATTTTTCAATCCGCGTGGGAGGATCTGTAGTTGGAAGTACCCCAAAGAATTGCGGTAACACATAGTCAACCGTGAAGATAGACGGCAGCTGGAATGAAATCTGAGTGGTCTCGTAATATAACTTAGTATTATTCAGTTTGAAGTTCGGAATGAAGATTGAGCGGTAGAACTGCAGTACGGTGGATGTACTTGGTATGCAGTAAGACTGCAGATAACTGCAATTTGAAGTACAGTTAGCTGCACTGAAACTGCACCTAAACAACCAAAAAAGTAGTAGTTTTCTCGGGCGTTTCCAGTTTAACTCTAGTCCGGTGGGCAGTTCCTCCCAATTCTGGGCAGTTCAGTGGTTTAATTAGACTGCAGTGTGGTAACTGTCTGCAGTTGGTAACTTCACTTTCACTTGATTTGTAAGCATTCTTCTCAACTTTAATCCACAGTTCTCTTAAACCATAGCACTGAATTAAAATAGGAGCGCAGTTTTTTTTTTTTTTCAAGACTGAGTATACTCTACAGCATTGAAAGTGTTGTTATGTTTACCTTTCTTCTGCACTGCGTTGACGTCATATCTGCCTCGTCCTGGGTGTCCTGAGGGCGTGGCGCCGCGTCGGCCTCCTCCTCGTCACCATGGACCTTTGCTTGTACTTCTTCTTCTTCCTCCTCCTCTTCCTGCCTTTCTTCGTTTACGTCTAGAGCTCTCTCCTCTCCCTCTTTGCACCTCTCATATTCCTCTAAACGTTTGTCAACTTCCAGGGCAATCGTCTTCACAATATCCTCAAAATCCTCCTCGCCTGGCACCCATGTTCCCGAACTCCTTTTCTATCGACCATGCCAAGAGCTGTGATCAGTTGGAACACCAGGCGCCTGAAGAGAGACATGACTGATTTTGCTAATGTGAGTAACTCAGTATTTTAGTGACTAATGCATCATAGAGCTGGCCGAGCACCCTAACCGCAAACCTATCGCGCCCATCAACCGTGAGGACATACTTGTACTATTCGAGACTGCTGCCGGTATGGAGCTGCTCGGATATGAGGACGACATATCCAAAGTCGGTATACGTATTTCGGGACTTATGGACACCGCTTACGAAGGGGGGTCCTTCACCCTTGAGTTTGAAATTCCTTTCAACTTCCCTTACTCAGCACCAGAGGTATGGCGTTTTCTATCATTGCAACGCAGTGTGTTGGTTCCGCATGATTATCACTTAAATATGTTTCATATTGTATTTCAGATATTTTGTCGCACACAGGTGTGGCATGTGGCATCCAAACATTTCCAAAACCGGGAGCGTATGTACGGATCTCCTTGATATCAGCTGGTAAGTGTTAATACTACCCTTAAGTCACCTTCATGCTGCTTTTAAGGGACAATATGATCAGGGTGTAATACTTTATTCGGACATGCAGGGATAACCCTCATAGATCTGCATGCCGAATGCAGACAGCCCAATGAATGAGAATGTTGCAGAAACGCTCCAGGACAACGCAGATGTCACATGCCACGGTCCTTATTTGGACCAGAGTGCATGCTGGAGGTCAGTCGCCATCCTCCAGAACACCTTTTAGCTTTGCTTGTGACATTAGTGCAAATGTACCCTACTTAAGATTATGTATTACAGGTATGCGAGGGCACTAGATGAATACGAGGGGAAACTCAGGTGGTATCAAGCGTAATTGTATACTATAGCGGCTTCTCGCTTTGGAGGTTGAGTTTGGTCAATTATGATAGGTATGGATGTGTAGAACGTTGCTACGTTCCTATTTTTTGGCGCTCTGCCACCGTTAAGAAAAATTAACGGATCACCAGATCAACGGATCGGGACGAGTCGGGGTCACGGCCACTCGGATGGTGGCACCGAGGTCGCCTCCAGCGCCCTCTTCTTGTCGCCACGGTAAACTCCGTCCGTTCGCGCGCTTTCCGCCCTGTGCTTCGTCCTGAGTCCTTAGCACCTCGCGCCCGCGGCATTTCATTATTTGTTTTTACTCGCTATGGGGGATTTAATGGATTATTCGTTATAGGATGTGAATGGTGGTGCATACACCTTAAAAATCAAGAAGCGGGAGGCGATCCTGTATGATGAAGGTATGTGTTCCAACTTTGCTATGTATTGCACGTACCTAACCTACCCGTGGTCTGACGGATGATAGATCACCTTATGGCATATCGCGGACAGCGCTCTATAGTCCCGGGTCATGGGGAGACCTCCATAGACTTCGTACCCAACCATAGCTCCAACGACCAGCACCAGCAGCTCCTGTGATTGATTCACCCCTTGTTTTTGATCTCGTTGACGAATTTGGATTTTTGTTTATTGTTTACCGTTGACGCTTCGTTTGCTGTTTATTCTGACGTCATTAAATGACAAAGCAAAACATGAAAGCAGAGTCTTGCCTGCCCCGATGCCGAACGACAGCAAGCGCACATCGCGGCGGCGCGTGCGTAGGCAGCGCAGCGCTCCAACCGCACAGACGCGCGCGAACGGCTGCCTACCTTCACGGAGCGCGCCCTAACTACAAAACGCTAACTATGTCCCTTAATATGCATTTGCACCCACTATGCCACTAGGTGAAAAATCATCCCCCACGCGTCCCCTAACCACCCTATCATTTTGTCCCATCTTACCTATAACACCCTGTATTTTAAGAAGGATCCGAAATACACCAACGGCAAGTTTAAAATCAACCCTGAGGTACAGTCGAGAGGGGTGCTGTAGAAGGAGAAGGGCTCGTTCCTCATCACAGGATGCAGTCCTGCAGACAAGACCACCAAGAAGTATGGGCGTTTGAGGAAGAAGTTCATCGAGAGTGTCTTGCATCACGATTTCATGGATGCACCCAAAACTGACTTGTCAGTTACAATTCCCTCTGGATTCATTCGGTGCCACCAATATACTACTGCCGATGAAACTCATCCCATCTCTATGCGTGTGCTTTCTTAACAGGGAGATGGCATTGGAAGCAGGAGGCATCGTGGGTCTTCTTGACCGATTCAACAAAATCATGGTTGAGGAAAAAAACAGACCAATAGCCGACAACACCCAACGTGTCAATGAAGGATATGGCCAACTACATCCATCTCCTCCCCGATGCACCAATTAATGGAGTGACTACACCGACTGGCTACGTAGGCACTGAGGCTTATACCTTCAACCCCCACCGAGAGGACATGTCTTTCCAGTCGGCGGATCGGCACATCGCAGGCAAAATTAAAGTTTTGTGAGTTTTCGATATGAAAAACAAACAAAAAAAAAAACTCCGCATGAATCAGAGGAAAGCAGCCAGAGAGACGAAAGAGAGGAAGCGATGGGCAACACGGACACGGACGCAAACGGCGGAACGCGGCCCCCGATGCGGTATAATACTTCTGCGTGCTGCCTTTGCCCCCGCATGAGAGTACAAGCCGCTGACACATTATCTTTACATTATTGTTTTTTTCTTTTAAAGCTGATGATAATGTATCATCTGCTAAAAACCAGGTATGGACCACGTCGACGCGGATGCCCTTGGGCCAGGTCAAGCTCATGAAGGTCACAATGAAGAACCAGAACCAGCGGCTACCTTCGCCGGCCAGCGAGAGGGCTCCCTAATTTATGAGCTGGATGGCCACTTATTCATAAAAGACAAAGATGTCAAAGGGACACAGCACTTTCGCTGCAAAAAGTCTGATTGCCACGTTCGGGCCAAATCTGCCGATGGCGGGAAGTACCTTGTCATCACAACTAGAGGAAAATACATTCACAACCATCCATCAGATCCAGTGTTATCACGAGTTTCGGTACTGAGAAAATCAATTATTCAAGCATGTGTTGTTACCATAGACCAATCAATAGACCAAGTGATTAATAGTGCTTTAAAAGGGTGAGTTCAATTTTTCTGTTATGCTTTCTGCTCTATGATCAACTAACTTCTTTGATCTCTCCAGTCTTAAAAATAAATGAGTAGGGAACTATCATTAATTTCCTTTAAAAAATTTAAAGAAAAGCAGACAATTAATCTCTTTTGAAATTTGGTGTTGAAGGGTGGGTCCCAGGATCCCGATGTCCGCATGGCTCTGGATAGGGACTCCATCCGAGCTGGAGTGAAGTATACGCGGCCGGAGAGACCCAATCCTAAGTCGGTGTACGATGCAGCCACTGAGATGGTCAAGCCAGAACATGGATACCTAGGTAAGCGTTTAGATAACGCCAATTCTAAGCCAGATGCTTTAATCAGAGGGAATAAAAGAAATTAAAAACATCCTGTCTACAGGGCGAACTACTGATGATGCCGAGGAACTCTATCAAGGGAAGGTAGGGAAACCAGCGGAGGAGTCCTTGGTGTTTGCCGCCCAGAGAATGTTGGCATGTGTGCGGCGGGATTATGTTCTGGCAGCTGATAGAACATATTATATCGTGCCATCCCTCAGTGGGGCCCACCAGCTGTTTGTTGTTGCTGTGTACATGTTCGGCCATCTAAGAGGAAACTTGTGAAAGCATTCCGACTTGAGTACTTCTTGAAGTAAGATTTAATATCATCTCTTCCATAGGTGATTCCAATTGCGTACGAACTGATGAGTTCTCGTACAACAACAGCATATGAGGCCGTCATATGCAAGCTGAAGGAGCCGGGCCTTGGTGCATTCTGCAGAGCTCAATGCAGCAGAAATCCCGTTCTCGACGGGCGTGAAAGCTGTTTCAGAGTCGCATGTAAAGTTTTCCTTCTATTGCACACTACTGTTTGCTGTGTTCAGGTGTTTCATTTTGTCTTTCTATTTCCAGTCTAAAGAGGATGAGCAGGCTGCTGGACCTGCAAGTAAGTCCATGCCCTGGAGGCTTCACAGCCGTGAAAGACGTCCGGACATGCAGCCAGAAGCGGCGACAACCGCTCTTGAAGTATGATGTCTTGTTAACTCCTGCCTGTTTTATTCATGCTTGTGAGAGTGATCTAATGGGCCTATGTCCCTTGTACCTAGATTTCCTCCTTGATGACAACAAAAGTCTTCTCAAGGCTGAGCAGAGGAAGGCACATCTACAGGGGACACTCTCCTTTCAACTGCGGTCTAGCCAACACGTTTAGCTGCGGTTCGCAATCGAACTGAGGCTATCCCGATACACCGCAGCTGCAGTCTGATTTGGACCACGCTCTTTTGCGGTGTGCCCAACGCATTTTACCGAGGTGAAGACCAAAATAGTTAATTCTGTACCAATTTAGAATGCTATAACTGTTCATGATGATTCAGTTGCTGTTTCACTTAAGCTTTATTTGTTAGTTATTGCAATTTAGAACTTCCCCTTCAGACCTATTCTTCGATTTGTTCTAAATTAACTACACAATGCTTTATCACACTGCTTCCTTGTTTCTGTTCCCTGAGCAATCAGCATGTCATGAATCATTCACGTGTTTTCATTTTGCAGGATGAAAGTGACCCGGAAGATGATCCGGTAAATATTTAACCTGTTCCAAAACGACGCAAGCAGTAACGATGAGGCCCCAAATGATGACGCCGGTATGATTATCAGATCGGAGAATTAAGGTTACCATTATGCTAGGTGTAATTCTCACCACTGTCTCTTTTGCAGTTCTGTGTGCAATTGGGCTGGAAGAACTGCAGGCCCACCAGGAACTCTTAAGATGCCTCCTATGCAGGTGCTGCATAGCGTGCATTGAGCACGCCAGTGAGTGGGTGGCTCAGCACCACCGTTGCTACCATTGTAATTCACCAGTGGAGTCCTACTACGTGGAAATTTGCATTTTCTGAATGTACAAATAAGTAGGTGCTGTAAAATTACACAAATGTGTAGGAAGAAGTGTTAGAAGTGGAATCAGTAGGCTCTTGTACATGCTTTCCTTTGTTCCCTTGTTTGATTGTTTTAGTAAGTGTTTAGAATACTAAGGTATCCGTGAGTGTAGGCTTTTATTTTCTTAAACCAAATCTTAAAGAGTGTGCCCCTCCAAAACGAGTTAGTTATATTTCTATTTCAAACCTTTCTTAAAAGCGCCATTTAGCGTTAAAACATGGTCTCTGATTGTTCAATAAAGTTATTTTCATCTAATTTGTAGCCTTGCTTGAGTTCATTTCCTCTTTTCACTGTGAAAAGGGTTGAAACGTTTCAACCATCTTAAATGGTGTAAACAGTACACCTTCAAACAAGGTTAAAAATTGCACCCGAATGAATGGATGAAAATTGCACTTCTTTGGTTTAAAATAAATATAAATGTTGGTACACAAAAACGATACATTGCGACGAGTAAAGTTTGACCTATGCATTCATCGTTCTAAACGTGGTTCGTAACTCACATGACTTACGTAGGATTTGAACCCGAGAACTTTCCATTCGGAACAAAGCTCCTTAGACCACACGGCTACGGAGACATTCGGGAACCGTAGCCTTCCTGAAGCCTCTTGAGTGAGGCTCAAGTCAATCCACTTACAGCTAGATGTTCCCACCTGAGGGTGTAAAATTAAACCCAGCCTACTTCGATTTCCTTCCACCTCCAAAAAAGGGGTGAAATCGACACCTCAAAAGACTAAGATTTCAACCGTTGGGTGTCAGTTCTGACCCAAGTGGGCTGAAATATACTAAACTCAGCCAAGCTGGACGACTTTTCAACCTAACTATTACAGTTTTAAACCAAACAGTGCAATTTTTCATCTTTTGGGTTAAAGTTCAACCTGTTGGGTGACTCTTTCAGCCTATCGTTCTATTTAATCCCTTCGGATGTAACAAATTAAACCCTTTTTCTCAAAAGGGTTGAAATTTCTACCCCAAATTTTTAGTGTTCTATAAGTTGCATTACCTGGCTGACTTTCCTACTGGAATCCGGACTCACACAGGTGTGGATTGTTATTGCATGGATTTGCATCTCTGAAAGCTCAACAGAGAATCTCACAGATCAAATGTTTCAATACAGAGCTCTTGGTGAGCGAAATGCTTACGTCTATTTTTCGGGGTGGAAGGGTTCAAAAGTCTGAGCTGAAGTACTTTCATCACTGCAACCTTCATTTTTATTTTTCCCAATCTCCAGTCAGATGCTCTGTCAGAGTATCCAAGAAATCTAATAGTGAAGTAACAAAACCGTTCAGATTGGGACAGAGCATGACTAAGAATGTACTGTATTTTGTTACCATCTCACACTGACGGTGAAATCTGATATGTAGTCCAATTCAATACAGTATGCATTCCTTTTGCAATTACCTATACATGACAACATTCAACTAAACAGAACAGAGACATTCACTCATACATGTACATAGCATTAGATAGGTGTAAAACCATCAGTGGTGCAGTGAAAAAAAAATTAAAACAGAGTCATCACTTAATTCTTAGCAAAAGCATGAGAGTATAAATGGCTATGGAGGGGCAATGAGACCGCCTCCCAGAGCTACATGCCGTAATATGCGGCCCATTTTCTCTTCAACGGCTGAAAATTCCGTAAAAACCGAGATACCGTTCGAAAGAGGAAGGTTGAATGTATGGCCGCTAAAAGTTTTACTTTGGTCGGTGCCGTCCTTCTTCGAATCCCGCGTGCTTTTCGCTCCGCTGCCTGGATTCGGCCGGCTTCGGGTCCGAGGATGGCCGCCTTCTAGCAGCATTTCAGAACGAACCGTTGCGAAAATCGTCAAAACGACCGAATAAGCGTTTTGATGCCAAAATATCGTGTCAGGGTGGTTCATAATATTTTTTAAGCACGTTTGGTACCCTTCTTGAACACCAAATATCAAAATAACAAAATGTGAAATACGGCGACGTTTGAGGTTATGTTTACTCACCGTATTGCTGAATTTGTTATTTTGATATTTGGTGTTCAAGAAGGGTGCCAAACGATTAAATACTTCTGGGTCTAGTAGAGTAGGTTTAGACAGCAGAAGTTTTGACAAATCTTTGTCAAAATCTGTTATTACTTTCAAAGGTAGACAATGGCTTTACAGAAGCACAGATTCAACTGATTATTGATGGACATCTAAATATGTTAGGGGGTGGATATTTACTGATCTTGAAAGATAAAGTGTTAAGTCTGTTGTCTTTGAGTGACTCCGTACCTGTGAAGGAAGTGAAGAATGTAAGTAGGATGTTTGACTCTTGCAAGAATTTATATGATGTGCTATGTCCATCACCCTACTGTGCGTTGGTACAACTGTTTCCCCGGTGCTTCCCCTCCGTTGCCGCTGCACAGCAGCGCCCTCTGTTACTAAGCGGATGTACTGTGCCCTATGTCATGAACCTCAGTCTGAAAGAAACCTCTAACGGAGCAAGACCTAGTGTCTTTACCTTACCCCCGGCCACACCATTGGCGACGAGGATGAGGTACTGCGTGACGCCGTGACGCACTGCCCTTGCTAGTGGCAGAGGGCGACGGGCCGAACCTCTTAGGCCGTAACTGGTTTCGCGCCCTAGGGTTCGCCGTCTGCCAAACGGAGACCGTCCAGAAGGTGGTGGAGCGCGACGGACGTCTTGCAGATGGTCAGGCAGCACTCCGCCGTGTCGTCAGCTGTCATCGGCTGCTACAAGGGCCCGCCAGTCCACATTCACGTGGACCCGGCCAAGCCGCACCTCGGTACCACCGTGCGCGGGAAACTGCCCCTCGTGGCCAAGGGCGAAAAGGCCAACGAGGCGAACGCGAGCCGCGGCCTCTGGGTGCCGACTGAGCGTTCAGACTGGGCTTCGGCCATCGTCCCGCTTGCGAGCGCAGCGGTGACGTGCGGTTGTGCGCGGACTACAAGGTAGAGGCGGTCGAGATAACACATCTTGCGATATCGCAATGGGCCTTTGGCTCGATTTTGGCGATTTTGTGCGTAGATTCCGAAAATATTTTTTTAATCCTAATAAGAGATGAGGTCAAAATCGTAAATTGGCCGCCGTTTCTTCAAATTTAGTCGCACAGAGCTCCAGAATAGCTTGTTTTCATCGCACTCTGGCCCGCTGTCAAAAACACGTAACAGAATTTTAATACAACCCCTGGTTTGGGAGATAATTTTTTAATATTTTCCTTTAAAAACAACATTTTTTGAAAAAGATGCCAAAAGGAAGCGTCTCCTAGGGAGCGTCCTTAAATTACGTAAGGGCGTTTTGGGGTGTTTTTAACCCCCCCCCCTCCCCCCATATAAGGCTCTGTAATATTCTTACGTAAGATTTTGCTAAATTTGCCCAAAATTGAAAAAACGTAAATAAATGAATTTGAGTGTTTTTTGTTATTTTTTGCTTACCAGTATAGGAGAAATGGTGAGAGTTAGGTGTTTAATGAAGCAGACTGAATTAAAGGTACAACTGGTTTAATTATTTGTACTGTCCAGTCGAAAAATAATAAATAAATAAATAAATGTTATAAAATAACAAGTTATAAAAGAGAAACGAAAATTCTTGTCCTTTAAAATTTATAGAGCCTCCGCCCAAGGGCTTTTCAGCCACTCCTGTACAGAAGAGATGTGTTCAATGCTTAGCGCGCGGAGACGCGTTTGGACGGATGCATTTGCGCCCATAATAAATCTTACGTAATGTTTGCCGTTGCCCCTCCCCCTCCCACGTAAGGGCAACATAAGATTTGCCAGACCCCCCAAAACCCCTTACGTAATTTAAGGACGCTCCCCTAAGGGACGCTGACAAACACCCGTCAACAAAATTAGCGCCGCACTTGTGGTTGGCGCCACCATTTTTAAGTTTTTCAAGCTAGAACTTTAAAATTTGGTACAGACCTGCCCCCAACATGAGTCTCGAACCTCCCGAAGCGTTAAGTTCATGGGCCACCCCCCACCCCCTCCAGCTACAGCCACCCCCTATATGTGGCAAGGTCGAAAAACGCCGTGAACAGGATCATTTAAACCCATTTGTAGGGCGAAAATTGGGAAAATTACAATCAGTGTAGCAATATGGGTGCCTAAAGCTGTCAAATCTCGCATTTAAACCCTCTCCGACCTTCCCTCAATCTTGGATGGGGTGAGGGGTAGTTTTAGAGTTAGGGGTGGAACGGTTCCAAAATTGATCGGCAGCGGTAGACTCTAGGGTTCCGATAACGAACGCCGCGACTCAGATCTACCCCTTAAAAGTCCTAAAAAGCTGTAAAATTAGACACTTTTTAACAATATCTTCTTGTTTTTCTGTGGTTTCTCCTGATAAGGGTAGGAAGGCGCGGAAGCCGACTTTTTAGGGTTCCAACCTTTAGGAAAAAGATATCAGACTGGGAAGTCAGTATCTCAACGACTTCAACCCTTAAAATGCTACGGCGTGTACCCCTGCAAGCCATTTTTGAAAACACTGAATTTTAAAAAATCGTTTTTTTTGACCAGAAATTGTTGGATGCTGAGCGCAGGCGGCAGACACATCGAAAAAATGCGACGCGCTATCGTTTCCAGGCGTTTTTGGAACTGAAAGGGCCTTTGTTCGAGTCTCACTCTTTAACAATGACTTGTAGGGGTACATGCCATAGCGTTTTAAGGGTGTAAGTCGTGGAGATAACGATTTCTCAGTCTGACATCTTTTTCTTACAGGTTGGAACCTTACAAAATCGGCTTCCGCGCCTTCCTACCCCTATCAGGAGAAACCACCCTTCACGGCGATTTTCGACAATGGGGGTGGTTCAACCCCTTAGAACTAATCAACAAAGTTGCGGCTTTCGGGACTTCGAGAAGGACCCTTGAGACACGCCTCCTCAAAATTTGAACGCAATGACAGGCTCTGAAAAAGTGCGGCGCTAATTTTGTTGGCGGGTGTAGATGAAGATGCTGATGCAGACGACCTAGCACCACCACGCAGAATACTTCAAACAACAAGCTGGCCCGTCCCTTCCGTCAACGTCGGTACCAGTTCCGCTGCGCTCCTCTGGCACCTCGGTTCGACAGGGGGACTTGGCCAGCTTGGCCTGCCGGCGGCGTTTGCGGAGGCCTTCGGCCCCCGCCTCAAGTCTCCCTAGAAGCGCCCGATAGCAGATGTATTTGTTACGATTAAAATCGTTAACCTGAGCCCGTCCCTGTGCGCACCGCGATGGTAATGGTGTGCGCGCAGCGGCCAACCCTAGCCTTACAAAACAAAAACAGACATATTTTCATTAATTAAAAATTGCGATATAAATCGAAAATTGTTGCCACCATGCGTGGTTCTACGTTAATAAAGGAGTTTATCCTCCAAATTTGAAGTTTTTATGTGAACGATAAGTCGGCGTACACACGTCCGCCCGAACGAACAAACAGTCGGCATCAGACTATAAGCCCGGCTCCTGCCGTTTCTAAAGAAACGTGTCGGGACGGGCTAAAAAGGGAGAAGGCAATGGTCATGACGGAGGAAGAAGTGGAAGCGCTGTTAGGAAGGGTAAAATTATCGGATAATTACTGTGCTGTCTTGAGGGTGAGCAAGAAACATAGTGAGGAGCCATCGAGGGTGAAGATGACCTACCCGCCTCCTTCTCCACCTTCTCCACCCGGCGAACTCACCAGGGAAGTACCTCCGGTCTTACACTCCGAACTTACTAAACTTTGGGAATTTGTAGGGTACCATACCACATTTAGGTTGGCCATCAAAGTTGCTGCTAGGATACATATCTGCACCTTCATTTCAGGGTGATAGCGAACCCAGAATCCCAAATACCTTAAAACGCTTAAGCTTAAGGGGGGCGGCCACGTTCTTGAGCACAACTCGGAAACGGTGTGCGATACAACTTTATGTCAAAGAATCGACCCCCTCCCCCTCCCTAAATTGGTCCGAGAAACAACCTCGCTACTTCAAAACGTAAATTTCTTCCGTTTCAGGGGTGCCAACCCTAAAAGAGTTGAAAGTGTCATAAAGCCAATTCGGAAACGAACCGCGATACGAGTTTCTGTAAGCAAATCGCCCCCCCCCCCCCCCGCCCCCGAAATGTTCCAAACAACAGCCTCGCAGTTTTAAAATTCAAATTTTCGTCTATTTAAGGATTCCCAACCAAAAAATAATAAAATTATTATGGTACCACTTTGGAAACGGAGTCAGAGAATCCCCCCCCGCCCTTGCTAATATGGTCCGCAACAACGCGCAGTTTCATAATGTCGATTCTTGTCTATAACAGAGGTGCCATAATGGCAATACCTTTAAGAGCATTGGAAGTACCATGGGCCAACAAATATAAGGGTCCATCTGCTGTTCTCTAGTATAGAACAAGCATCCTAGGTTTTCTCTACCTTCTTTTGAGGCGGGAACAATGAACGCAACATGCTCATACATAATACCTCCATACGTCACTATACAGCGCGTGACCCACCCTCTCCATTTCATATGGGTACCTCGCACCTCAATATGCTCTTTTTGACAAGAGTGCACCACGCGATGCGTTAATGTGTGGTAAAATGGGAGCGGGTTCGTTGTTTATGGGCACAAGTTGTGCGTACTTTAAACAGTCTAACGAATTTAACGGAAGTTGTCATGTGTACATCAGATCAATTACAGTCACATGATACGAAAATTCCTTATTATTCTTAGAATTATCTATTGTTAAGTTCATGTTCACATCACTATCGGATCTCGAGCAATACAGAGAACTTGGTAGTTAAGGAAGGTTTTGAAGTTAGCAGCCACAACTGTTTGAATGGGTCTGTCATTTTGATGTTCAGTGACTGGCTTCGAAGGAAAAATTGAATTATTGCGGGAGTGAATCCTCACAAAGTCGCGTGCTTTCTGAAGGAGGAGTTTAAATTAACTCCTTTGACTCCTGCGAATGACATGGCAGTAGAACTTGTGGGCTACTTGGCAGGTAAGATCCGTCTGCGGGTATGGGTAGTTTAATAGACAAAAGGCATCTGTGGAAATGTTGTGAACGGCAATTTCTCGTGTTACATATATTGATCGGCAAGCGTGATACAGGGTCATACGGTAGTCAACAACGTGTCGGACATGGTTGTCGACGGGGAAGTAGAGGTCGACCCCATCTTCGATCCAGATGCTGAAGACGAGGACTACAGAGTGGACCCTCCTACTTCAGGTCGGGCAATTGAGGGAGCTGTGTCGTTCGAAAGGAAGATGGCGGCAGTGGAGTTTTGGAAGTCAGGGGGCCGCAGGACATCCAGAGGTTCTTCAAACCTTCCGCAGACGTACCGTACCCTTACTGCTGTCCGGAGCCGATTCCGATTCGTAAAACATCAGGGACAATTGTACAGGTGCGTTTCAACCGCTCAATAGGGTACTCTTCTGCCGAAACCTGGAGTGGAAGTAGGAAGTGTAAGTACTTCCGCTTGGGAATTCGACGGAATACCATAATAGATTTTTAAACGGAAGTCAAGAGGTTCAACAGACTTTAAGTTGGAACAAGGTGGAAAGCAACTTTACAGCACACATTATCCGTTACGTCGGTTCGAGGCCGCCGGCATGAATACTATCTGCTGCGTACCTCCCCGTTTTCCTTGCTCATTCGCTGTCGACTTGTTATGTAGGTTCCCCGAAGTTGTCTTTTAATGCGTGCGCTGCGAGCGCGCCTCTCCTACTGAGCCCAGATGGGATATACCAGCGAACGATTTAACCGGAAGGAAAAGGGCTCAACTACTCGATTAGGGTCGAAAGAAATTCTATAGGGTACTCCGCTGAACCCCAGAACGGAAGGAAGATGGCAAGATGTGCAAAAGGTTGGGCGAGGGGGGACGTGTGGACGGAAACGGACACAGTCCCCCTCACCCACCTATTAGTACTGCTAGACCTCTTCCTGCTTCCGTTCTTGGGTTCAGCGTAATACCCTATTCTTCATATTTTCCGTGACATCGTTTAGTGTCAAAGAAGGCCTTTTCCAAGCACCAAATTTGTTCAGCTCTTTCCCCAAATGTGGGCAATTACTAAAAGAACATTGGCACAGTGAGTCAGCCACGTGTATGTCCCCGGCAACTGTGGCCCCGACAGCGGCCAGGAGGAACAAAAAGTTCTTGTAGCGGATTTCTGGTCCACGTTCACGGAGGACAACATTCGGGCATCGATTCCGGCAGAGCAAAATGTTAGTCGAAATTTTGAATTTTTCTCTCTTCTCTCTCACCTCCATTTCTCGTCCCTTTACTGTATGCAGGACCCTTCTCTCACGTTACTACGTTATATGTTACTAATGTTCCTGTTATTACGGATTACAGGTTACCATGCAGCAGATTCCACCGGGAATAACTGGCCTTGTGCAGCCGTGGGACGTTTACGGTTTCCGGCCTTGGAAAAATGACATAAGCATTTCGAGGACTTCCTCTTCCTTCATGATGTTCCGATAGTCGTTAGCCAACGAAACAATGCCCTCCAATTAATGCCCTTAATCCATGAGCAATTCCGGTCACCCCGCTTTATTTCCATATTCAAGTATTCATGGTTCAGGGCGGGTCTACTTGATGACCGTCCCGATACGTTTGTGAACCCAGTACAGTTCGCCTTTCGGGACAACCAGGTACAAAGTGACTTGTGCGAAAATCACAGGATGGTAAGGTGTAGCTGGTGCCGAACAGCCCTTTGCGTCCACCACTTCTTTGTTGTGCACCATATGTGCAGTAATTATGTACTATAAAGTGTTTCTAAACTGCATCATCCTAAGACGCAAACACTCAGTGTGTGCCTGATTGTACAATTAAAGAGTCGTCTAAACAGGATTATTTCGTGTATTTTTAGAAGAAACTTGACGTTTTGAAAAAGGGAGGTTGTTTCTCGGGCCATTTTAAGGGGGGGGGGAATTCTGACAAAAAGTCGTATCGCACTCCGTTTCCGAGTTGTACTCGAGCACGAGGCCGCCCCCTAAAGTTAAAGCTTTTTGAGGTAATTGAGATTCTGGGTTCGCTATCACCCCAAAATGAAGGTGCAGATATATATCCTAGCAGCAACTTTGATGACCAACCTAAGTGTGGTATGGTACCCTACAAATTCCCAGTTTGGTGAAATTCGGAGTGTAACACCTCAGGTACTTCCCTTGTTAGTAGAATCCCACTCTCTACTTACGGAAAGATAAATGTGTGGGCGCCCATATCGCAAAGTATCTTCTATATCCCAGCTGATCGCGAAGTACATGACCTGGGCGAAAATCTGAGGTAGGAAGGGTGAAAAGGTCCCGGTGCTGTTCAATCAGCTAATGAAAATGCTCTTGACTTGACGGTGAGGTCGGGGAGAACAGCAAGTGTTCCAAAGAAAACCCACACCTTTTTGCCATCCTGTGCACCTCCGCATCGCATGTGCGCCCAACGGATGCACTCCGTAAATCTGTGCAGTCCTGTGAGCGGAAGATCCACGGAGCATCACATCGAGAATAGGTTGAGGAAATACGCGGCAACCACTTGCCACACCACAAACTTAGATGAATTCGACAAGGAGGCCCTCGCCAACTCTATGGGCCACACCCTTAATGTTTATCAAGAATATTATCGGATGCCTAGCGGACGTTACAGCTCGCTAGACTGTCGAAGACATGGGTTGTATCCGTGAGGTTAGCTGGCGTTAGAGGGCGGCCATGACAGTGGTGGACATCCGGCTCGCTTCCCGATAAGCGCTTAAGGTCCTGGAGTGTTTTCCTACGTGCTTTTTGGGCTTCATAAGAGTTGTTCAGAACCAAAAAAGTGTTGATATCAATATTTTGGTCCATTCTGATGCGGTAGAGCTGATTTTCGTGGCCCTCCCTTGTTCCTATATATCTAACATATGGACGTGGTGTATCTGCAGCAAAAAATCTGAGCTAGTATTGAAACTTACGTTAGGGCCCTTCCACTGACCGCTTGGGAGAAAAGGACAGTGCGAGAGCTGCATGAAGATAAGGACCAATATACTGTCACTAATGTTAACTACACGGCTTACATGTTAGACCCTAGGTATCTTGGTGATAGGCTGTCAGATGCCGTCGATTAAGCCATAGAATACGTCAGCAAGGAAGCGGAGCGCCTGGACATGGACGGAAGCAAGGTCGTGGCTAACTTAGGGGAGCTGCGGACCCGCACGGGATTCTTCGGTAACACCTTCATCATGTCAGCAGCGGGCGAACTACACCCAGCAACCAGGTGGAGGGGCGTATGCTGTAACCAGCCCCTTACACAGCTGGCAGCGAGCCTGCGCAGTCGCCCCGCCGAAGCGCCGGACTTACCATCTGCGGGCTCGGTACCCCTGGGCTACCATGCTCCACGGCGAGCGCAGGCGCTAGCCGAAGGTCAACTCCCGCCGGCCCGAGAGTGAGCCAGCCTGCAGCAGAGCACTGGGATCGAATCCCGGCCGGGCTTTTCCCCCTGGTTATTATTTTAGTCACTGTAAGCGGCAACCCGGAAGCAATAAAACACCTGAAAGAAATGACAGTAGTATACGGGCCCCCTGGTTGCGGGTTGCGGGCTTGCCTACCTCCCAGGGGCATGTGTCATATTTCGATGACGTCAGCATGTCGCGTGCCGGGTGTCGGATTTCGCGGGCGGAGGCAATGACCTCTGCAACTGTGGCGGTGTTTTCGCAGTGTACTGCAGCGTCAGCAGTTTTCTGAGCTATGCATCCTTCTCTGTCGCTCTTGCGTGTGGAACAGAGTGCGTTCTCCATGTGCTTCATTGCGTGCACGGTATGAAGGTTTTTAAAAGGAAAACACGACAAATGTTTTGCTTCTCTTTATTTTCTCCTTTTGGTACATGCTTGGTGATTACGATTTATTATAAAATCGTCACAAAACACATGGTTATCTGTATAGTGATCTACAATATACTTAACTACAGCATCGTTTTTATTCTCATTTTCATCAAAGAACATATTTACAAAATCACTTAAACTATATCCATGGGCCTTAAGAATAAGATACAATAGGCAATAGTGACCACACACAGAAGAGTCTACAGCCTGCATCGCCACCGGGTTGTACTGCCACGATTTACAAACTCGATCGAGAAATTTTCGATGAGACTTTATGAAAGGGGCCAAGCCGTAGGAGCAGAAAAATTCGCCTCGCCCGTGTTTGTCAATAGAAATCGCCTGCCAATGAGCCCCCGGTTTCCTGATGGGGTCGGTGTTGACGATGAGCAGGGCTGGCTTTTTCTTCAGGCGGCGCGGTAAGGTGTCCGCAGCAAACACCCCTTCGAAGATGTCTGCCGTGTGCGGGTCGCTTCGCATGATACTTTCGAGCGTGAGGCCATTCATGTTTAGTTCGTAAAGTCAACAACGACGTTACGGTGGCGATCGATCTCGATCAAGTTGTTAAATTCCGAGAGCACAACGCAATTTATAGCATTTTCCAAAGGTGCCTTGAACCTGACTTCCAGGCGGACCGTGCCTTGGCGCTGTAGATTCCAATACCCGCTTGACGCTGCCAGATCGTTCGTCAAATCGAAAGCGAACAAACAGAACCCCTGTGGGTAATCTGTACGGCTGATATGGTTTCCCTCGTCTTTAAAATGTATCCCCGTGCCAGAGAAGAGAGTATAATACGCCTCTATGAATTCATTATTTTCGAAATCTGGAGTAAGTGGTTTTGAGGGAATCTGTTGGGAGTCGATGTACAAACTAAGGTAACTTATGTTAAAATGCTGGAAATTAAACGGGTTCAGAGTGAAGTCCCCATTGAACGCCCTGTTATCGACAAACCCCAGAATGATTCTTTTCGGTATCGGACCCAGGTAAAGGTTGTCAATGTTCTTGTCCTGAAGTCCTGCAGTAATAGACACCGTCTTTACCTCAGTCCTTGTTATGGGATATTTTGCCGCGTTTACTAGTAACGCCTCTGCATGCCCCAATCGAACAGATGGAGAAGGGAGTACTTTTCTAACCAACAGATACATTTTCAAGATTTTGAGCTTTTCGTTGCTGCCCGTCATCAACATAAACTGATTTTTATTCTTGTGAAACTTTATACGCATTTCAACATTATTCAGAATAAATTTGTCTTGATTAAAGACATCACTATGTATACCCCCAATCATTTCAAAAGTCTTGCTGTCGGATGTGATGGCTCTTCTGCTGATGTGTCCCGAGTTGTGCGTTCTCGAGTCCATCGCTCCAGGCTGGTCCTTGTACCACATCCGTGTGGTGAGATGAGACATTTTTGCTGACATGTCGTACCCCAGCAGCGCTTCGATGTAGCTGCGGTAGGGGTAGGTGCTGGACGACTGCGACACAAGCTTTCCGTTTAGCGTCACATCTACTTGGCTCCACATGGTGCTCTGAAGGTAGTTAACCGGTGCCACATCGGCATTCTCGCCAGCAGCCACATCTGCCCCATTGATTTTGACGATTTTGCACTGCACGTACACCAAGGTATGCGCAGGGTCGATGTATTCCTCGCCGTTCCCCGGGACGACAAATTCGATTGTCGATGCATCATCCACTGACGACAACGGGTTAATGGTGACCCAGTGACCACTCTCGATGGCTGTCTGTGTGGGTGGCAGTGCCCACAGGTCCAGTTCACTCTTCAGAGACTCCGGGGAGGCGTTGTGGAGGAAAGCCATGGTGTCAGATAGAGAAAATGTCGCGCTCTGCTGGTGCTGCTTTGCGTTTCTTGATGCTGACTGGTCTCGCTCTCGCCTTCGACTGAGTCTTTGGTGTCTTTCGCCTTCGTTTTATACCTGATCCTGACAGCGCATCTGCGAGCTTTCTCTTGAGATTCTGTCGCGCTTGTGATGCGTGCTGTGAGACGCTCTCAGGCAATGACTGTCCGCTGGCTGCGTCTGCCAAAATATGGCTTCCCGCACGCAGGGCCTCATGGCCTACGGCCGCCGCACCACTTTTCAGAAAGGGTAGGATAGTCCGAAACAATCCGCCGAGGAACCCTCCGATCGAGTAACCCTTCTGGTGGGATGCGCCTGCGTAGAAATGGCCAATCCCGCTTCCTGCCTGGTTCACGTAGTATCTTACGACTCTCTTGTCCATAGCGCTCATTTCTTCTCTCCTGTAGGTCTGAAGTGGCACAGTAGCATCGACGTTCCGTGGTTGAATGAGACAAATTTTCCTGAGTGGTCCCTTATATTCACTTCGAGCGTGTCAAAACTCTTCGTAACCAGGTCGAAATAGAGAGGGTGATCGAATGCATGGACCGATACACTTCCGTACTGCCCTGTAGTATTTGTGGGGATAGTAGCCAGCAGCGGGGCGTGACAGTCACCAACGATCTGCTCCGATATTTTATCGATGTAGACGAACTGGAGCGGGGGCACACCGAGATTTAAATTTATCTGATTCGGAGCGCACAACTCTCTTTGCGTTGGGTAAGGTCCGGGGTGCTCCAAGCCAAGCATCATCGCTAGACGCGGAGAAAAACTGTACTTTGCGTCAGGACGATTCTCAAGGGCATAAAATAAAACATGATTGTCTTGTGTGATCTCCACAACACTTTTCCAGATCGAGTCGAGAGCAAATGGGGAAGGACGGAAAAGTGTTGTGGAGATCACACAAGACAATCATGTTTTATTTTATGCCCTTGAGAATCGTCCTGACGCAAAGTACAGTTTTTCTCCGCGTCTAGCGATGATGCTTGGCTTGGAGCACCCCGGACCTTACCCAACGCAAAGAGAGTTGTGCGCTCCGAATCAGATAAATTTAAATCTCGGTGTGCCCCCGCTCCAGTTCGTCTACATCGATAAAATATCGGAGCAGATCGTTGGTGACTGTCACGCCCCGCTGCTGGCTACTATCCCCACAAATACAGGGCAGTACGGAAGTGTATCGGTCCATGCATTCGATCACCCTCTCTATTTCGACCTGGTTACGAAGAGTTTTGACACGCTCGAAGTGAATATAAGGGACCACTCAGGAAAATTTGTCTCATTCAACCACGGAACGTCGATGCTACTGTGCCACTTCAGACCTACAGGAGAGAAGAAATGAGCGCTATGGACAAGAGAGTCGTAAGATACTACGTGAACCAGGCAGGAAGCGGGATTGGCCATTTCTACGCAGGCGCATCCCACCAGAAGGGTTACTCGATCGGAGGGTTCCTCGGCGGATTGTTTCGGACTATCCTACCCTTTCTGAAAAGTGGTGCGGCGGCCGTAGGCCATGAGGCCCTGCGTGCGGGAAGCCATATTTTGGCAGACGCAGCCAGCGGACAGTCATTGCCTGAGAGCGTCTCACAGCACGCATCACAAGCGCGACAGAATCTCAAGAGAAAGCTCGCAGATGCGCTGTCAGGATCAGGTATAAAACGAAGGCGAAAGACACCAAAGACTCAGTCGAAGGCGAGAGCGAGACCAGTCAGCATCAAGAAACGCAAAGCAGCACCAGCAGAGCGCGACATTTTCTCTATCTGACACCATGGCTTTCCTCCACAACGCCTCCCCGGAGTCTCTGAAGAGTGAACTGGACCTGTGGGCACTGCCACCCACACAGACAGCCATCGAGAGTGGTCACTGGGTCACCATTAACCCGTTGTCGTCAGTGGATGATGCATCGACAATCGAATTTGTCGTCCCGGGGAACGGCGAGGAATACATCGACCCTGCGCATACCTTGGTGTACGTGCAGTGCAAAATCGTCAAAATCAATGGGGCAGATGTGGCTGCTGGCGAGAATGCCGATGTGGCACCGGTTAACTACCTTCAGAGCACCATGTGGAGCCAAGTAGATGTGACGCTAAACGGAAAGCTTGTGTCGCAGTCGTCCAGCACCTACCCCTACCGCAGCTACATCGAAGCGCTGCTGGGGTACGACATGTCAGCAAAAATGTCTCATCTCACCACACGGATGTGGTACAAGGACCAGCCTGGAGCGATGGACTCGAGAACGCACAACTCGGGACACATCAGCAGAAGAGCCATCACATCCGACAGCAAGACTTTTGAAATGATTGGGGGTATACATAGTGATGTCTTTAATCAAGACAAATTTATTCTGAATAATGTTGAAATGCGTATAAAGTTTCACAAGAATAAAAATCAGTTTATGTTGATGACGGGCAGCAACGAAAAGCTCAAAATCTTGAAAATGTATCTGTTGGTTAGAAAAGTACTCCCTTCTCCATCTGTTCGATTGGGGCATGCAGAGGCGTTACTAGTAAACGCGGCAAAATATCCCATAACAAGGACTGAGGTAAAGACGGTGTCTATTACTGCAGGACTTCAGGACAAGAACATTGACAACCTTTACCTGGGTCCGATACCGAAAAGAATCATTCTGGGGTTTGTCGATAACAGGGCGTTCAATGGGGACTTCACTCTGAACCCGTTTAATTTCCAGCATTTTAACATAAGTTACCTTAGTTTGTACATCGACTCCCAACAGATTCCCTCAAAACCACTTACTCCAGATTTCGAAAATAATGAATTCATAGAGGCGTATTATACTCTCTTCTCTGGCACGGGGATACATTTTAAAGACGAGGGAAACCATATCAGCCGTACAGATTACCCACAGGGGTTCTGTTTGTTCGCTTTCGATTTGACGAACGATCTGGCAGCGTCAAGCGGGTATTGGAATCTACAGCGCCAAGGCACGGTCCGCCTGGAAGTCAGGTTCAAGGCACCTTTGGAAAATGCTATAAATTGCGTTGTGCTCTCGGAATTTAACAACTTGATCGAGATCGATCGCCACCGTAACGTCGTTGTTGACTTTACGAACTAAACATGAATGGCCTCACGCTCGAAAGTATCATGCGAAGCGACCCGCACACGGCAGACATCTTCGAAGGGGTGTTTGCTGCGGACACCTTACCGCGCCGCCTGAAGAAAAAGCCAGCCCTGCTCATCGTCAACACCGACCCCATCAGGAAACCGGGGGCTCATTGGCAGGCGATTTCTATTGACAAACACGGGCGAGGCGAATTTTTCTGCTCCTACGGCTTGGCCCCTTTCATAAAGTCTCATCGAAAATTTCTCGATCGAGTTTGTAAATCGTGGCAGTACAACCCGGTGGCGATGCAGGCTGTAGACTCTTCTGTGTGTGGTCACTATTGCCTATTGTATCTTATTCTTAAGGCCCATGGATATAGTTTAAGTGATTTTGTAAATATGTTCTTTGATGAAAATGAGAATAAAAACGATGCTGTAGTTAAGTATATTGTAGATCACTATACAGATAACCATGTGTTTTGTGACGATTTTATAATAAATCGTAATCACCAAGCATGTACCAAAAGGAGAAAATAAAGAGAAGCAAAACATTTGTCGTGTTTTCCTTTTAAAAACCTTCATACCGTGCACGCAATGAAGCACATGGAGAACGCACTCTGTTCCACACGCAAGAGCGACAGAGAAGGATGCATAGCTCAGAAAACTGCTGACGCTGCAGTACACTGCGAAAACACCGCCACAGTTGCAGAGGTCATTGCCTCCGCCCGCGAAATCCGACACCCGGCACGCGACATGCTGACGTCATCGAAATATGACACATGCCCCTGGGAGGTAGGCAAGCCCGCAACCCGCAACCAGGGGGCCCGTATACTACTAATGACGCCAAAGGGACCGCAGGCTATATTATTTGGAATTTGATTTCATGGTTGTTTACTTATTGTGCCTTTACCCATTGTTATTGTTATGCTTACAAATTTTATTACTGTTTAAAAGGCCAATGAATGTTTTCCAAAAAGAAAAAGTATGCCGCCTGCAGCCGCCGAGTGTCGGCCTTAACAAGTTTAGGAACAGACTGACCAACGACCGGTCAAACAGGCTGATGACTGTGAGGTGTAGTCTCCTCGCTCAGGCACCGAAGAAGCGAAATAAGAAACAAGGACCATTCTTAAGCAAGGCTGAAGTCGACCAATATTTCGAAAAATATTTGGAGAACAACGTATAAGATGGTGAGGGTGAGGACGACGACGCAGACGACGACACAGACGACGAGGACCCAGACGAAGACGATTAACTGTATTGTTTTGTAAGAGCTAATACATGAATAAAAATTGGTCTCTTATTTGAAATATTTGGATTTTGAATGCCTGCCTACAGTTAATCTATACGAAATAACATTTCTCAACACGCAAGTAAACTAAAATTAACTATCAAGTAACAATTTTACATGGTTTATAGCTTGGTGAATAATACAACGGCAATTTCAGTAAAAAGTTTGAAAGTTTCCGGAAATTTTGAATCCCTAATCAGGAGACCAAATTCTTTAATCGTCTTGAGCACCGGGCAAACGTTGTCCGATCGCACTCCAATTTTGCATACGGTCACTGCAGACCAGCAGGTGTCCGAATTCGGTCGAGTCAGTGGAATTTGATTTATCTGAAACACCCTAATGGACGTTGGATGAGATGGAGTCATCCGGGCAGGCTCGTGTTCATGCGTAGCAGGGAGGGGCGAGGCTTGTTCTCATGTTGGAGCTATCTTGTACGCATCGGAGTACGGGGCCTGCAAGAAAGAAAAAGGGTGCACCTCTAAAGCAAGCTCCTAGCTGCCCCCCCCCTCCCCCCACTAAGAGAAATATCATACGTTCCCATCAACCAGCATGACCTGTCCACCCCAGAGGCCAAAAGGAAGCGTCTCCTCAAGGACGCTGACATGGATGAATATGCTGATGCAGACGACCTAGCACCACGCAGAATACTTCAAACAGAAAAGGAGAAGGCAATGGTCATGACGGAGGAAGAAATGGAAGAGCCGTTAGGACGGGTAATATTATCGGACAATTACTGTGCTCTCTTGAGGGTGAGCAAGAAACATAGTGAGGAGCCATCGAGGGTGAAGATGACTTACCCGCCTCCTTCTCCACCTTCTATGATGAAAAATAGCCACAATGTCATATGAAGAGCTCTTAGAGGTCAGCAAAAAAGGGAATCAGACACAGAGTGGCCAGTTTATTGGGACCGTAGCCAGGGGCGACAATACAGCTCGGCAGTGCCAACCGTGAGGGACGAATAACCCTAAGAGCGCCCCCTAACATTCTCCCCCACGTTAAACAAAGAGACTGAGCGCTAGTTAGTCAATGACATGAATCAGTGTTCGACGAGCACTGTAGACGCTCCATGGACGCGGCAGTGGCAGGACCGGACTGCAGACTTGGGTACGAGGGATGCTGCGGCAGCGTCGGGATCACCGCGATGCACGGCGTCACGATGTAGCAGAAGATGAGTGCCTTGGGGACGTCGGGGTGAGGACGACGGGAAGGTCAACGGGGCAGGATACGGGAGCAGGGCAGGGAGCGGACTGCGAGCAGCACGGCGTCGCAGGGATCGGCAACGTCGGGGGCATTGTGGCACCTGCAAACCAGAGTGGGTCTGACTTCTGTCGGGTACAGCAGACAGTCGTAAATGGAAACGAACTGACCAGATTTGTCCAGGGAATCGAACGTCTGAGCAATTTTATTCGAGTGCACCACGCAGTGGTGGCCGCCCTGGGTGCTAAGTCCCCCCAACTACGTAGGAGCATCACTGCCTCGTGAACCGAAGACAAGCCCGGTCGACGTGTGTTACGAATTCCTTCATGGAAAAAGTGATCAGTGGCTGCCCTCGCCCAGTTTTTACAACCTGCCCCTCATCTATGAACACGCAGCCATATTATTGGAGCTAATGAATGGGGAGGTTGGAGCTTACTCCACTGAGCTTCATAACTTAAAGGAACGATGTGTTGATTGGCTCCTGACAAATTCGACACCATCAGATCACCCGCCAAACAAGTATGTGCCATCGGCGGATGACTCAGTAGTAGACTGTTGGCACAATTTCCGAAGGCGCCCACGCTGGTCACTTCCTGATGTGGGTGGGCTTCATGATGCTGTTTGTCAGCCTGGCGCCATATCCAGGGTGATGTTGGCACAGCGCACCCCTGAGGCGCTTATATCTCCGTTCTCCCGCAAGATGAGGCATGCGGCGATGGCAGCGGCTGTCAGGCCCAACCCGCCAGGGATCCGCAAGTTGCCCGGGCTGGGGTCCACCCGAACAGGCCTGCGCAGTGTCACGGTATCAGGCACCGTCCCACAACCCGCCCACGCCCTTGTTGCGGGCAATTCGCAAGGTCCCCGTCCCATCGTGGACAGACTTGCGACCGACTGGACACTCCCGGGGTGCCCAGAAACAACTTGGAATGAGGAGGCCCAAGCTTATGTCGTCACGTCGCTCTTCCAACCCGTGTCGATCAACGCAGCCCCTATTGTTACCGTGCGTCCTCATATGGAACTCGGTAATACAATAGTCCCCCTCTTGGAGCACGAGCCGCTGGTGGTTCAGTGGGGCCCATCATCAGCTTATCCCTGTGCAGACAAGGCCGCGGCAACCCCCTACCATACGGGGGAGTTCGTAAGCGGGAAGAAGCTAGAGGAAGCGCTGGCCGGGCAGATCTCTACGGTGCAGGCCGTTAGGCTGGCAAACAATCCCGACTTGCTGAATTTCAGAGTGGAGCGCAAGACGCTAAAGGGGGTATTTATAAAAGGACACCTTCTTGCATTCCAGGCTGCCAAGGCGGTTAGGGCAGGAATCCAACTTGAGGTTGTGGGTGTGGAACCTAACACACTAGTGCTGATACCCACCCCTCTGACTCCTGACGCGTTGGTGCTCCTTAAGGAGCAGGCTGCACAACAATCAATGGTGTTCATCTGCCCCAAGGATGTGGCCAACCCTGCTGACCGGCTCGTCGCCTCCATGCTGGCTGCCGGGGGAGCAGTGCTCCAAGCGCCGGACGACACGAATGTCTCTGTCGTGGACGAGTGCGTGTGGCCGGCGACGCCCGGGTACCTCCTGATGACAAGTGCTGCCGGGATCCTGCCGATAATGCAACAAGAAGCTCCTACTCCAACACAAATCCTAGGCTTTCTTCAAAAATTTGCACAGGTGCACTCGGCCGGGGATGACTACCACTCAGGCTTGGTGGAAGCTGCTGCAGTCGCGGGCGCGTCATGGGTCTTAACCCCTCAACCACCACTGGCAGCTATTGATGTGCCATATGTTGAAGCAGTGCCCCCTCCAGCCTTTGACACTGTAATTGAGCTGCAGCCCGATGAGATGATGCCAGGCTTGCTGGGGATGATGCCTGGGCCGCTCATCCCCAGGCGGATCAGGGAATACTATATTATACTCAAGCCGGCAGGCCAGTTGCAATGACCGCTGTTCCGTTGCTCCCGACGATGGAGATAATGACCATCTTGACCATCCCGGAACCCGGCGACGTGTCCGCTTGTCAGTTGTTGCTCGGGCTGATCAAAAGCGACGCCCAAGTGGATGCTATCCCTCCGTCGCTTACCACCACTGTGCGGGAGTGGGACCTCCTCCTGATTGCTCTCTCGTCCATCGTCTCTGCTATGTCAAGCACGCTTCTAAGGAGCTTTAACTTGACAGGCGTGGACATTGCAGCGCTGCTGCTGGAGAGCCCGGACCGCCCGGCAAGCCTACAACAGATAGCAGGAGGCGAAGAGCTGAAAGCGATGGTGCCCACTACAGGAACAGCACACAGCGCCGCATACTTCCTGCGCTTGCGCGCACTAATTCAGAAGACTATGGGTGTTGCCGTCCCTCCAAAGACTTGGGACACCCGTGCCTTTTGCAACCTGGGCACGCACGTCGTGGATCCTGTCACAGCACTAGCTTTCAGACATCTCTTCGGAGAGACGGTGCCCGCCGTGTTTCTCACTTTATCTTATCTATTACCTAAGCTACCCCGCCCTCTCCTAACCTAACCTAATCGAGCCAGGCCCCAACCTAATCGAGCCACGCCCTAACCTAATCGAGCCACGCCCTAACCTAATCGAGCCAGGCCCTAACCTAACCCACACGGATGACCACAACTTTTTTTTCTCTTCTTGTGCGCACATCCGGTTTGGCGGCGCCCGGGTGGCGGGCTTCGCCCGCCAGAACGCGGGCTGCGCCCGCGTTTTTCCCTCAGTTTATTGAATGTATTACCAAAGCTACCCCACCCTCTCCTACCCTCACGTTATCGACGAGCGACGCGGCGTGAAACAGTCTGGCTGCTGCCATCCGCTCCGTGTGACGCACAATCAAAAACTGTGTTGTGGGTTGTGGCGTTCTTGGTAACACCTGTTAGGTGTGGTATACGTCTGCTCCGTGCTATCTTATCGCTCATCGGTGTCCCTCTTTCTGGAGGGGTTGGCCGAGCAGTGGAACGGAGTCGGCGAAGGACTTCAAATTGCGACAAAGCGACCACTGAGGTAAGGACACATTCGCTGCTGTATAGGCATAGGTCGCAATGGACAATCCCGGTGTGGATTGGAGTGCCTCTAAAATCCGAAATTTGTAAAGCAGTGTGCCGAGGACCGGAAGGTGAGTGCACTCAGCTGCTCATTTTATCGTTAACTTTGAATATTTATATTTCCACTCAAGGTATAGAAGTCTTGCTCACTCATCCAAACAAAATGTTGAACTTTTCTATCCCAGTTCTGTTCCAACATAAGACCAACATCACGGACCAACATCCTCATGGAATAATAAATCAGAGTTGTTTTCCACCAACCGCTTAAAAATGCTGACCCCAATTAATGCGTACGCCAGAACGCTACCATCACCCATTGCTGCGAACGAGAAAAGACAAGATGGTTTATAAAGTTCAAAGAATATTCCAGAGTCGAAGAGTTATCGTGGCAAGAAGGACCAGCAGAACGAGTAGTAACTTCCACCAGAGAACAGTGGAAGGAAGAAAAAGCAAAATTGTTCTTTATAATCAACAAGGGCAAAATGTAAAATACAACAAAGTATAAAGGGTAGGGGGAATTTCCTTAAGAAGAGCAATTCACAGACCAAGGAAAATGCAATCGCAGACAAGAATTATTCGGAACACAAGTGTGCCTACAGGCCAAGGTAGGTGTGCGCTGATTGGGCGACACAGCTGCTGATCGCCGCCAGCTCGCTCGCTCGCTCGCTCGCTCGTCGAAGAGCTGGGGTTGTGGAACGAGAACCGACAGCAGTGGCTGCAGCTGCAGGCCATGCCCAGTTGGTAGAACACACTGATCAAAATAAAATGTTTAACTTTCCTATTCCATTCTTGTTCCAACATTCAAAGAATTCAAAGACTGGAACGCAGTTGCAAACACTCTCGCTCCCAACATTACCTATCCTTTCTCAAACTGGAGGAAAACTTTGTACTGTACAAAGAAATCATAAAACCTGACCAATGGTTCTCTGGTACTTTGACGCCGGACTGGTCGCAAAACAAGGAGTGGAATTTGTGGTGGACTAAACTGTTACTGGCACGGTTCCTTTTCAATAATACAGATACCCGGGTGGGTTCGATTCCCACAAAGTGTCCACCCAATTTCACCCTTTGTTTCGCTGAAGTGCATGAGTGCCGGAACCAGCATTCCCCGACGTGCCGCACGATCAACCATTGCCACCAAATCGTCATGTCAGGTATAACCGCTATCCATATGGTTTGCACTAAGCGGACCCTTCTGATAACCTTCCTGACGCCTGTGGCCCACCTATCCTCATGGAATAATAAATCAGAGTTGTTTTCCACCAATCGCTTAAAAATGCTGACCCCAATTAATGCGTACGCCAGAACGCTACCATCACCCATTGCTGCGAACGAGAAAAGACAAGATGGTTTATAAAGTTCAAAGAATATTCCAGAGTCGAAGAGTTATCGTGGCAAGAAGGACCAGCAGAACGAGTAGTAACTTGCACCAGAGAACAGTGGAAGGAAGAAAAAGCAACATTGTTCTTTATAACCAACAAGGGCAAAATGTAAAATACAACAAAGTATAAAGGGTAGGGGGAATTTCCTTTAGAAGAGCGATTCACAGACCAAGGAAAATGCAATCGCAGACAAGAATTATTACAGAACACAAGTGTGCCTAGAGGCCAAGGTAGGTGTGCGCTGATTGGGCGACACAGCTGCTGATCGCCGCCAGCTCCCTCGTCGAAGACCAGAGGCTGCAGCTGCAGGCCATGCCCAGTGGGTAGAACCCACTGAGAGAAAAGCTTTGTCCTTGATAAAGAAGTCATAAAACCAGAAGAATGGTTCTCTGCTACTTTGACGCCGGAGTGGTCGCAAAAAAAGGTGTAAAATTTATGGTGTACTAAACTGTTACTGGCACGGCTACTGGCACTTTTCAAAAGTACAGTGCCCGGGTGGGTTCGATTCCTGCAAACGGTGTACGCCTAATTTCACGCGTTGTTTTGCTAACATGCCTGAATGCCGGAACCAGCATTCCCCGACGTGTACAACCCCCTCCCCCTCTTCTTTCCGAACCCACCCCTGCCTTGACCAAGCAGGCCTAGGTAGGTGTGCGCCCAGACGGAGTCATTGATACTTTCGACAAGTTCGACTTAAAGTTCGGCGAATTGTGCTTTTTAATGAGCAATTTGGAGCAGGGCCTCTTCGATGGCACTAGAGTCTGGTGCATAGACTTAAAGTTCGACGAACAGTGCTTCATAATGAGCAATTTGGAGCAGGGCCTTTTCAATGGCACTAAAGTCTAGTGCATAGACAGATTTCCGAAATGTCCCAGCGTCAGCCACGAACAGGCCTATGTAGGTGTGCGCCGCCCAAACCACCGAACTATATGACGTGCTCGCTGCACTTAAAGCTCAGGGAACCCTACAATCTCAATTTCCCCATGTCTGACGAGATTGAGGTGCGCGAAAAGTATGAAACCTGCCGCACGAACGGCAATTGCCATCAAGTCGTCATGTGACCGAATTGTTTCCCCACCAAACCATTACCTATCCTTTCTCAAACTGGAGGAAGGCTTTGTTATTTATAAGGAAGTCATGAAACCAGAGCAATGGTTCTCTGGTACTTTCACGCAGCAGTGGTCGCAGACCAACTTTCACTGATAGGGTATTCCGCTAAACCTGAGAACGGAAATAGGAAGAAAGCAAGAAGTGCTAACAGATGGGTAAGAAGAAAGGCGATCCCCATGTCTGGCGAGATTAAGCTGCGCGAAAACAATTAAACCTGCCGCACGAACGGCAATTGCCATTAAGTCGTCATGTGACGTATGTCCGCTATCCACATGGTTTGGACTAAGCGGACGGACCCTTGTGCTCACCTTACTGACGCATGTAGCCCATCGATCCTCATGGAATAAAACCGAATTGTTTCCCCACCAAACCATCACCTATCCTTTCTCAAACTAGAGGAAGGCTTTGTTCTTAATAAGGAAGTCATGAAACCAGAGCAATGGTTCTCTTGTACCTTCACGCCGCAGTGGTCGCAGACCAACTTTCACTGATAGGGTATTCCGCTAAACCTGAGAACGGAAATAGGAAGAAAGCAAGAAGTGCTAACAGATGGGTAATAAGAAAGGCGAAAAGTCCCAGAGCAACAAAAGAGCAGAAGGTTAATGTGGTCGAAGAAGAAATAGAACAACTTATACAAAGTGTAGAGTGCCACTTTTAAAAGGAAAGGTTATGGTGGCAAGAAGAAGCGTCAAAACGAGTAGTACCTACCAGGGAACAGAGGGTTCTCCAAAATACCAGTTGTAAAGAAAGTATTGTGTTCCTAGAAGTTTTGCCTAGGCTGAACTGATACCGCTGCACCTCGACACATGGGTAAAGAGTCTCTGCGCGCTTGTCTAATGAATGACCAGTATCACTGATGATAACAATGTTTTTTAAAAATGACACTCTAAAATTTTTGATCTTCCTCCACAACAAAATTACTCCAATTTGCTAGAATTTCCAAGAACTAAATCTAACCTATTTTAAACCAGTTGCACTTGACAGAAGTAATAATAATAAATTAGGTTTACCCAGGACGGGATGTTGAGATTAATCAGCAAAACTAAATATGAAAAAAAACGCATTGTTTTCTCTACCACGACACCGGGCGGCATGAGTTGTCGTGAGCGGCGGCGGCACCAGCAGCACGCCGACGACGCCCACCGGCACCAGCACCGAAACCTACGGATTCCGTACGTCTGCTCCTGACCGAGCGCATCGCCTGACTGACCCGAGTCGAGCCGATGCCGCAGGCTCGGCCGCCTCCCCCTCCTCCCATTGGCCGCCGCTTCCCATTGGCCTGCCGCGGCTGGCTAGCTCGCTGCTACGCCAAGCCACGCCACCGCTCGGCTCGCCCAGCGTCTGCAGCTCCGCAGAGCCGCCGCCACGGCCGCTTGCGAACGCAGCCCCCGCTAGAGAAAAAGTTTCCACAGCTCCTCGTTTCGTGCGGAAAATTTGAAACGCGAAAAGCGTTACATTTCCGGACTGGTGTTGTGAAACGCCGGAGAATGAACCCGGTCCGATCCTCGGCGGACGCCCCGTTCAAAAGGCTGCATTCGAATCGGTTCGGCGGGCTCCGACGCCCATGTCCGAATTTCCAATTTTCAGGCATTTCCCGGAATTTTCCAGACCTCGGACCCGGCCACCCCGGTTTGAAGCGACGTTTTAGGGGGGGGGGCCTGGTTCGAGGGTTTTTTCGATACGGCTTCGATTTCGACCACTTTACTGGTGGGGCCCAAGTGAAAACCCAACTTTTCCGGGTTAAATCGGATCTTTTTTCCACTTTTGACACTTCTTCCCTTCCTAATTGTCGACGGGGGGAATCGAATGGAGAAAACCGCGAGTCGCTAGCCCCAACCGTTTGGCCGCAACAATCATATCCTGAGTCAGTCAGTCAGTCAGGGGAGATGGGGGTAGTTTTGTTGGATGTGAGGGTGCATCTCCCAGCAGTGGATTTAGTTGGTGCAACAGGCTATGTGCCTCCCAACGTGCTTAGGTCTTTCAGACATAGAGACCAAACAGTGTGTGCGCCCGCGCTGACGGATCCCGCACTAGTGAACGCTGCGATCCTGGTCTGGACGCACACTAAAGGAAAATTGGCAGCCTATGTGCCGCTATTCCGCATGCCTCCAAGCTCCATATCTGTACTAGCAGACAAATTCATGTCAGCAACCTCATACACATCACAGTCTGGAGGCAGACGCTCGCGAGTCGACTTCGACACCAGGGCCAACAGGCACTCCAAGCAGGGGATCCTGAAAGGCAAATCCAAGCAGCAGCAAGTCGAGCCAGCGATCCAGCTCAGGAGGCAGCAGGGGCTCAGGCTCAAGCAAGAAGTCAGGAAGCAAAACGCGTTCTAGGTCGCGTTCAGCGGGGTCGAAGAAGGCGCGTAGCAAGTCGCGTTCGCCGGGAAAACAGGCAAGCAAGTCTCGGAGCAAGTCCCGCTCCCCGGCCAAAAATAAGTCTAAATCTCCCGCCAAGTCCAAAAGCCGCAGTCCGGCCAAGAAACCTGGCAAGGCAAAGAAGCGCCCTGGGACCCCGGGCCCAAAGGGAGGCAGGAACAGCAGCCCGGCAAAACAGGGCCTAAAGAAGGGGCGACGCAGCGAATCTCCTAAGCCAGCAGGCTCACAGTGAAACGGCGGGCTGATCTAGTGCGGAAGAGAAAGCTGTCTATCTTAGGAGATTGACAGTCCCACTAGGCCAGTCCAGCCGCCGGGAGATTAGGTGGGCCCGGCGCGCTCTCTGTGTCTGATTCCCGAACTGTGCGGATTATTCCTTTACTCGGCTCTTAACAATACTAATAGAAGAACGATACCACAGAATAAAGATGGCGAAAGTTGGCTAATCCAAACGTACATGGTGCAATGACATTTTGGTAACAGACACTTGGGAATGGCGGTAGGCATCAGAAGTTAGTACGCAATACGAGTGACTTCTTTCCTCTGAGCGGAGGGCACATTTTTTCCTACAACCAAACCTGGATCCTGAAGACGCCCTGTTCCGCCCTCTGCTGAGTGAATCGATGCAGCGTAATCGACTGTTCATAATCACTCACGGTGGGATGATTGGGGCTGCGAAAGTTCGAGGAACGCTGCAAGTCGCCTCTCAGTAGAGGAAAGACTCGTCTTGCAGTTGGAGCATTTTGGCAAAGCGCCAACTACAGCAAAGCAGCAAAGGCGGCAAGCCGGTCGGCAAACCGCTGACCAGCCACCCCGCAGTCGTCCCGTTTGGTCCGTCAAGGACAGAGCCGCTGGACGCCAGACACTGCAATGGAGACTGGAGACTGAGGATTTTGTCTGGTCCGAGGAGCTGCTCGTACAGCGCGAGCTGGTGCTCTCGGCGACCGTCGACCCTTCACTGCCTCCGGAGGAGGCAAAAAAGCGCATCGTGACCCTAGTCCGGCCACAAACGTCCAGTGATTACTTGAAGCGCGCGGTCAAGGAGTACAGGACTAGGATTACCTAAGCAACCGGTGCCAGAATTACCGTATTTGTTCGATTCTAATACGCACCCGATTCTAATACGCACCCCGATTTTCGGACCTCAGATATGGGAAAAAAGTTATGCCCCCATTCTAATACGCACCTAGACTCTATGTCGAAAGGAGTCGTTTTCGGCCAAAACACCTACACAAAACCCTATGTAAATGAACTTCCCAGGCAATTAAAACCTTCTTTCCTTATTCGAAATGGTATTCCCTTGGCTCACTCGGTTGTTGGCAGCACTGCAAAGAAATCTAAAGTTACGCCGGCTGTTGGCAGCACTGTACTGCAACAGAGCATTGTTGCACCGGCGTGTGTGTTGGGTGGGGGGTGTGTTTCAGCGTGTTTGTTTACGTTTCATCGGTCTTGTGTTTTGTTGTTGAAAGCCAATCGGTTTAGTGAAAGTGAACTTGCAAGAAAATGGATGGAGGTGGGGACCGGGTTGTTGGGAAGAAGAGGTTTTCTTACCCAGCGAAATTTAAGAGGCAAGTGATCTTGCATGCTGAAAAGGAAGGGAACAGGAAGGCGGGGTTGAAGTTTGGAGTGAATGAGGCGAACGTGAGACTTTGGAGACGGCACAAGGCAGCAATTTTCGCGTGTGAATCTTCAAGAAAGAAGTTTACCGGACCGAAACACGGAAGGTTCCCAGCAATCGACGACGCTGTAGAGGAATTCGTCAAGGCACGCCGAAGGGATGCGCAAGCTGTGACCTACGACCTCATCCGGCTGAAGGCAAATGAAGTGGCAAGATCTCTTGACATATCCAGGCAGTCATTCAGAGCAAGCCTCGGGTGGGTGCGCAAGTTCATGAGACGGAAGGGGTTTTCACTGAGAAGACGTACATCGATATGTCAAAAACTGCCTTCCGACTTTGAAAAGCAGCTTATTGACTTTCAAAAGTACATCATCTCTTTGCGCAGGAGAGAAAATTTCATGCTCGGCCAAATAGGCAATGCTGATGAGACCCCGATCTACCTGGATATGCCGTACAATTACTCGGTAGAAGAAGTTGGCGCACGTCAAGTTCCGATCAAGACGACGGGGTGCGAAAAGCTGCGCATCACCGTGATGCTTGGCGCTACGGCGGATGGGCGCAAGCTGCCTCCGTTTCTAATTTTGAAAAGGAAAACCTTGCCCAAGAAAGAAACGTTTCCCCCCGACGTGGTAGTGCGCGTGCAAGCTAAAGGGTGGATGACTGAAGAATTGATGCTAGACTGGCTCAAAACTGTATGGGGTCGTCGGCCGGGCGCTCTGTTGAACTTGCCGTCCATCCTGTGCCTGGACGCATTCAGAGGCCATTTAACAGATCCAGTCAAAAGCCAGATCAGAAGGATGCGCTCTGAGTTGGTGGTCATCCCTGCCGGAATGACCTCAGTTCTACAACCCATGGACGTTGGAGTCAACAAGTCCTTCAAGGACGGTGTCAAGAAGGCGTATGCGAAATGGCTTTCAGACCCTGCCCGCGAGCTGACTCCAACAGGAAAGATCAAGAGAGCGCCCGCCAGCGAGGTCGCGAAGTGGGTGTCGTCGTCCTGGAAGGCCCTACCCGACCACGTTGTTGCCAAAGCGTTCAAGAAGTGCTGCATCAGCAACAACCTGGATGGCACTGAGGACGACGTACTTTGGGAGGACGAAGACGACGGGGATGATCCCGATGGTGGGTATTTTTAACCGCTTGAAACGCCTCGCAACGCACTTTTTTCGGCAATATTTTAAATGAAATCTCCTTTAATTTTGATTTTATAGCAGAAGATAGTGAGCAGAGCGACGTAGACGACGACCTTGCCTACGCCAGCAGCAGCTCGGCCGAGTCGGACGGTGACACCGACGAGTCGGACGGCGACACCGACGAGTCGGACGGCGACACCGACGAGTCGGACGGTGACACCGACGAGTCGGACGGCGACACCGACGAGTCGGACGGTGACACCGACGAGTCGGACGGCGACACCGACGAGTCGGACGGTGACACCGACGAGTCGGACGGCGACACCGACGAGTGAACACGCGGGGCTTGCGCTGCCGTTTCACAAAGACTACTACTGTGATTTTACAATCTAGTGCCTAGATTATCTATACTAATTTTATTTGGTTTTTTAACAATGTTTATTGATTGTTGGCGAGCTTGCCTGTCTTTTCTAAAGAGTTCTGTTTTGTTCATATGACATATGACACTTTAGTTAGAAAATACAATTTTCTAAAATTTACCTTTTTCCTTAATTACCATCTTTAACACCAAATATTCCACGCGGAGGGCGAGGAGAGCCAAGGGAATACACTGGGGGTGGGGTGGGGGGCAAAAATTGCCATTTTCTACGAATTTTCAACTTAGGTACCGAATCTAATACGCACCCCGATTCTAATACGGTAATAGTCCCCCTCATGGGCCCCTAATGCCATTGTGAGCTTAGTCAAGTAATAAAATCGATAAAGGCATAAAATTTCAGAAAACTTTAGTGCTCAGTGATTTCGAAGCCACTAGGCCAGACCTTTCTCTCAATCCAGAACAGCTAAAAGAAAAACAACAAATAAGAATCCTGAATTTACTTTGAACAGTCCCTACCACAGCAATGCCAGAGATCTTCTGAAAAGGGTATAAAGCCACCCTGCAGAACAATGAACATCTTCGCTATGAACAGCTACTGCAGTTGTGCAAAGTTTCTGATCCATTCGAACTTGACTGGAAGGCTCTATCAGATAGCATAGACCTGCTTCCACAAGTTACCATCTTTGACATCCTGCAATACCTAGTGTATGGTGTGAGGTCACATGCGATGGCCCAAGTGCGGGCCTACAAGGCAACTTCAGCGTACACCTTCCTAAATGACGGTTGGGTTCAAGGGATACGGTGCCACCCACTGCCATACATGTTATCATAGTAAAGTGTTGTGACCTAGTTTTGTACCTCTTTTCAATGCTGTCATCTCTCTTGATTTGACAAGTCGATTGTATTCTGATGTTGTTCCAGGAGCAAGATTATTGAGTGCTTCTTCAAATAGGCTATTCCGCTGGTTGGAAAAGAAGAAGAGAAGAATCACAAAAGCGGATCCGGAAACGGTCGAATTGGCTGCTAGCTTCCGCCGGGTATGAAAATTCGATGTGCGCGTCGGGTCTCCTCTCGCGAGGGGCGTAAACAAGAATATATATATGTTATGGTTAATGTCCGGCAACTGGTTAGTGTCCGACATTAGCCGGTTAATGTCCGGCAGATCGGACACCAACCAAGGGCAGCTGGTTAATGTCGATCTGCCGGACATTAACCGACCCAAATCGACATTAACCAAGGGCGGCCGGTTAATGTCCGAAGCTGAGAAAGCAGATGCTGGAGGCGGAAAAGGAAAGGATGAGACCGAAATTTAACGAGAAAATGAAGGCGCTGTACGGGGATGAAAGGAAGGATAATGCTAAGGTACTGGACATGGAGAGGTACGAGGCGCTGCTAGAAGAGGTGAAGGCCGCGCAGGACAAGGCAAAAAAGGACCTGACCTCCTTGGATCAACGCCGGCTGAAGAAGTACAGCGTTTACAAGCTGAAGGGGAAAGACAGGCTAACAGTACCAACAGATGATCCAGAAAAGTTCAAGTTTTACCTCGCTTCGGAGGATATGCTGGATGCCCTCTTCGATGCCCACGTCGACACGGGTCATGGTGGTCGAAGCAGAATGTACGAGGAAGTGAAAAAGAAGTAAGTGTAGAACTAGTAATGTGTCAAGTAGTATGTCACGTGATTGATTTCTGATATCCTGTGTCCGTTTCAGGTATGCCAATGTCACACAGGAGGTCTGTGCCATGCTACCACCCCTGTGTGAGAGTTGTGCGCTCAAACAAAAAGCCACGAAGAAGGGCATTGTCCTCAGACCAATCATCCACTCTGAGATGAACAGCCGATGCCAGGTCGACTTAATCGACATGCAGTCGAAGCCCGACGACGAATACCGCCACATTCTTGTCTACCAAGACCATCTCACAAAATTCGTCATCCTGCGACCTTTGACGGAGAAGTCGGCGGCAGGAGTGGTTGACCAGCTACTGGAAATCTTCTGCCTCATTGGCGCACCCTACATTCTACAATCAGACAATGGCAGGGAGTTCGCGAACCAGTACGTGGAGGCGCTCAGAGATAGGTGGCCAGCTCTTCGCATTGTCCATGGCGCTCCTCGGCACAGCCAATCACAAGGCTCTGTCGAAAGAGCGAACCAGGACATTGAGAAGATGCTAAATACCCATCTCCGCACGGTGGGTACCGACGCGTGGGCAAAGAAGCTGAAGTTTGTTCAACATACGAAGAACAACGCTTTCCACACCGCCATCAAGATGTCGCCTTACCGCCGGGCTATGTTCGGGGCGGACATATGCGGGTGGGGATGCTGAGCTAGTTCCCCCGCGACGCGGTGGAGGACTTAACGACGGAGGAGCAGTTGCAGCAGATGCTCGAGGAGGCGAGAGTGAGGCAGCCACGTTCCCGATCAATTTCGCCAGACCTGACGCCCCCACCAGAACGTCGTGTACCCAGCCTCACGCCATTTGTAAGTCAGTCAGTAGCCAGCGGGCTAAAAGTAAAGTAAGGCGAGTTAAGTAGTCCTTTTCCCCCAGGGTCGTGTACGGGTCACTTCTCCAGCCCCTTCGACTTCATTCCTGCCTTCCCCCACTTCTCCCGTGGCTTCGACTTCATTTCTGCCTTCCCCCGCTTCTCCTGTCGCTTCCACTTCATTCCTGCCACCACCACTTGTAAGTAAATGTAAGTCATTGAAGTCCCGTGCAAAAAGAATCCCCATAGAACCTGCAATCACTTCCTGTACAGTCCCGTGGCCGTGGTCGAGGACTTGGTCTCCTTGCCCGTCCCGGTGGACTTCCCGTGTCTCCGCCATTCACTGGGTGGGAGGCCTGTGCGATTAATCGAATAATTGACAATAATTGTCAATTATTTTATTAATTGTCACTGAATTCCACCTACCCGATTCAATGATTAGCAATCGATTACAAACCAATTAATCGATAGCGTTTTCAATGAACCGATTAAAACTCGATTATCAATTGTAGTTCGATTGTCGATTAAGAGGCAATTATCAATTGTAGTTCGATTGTCGATTAAGAGGCAATTGTTATATAATTATAACATTATTCTTCTTGAGCTGCAATAAGCAGTTCTTAAAGAAACGCTAGTGCCAAGTTTTTACACCGAAATGTACAGTAAATATTTGTCATTCATTGTTTTTCATTGTTATATTGCACTCTTAGTAATATTGTACATATTGTATTGTACACATTGCAATGTAATGTTCTACCCATTTTATGGTACTAGTATTTTGTAATTTCTACAGCGTTTGGTGTAATTATACCATGTAACACTCGTTTCTTCATTTCAATTTAGTTTCGGAATCGTTGTGTGCGTTTAACGACTATTTAGCATTACATAAACGCTTATGACAAAAAAATCAATTAATTGTATCGTGACAATTGACAGTACTCGTTTAATCGACCTTAAGTGATTAATTCATAGTGCTCGATTAATCGACCTTAGCCCATTAATTGAGCGCCCTCGATTAATCGAGAGAAAAAACAATTAATCGAGCTGTACCAATTAATTGACTCCTTCTCGATTGCTGATCATCGAATTGGGTTGGATTTCGATTTTTCTCGGCATTGATCAATTACGATTAATTTTAATAATCGCACAGGCCTAGTGGGAACAGTAAGCCATCGCAGCCTCATCGACGGCAGCGGCCCAGGCAACACAGCGCGGGCTCGCCTTTGCTGGACAGCTCGTGGAGCAGCTGGACAAGTGCACGGGCCGCGGCAAAGCGTGCTTGGACTCTGAAAAGTGTCCCCGATGCAAGGCGACGTGTCATGCCAACTGCAGACGGGGTGAACGGGAACTCTGTGTGCACTGTTTCAAGGCAAAGAACATCACCGAGGAGCGCAAGAAAGCATCAGACAACTACCAACTTACCAAGCTGAGGATGAGGGGGTGGCGAAGATAGTAGTCAAAGCGATTACTCTGAGTGTCATTTAAGTGGTGCCCCGCATAGTACTATCATTGGGGAAGGGCTTGACAACACCATTGTTGACACTCATGTTGATTTAGACAACCCTACAGCTTTTGATCCTTTCCCTCAGACCCCAGGTGCACTCCTTCAACTTGCGCCAGTCTTGCGATGTCGTGGGACAATACCGGGAATCGCGTGTCAATATCCGAAGCTATCCCTGAAAATGCAGAGAGGTGGGAAAGCTATAACTCACACTCGAATGTGTCGTCTGATTTTAACCTCCCTCCTAATTATCTTGCAAAGGTAGATTATAGTAGAGAAGGCATCAAAAAGCTTTGTAAGAATGTCACTCGGGAAAAGCATTGCAGACTTTCAGAGTTGACACACAGCGGCCTAGACAGGAAGTTCAAGTGGGAAAAAGTGGATTCAGGCTTTATTTCTGACTGGAAAATATCTATCTTTGGCAAAAGTTATAAAGTACGTTCTACTTTCTTTCAGGTAGGTAAGACCGAACCCATGGGCATATGCTACCACAAAATTATAATTGAACGTGCTAAATTGAAACCGGGTGCCAGACAACTCACCCCCGCTTTTCGCCCCGGTCATATTCGGTCCCAGGACAACTGGGTCCCCCCAATAATATGCCAACTGGGTCCCGCCCCCGTTTCTGCCGCCTCGCTCCCGCCTTTTTCCAACAATACCACCGCAGCACTTCATCGCTGGAGGAGGCGTTTGACCTCGTGGTAGCTGCAGCAGTGCCTGCCCTCCAGCCTGTTATCCAGCACATGAAGGAGAACTACATTCGAGGCCGGTTTCTTGCCCGCCGTGCTGCTGGGCCTCAGCGACGAGGACGGCCCTTGTTCTCACCCGCACTGTGGAACTGCCACGCCCGTGCTGTTCGGACGACGAACACCTGGGAGGTTTGGCACCGGCGGCTGGGGTCCATTGTTGGGAAGCACTACCACTCTGCACGTCTTCCAAGGCAAACTGCAGCAGTAAGCAGGAGTAGACTGAACCAATATTGCCGATTTCTTATTAACTATGGTCGTTACGTGTCGGTTCCTTTCAATAGGTAGGGGAGGAGGACGTGGAAATCGCGCGTTCAGAGGGTGGCCAACCCCCACCCCGGAGGAAATCCACCTTAGAGGCCACCGAGGCAAGAATCCTGCGCGTCGTCGAGAGCTACGAACGCTACCGCCAGGATGACGACGTCTTGACCTACATCAGTACATCAGGGCCATCGGCCACAACGTCGCGGTCAACCGATAATTTTGATCAAGTGGATGACCTCACGATGAGAAACACCCTGTATGCCTTCATATGAAAACGAAAGTCTCCAGTCAACCTAACCTAGCCCTACCAAACCGGCACTATGCTCGAGGGGGAATACCCTGTACAAGTTGTCCTGTAATAACGCGTACTATCGTAATACGTAATACCGTGTAATACCCAGATTTCCTCCCTGCCCGCCAAGAAGATAGACAGGCAATTCCACCCAGAAAAAGTCATTTAGTTCATAAAACACGAAAATTCGTGAGACTTATAGGAGTTTCTCACTTTTTAGTCTCGTAATACAAGTGAACCACCATGTAATACGATGTAATACCGTGCCCGCACCACTGTTATGCTGTGTAATGCCGCGTAATACTGCGTAATACTTGTAATAAGCGTGATACCAAATAGTCGGTACACCATATCTCAGAGTGAAAACCCCCTCGACTATGATATGATTCACTTGGAAAATAAAGAAGCTGATGCCAATACTGTTGTAACAGCCAGGGACCGTTAATTCGGCATCGTATGCCTGAATATGAAAGTCTCCAGGCTACCAAACCTAAGCGGTCAAAATGACCGCTTCGGGCTTTTAAGGTATACGAAAAAGTCAGGCTTTCTAGTGTTAAAGCACCAGAAATTAAGAAATGTGCTGGTTTCCTTGCAAAGCGAGTTCAGACATCTTCGATTGTGGAAACTACAAAGTTTTTCTTTGACCTTGTGGCGTCAAAAGGTCGTTAGATACGGTGAAAAACGTTTGCGTCGAAAGCACGGCGAATGCAGTCGGGGAATTTTTCTGAAATGGCAGTGAAATTACAGCGGGAGCCCGGTGAGCCCGGTGAAACATGCCGTCCGTCGACGACACGGTGAGTACGGTGAAGTGGTTACCACGAGATAGCGGTGTGGGCAGCGAGGGCCCGGGCCTTCCCGGTGGGGATGCCAAAAGTCTTGCGGTGATACGACGGCTAGGGCGTTGGGGACGGTGAGCACGCGGCGACATGACGACAACAGCGTCACCTGGACGCTGAAGGCGGCGAGGGACCGGCGAGAATTTCAACCCGGGCTGTTCTAAGAGTGTAGTTGTGGTGGTTACCAATAATGCTCTTCTAAAAGTGTGGTGGTAAGTCATGTTGAAGAGTCTCCGAATTTCGTTGCCACGAAGTACCTTGGTCTAAAACAGATTTGCTTGAAACATTTTTTTCGGGGGGGGGGGGGGGGGGACGAAACTTTTTTGTAGTCCTTCGAAGATAAGTCGTAGAAGGAGGACCTATGTTAGACTGAGGACCACTTCAACATACCTTACTGGAAAGGTTTCATTTCAATCCGAGAACCCGTTCAGGAGTTTGGCCAAAGAGAAAATAGTTTCGTTTAAATTTTACTCCCTGCCCACCAAGCTTTAGAAAGGGTGTTACCTTACACGCAAGACTGAGGCTCACTCTTGCATTTCCAGAGCAGATATGTCCCTTTGTGAAGCCCATCACTATGTACGTGCTGATGTACCGAGCTTTTCACGTATACAATTTTTTATAAATTTTATTAATTGCAAAACGATGATCTTTTGACTGAATTTCCATAACTATTTAATCTTTAGTAGAAGTGTCCTTATCAAGGTCTTCAGAAGAAAGACGTTTGCCCTTGGAGGTCGCATATTTGGCAAACAGCACGATATGCTCCCCACAGGTTAGTATTTCCGAGGTATACGCGTCCAAAGCCTCTGCCATCACATCGTACATGGTAAAAGCTGGAATTATTCGTACATATCCCCCTTCCATTCTTGCACCGCTCCGCATTCCGAGCTAGATATTTTCTGTTCTGGCTTGCACGGTGGAGTGATCTCGCTACTTTCGTGGCCTGTAAGCTATTTTCTAAATACTTTCAAAACAATATTTCCATTGCTATGCGAAGCTTCATCTTTGGAAGAAAGATCATTTTCGGCATAATGCTCAACACATCGGTCGGGCATTGCCCACCTAGCATTGCCCACTTTGCATAGCCAACTTCGCATTTCAAACAATATTAATGCTTTACGTAACTACTGTTTTTTCCAATCCAGAGGAAACGGTTTGAAAGCTGTACACGACGATTACTTCGCTGTGGTTGAAGGGAAAGTGAGTGCATACAAAGATATTTTCCTTGCAAATAACAAATACATCGTACTTGAATTACAAGCACGTTTGGAATAAAAAGCTCTAATGTTCCATTGTTTTTATGTGGCAATAGAAAAGTACACCAGTACATTTACCACGTCAATATCTGAACTCCATCATAAATTACAACAAAGGACAGTCTAATCTCGTTGTGCTTTGGAAAAAGTTAAAACCAGGCTTTGAAATAACTGTTCAACATAGCTCTCCACAGAGAGTGTGTCTGTCTCTCAGTCGAAGCTGCGCGAGCTCCTGGCTGCCGGCGTATCCCCGTCGGAGAAGTAGCGGTCGTAGACGTCCTGCCAGAAGCGCATTGTGACGCCGCGCAGCTCCTGCTGAACGGTAAGGTCCTTGCCGATGTCCAGGTAGCGGAAGGGCAGCGCCATGTCGGCGGGCAGCACGGGCCAGCGCACGCCCTGCAGCTCAACCTCTGGCTCGTGGTCTGGGGTTGGATCGCTGGGGTAAGGGGGTAAAGTTTACTGAAGTGGTTGCATTAACATATCTTACGTGCTCCGATTTGTTTTGTTTCAACGTTTTTTTCTTTCTCTTTTGCTTTGAAATGAAGCAGACAATAGAGGTTTCCAATGATAAGCTGGAGGCGGAAGTTGAAGAACAAATCTGTTCCAGACCGGAACCTCTCATGGGCAGGTATGAGAAACTTGAATGGCGGTTTGAGTGAATATGGAGGTTAGGTCCCATAGTTGGCGAGGCCCTTGTCCGTCGATATTTCTCATACCTCCTGTCGAGAATTTCCGGTCTGGAAGGGTTTTTGTTCTTCAGCTTCCGATTCTAAGCCTTGTTGGAAAACTCTATTCTAGCAGCTGTATTCCAGTTAAAAGCTTATCACCACAAAGAGAAATTATGTAAAAACTGGTTTTAAGAAACTTAAGCGGATAAGTCCTTCCTATTCTTATTTTTCTTTTCGGGAAAAAGGGGGGGGGGTGAAAGCCACAAGTGAAAATGTGTTTTTTCGCTTAAAATTGGAATGGAAAAATACTCTTACACTCAGCATCAAAAAACATTTAATGCAACTTTTTTCTTTTTAATTTTTGAGAGGCAGGATTTTTTGGGATCTTGGTTAATTTTCTTTTGCTAAGGAAACGCGCGGGTTTTCAGATTATGAAGCCTTTTTAACTTTAAATTGTTTCTCTACAATGTAGGTGAGAACAGACGTGTGGCACGTTAGGAGACACTGTGCCCACCCAAAAAACGGTATACGAGGTTTGCCGAAAAGTTGTGTGGTGCACGTGAGGGGAATAGGGTATTCCGGAGCAGTACTTGGGCGAAAAGCAGAAGACAAGAATCACTAAAGCGGATACGGAAGCCAACGGTATAAAAAGTACGCAGCACATGCCGCGACCGCGCTGTTAGCCACGAGCAGACTCAAGAATTCGGAGGCTTAGCTCTTGCTGACGTCATGTCACGACTGTTTGGTGGGATGGAAAGCTGAATAGGGTATTCCGGAGTAGGACCGGGAATGAGAAGGCGACAAGAATCTCAAAAGCGGATACAGAAGTCTACGGTGTGAAAAGTTACGCAGCATATGCCGCGCCGTCAGCCACGAGCCGACTCAAAAATTTGAAGGCTTAGCTCTCGCTGACGATATGTCACGACCATTTGGTAGGGTCCGGCAGCGCCGGAACTACTCCGCGCGAACTGAGGATGCACGTCCCCGGGCCGCGCGGTTGAAAGATGCGCTGTCTGACCCCAGCAAATGGTCGTGACATATCATCAGCGAGAGCGAAGCCCATAAATTTCAGAGTCGGCTCGTGGCAGACGGCGCGGCACGTGCTGCGTAACGTTTCATACCGTAGACTTCAGTATCCGCTTTTGAGATTCTTGTTGTCTTCTCATTTCCGGTCAAGCTCTACTACGGAATACCCTATTTCAACTGGATTTTGAGACTGTTCCTTGCATTCTCGAAGTGTGAAAACATGTCAGGCGCTCTTGTATGAGTCCTGTGCGACAGTCGCAAAGCTTCGACCACTGAAATGCGGGTGCGTTCGGTGCAACATAGAAAATTGAAAATACTCCGAAATCTGATGTAACTATAGAATTCACTTCCTGCTGAAAAAGCATACAGTGGCGCAAAAACAGGAAGCTCCATCCTACAAACGACATTATCATGGGACTTTTTTCGTCCGTTCAAGAGACAGTCCCTTTTTTTTCGGCCTCGGGGTCAGATGTTACACTTCGGAAATGAAGGAGCCGTCACCACCACCAAGCAAGGTTTAGGCTTGAAAACTACACCCTTAATTCTGTCTACTTGACTCCAGCGTTCTTGCCAAAAACAAGCTGGCCCGTCCCTTCCGTCATCCTCGGTGCCAGTTCCGCTGCGCTCCACCGGCACCTCGGATTGACAGGGGGACTTGGCCAGCTTGGCCTGCCGGCGGCGTTTGCGGGGGCCTTCGGCCCCCGCCTCAAGTCTCCCTAGAAGTGCCCGATAGCAGATGTATTTGTTACGATTAAAATCGTTAACCTGAGCCCGTCCCTGAGCGCGCCGCGATGGTAATAGTAAGCGCGCGGCGGCCAACCCTAACCTCAAAAAACAAAAACAGACAAATTTTCATTAATCAAAAATGCGATACAAATCGAAAATTGTTGCCACCGCACGTGATTGTACGTTAAAAAAGTAGTTGATCCTCAAAATTTGAAGTTTTTCTATGAACGATAAGTCGGCGAACATACGTCCGCCCGAACGAACATGCGGCATCAGACTATAAGCCCGGCTCCTGCCGTTTCTAAAGAAACGTGTCGGGACGGGCTAAAAAAACATCGAAGATGTTTCATATAACAATCGCCGTAAATAGGGTGAAATACGGGGCGATACTAGGCTGAAGGATCGTCGAGAAAGCACGATACTTTTAGCTTGTAAGATTGCCAAGAAATACAAACACGCTTGACCAAAGAATTCTGAATTGAGAGTCACAGTTACACTCTTAGAACGAGTGAATGGAGCAACGCTTTAACTGATGCGTTCCCATTTGGTTCCGATCTTGGATACGATTTCAACGCATGTGATCAGTGATCATGCGTTTCACTTGTGAACATGCACTGATCCCAACACCAAAAGTGCAGTAATAACAGGGTTCATACCAGTTGCCCAGTTTCAATTTCCCTGACTTTTCCCTGATTTCCAGACCAAAAAATCGAGATTTTCCCTGACTTTTTCCACGCTTTACCCTACAACGTTGCCGCACACAAGGGAACATCTTTAGGTGATACTACACCCCGATTTCGACGACTTAATTTTTTAACGTTGGTGCCATATATAGATTGAAAATTTCCGGAAATTTGAAATCGTGGAAATATTTCCGAAATATTCCTGAAGTTTTTCGGAAATTTTGGAAACTTTTGGAAATTTAGCGTTTTAAGCCATAAAACCACCTATTTTTATATATTATGCAAGAATCACTCGAGATTATACTACATGATCATGAGCGTCGAATCATCATGACAAAGTGGTAAAAAGAACCGTTGTCTATAATGCAAGATAATTTTTATTTAACAAGAGATTCCAGATCAGTTCTAGAAAATAGTCTTAGCATAAGAGCAATCGCGTATTTCTTTAGGTCTAAAGGTTCTAAAGGTACGTTTTCGACCTATTCGGATGTTACCTTAGTCGTGTGACACGCGCGTCAAGTCGGTACAACTATCACTCCTTTTTGTGATTATCTACGGAATTCACTATCGGTCCTTATTGCAAGGGAATGACTGCATTTGGGAAGTGCGAGTTGAGCCTATTTTCACGACCCATGGGTCCGTAAATTGTGGCAACAAACATTATTTAGAATATGTACCATAGGGTCACACAATACCATTTATAGTTGGAAACTGGAGAGTACGAAAATTGCTTGTGAACACCATGTCGCACCTGCACTGTTAGCAGTGATTCCAAAAAGAAGTCGCTGCTGGCGCAAAAGTTATCTTACGATGCCCGACTGTCACCTAATCTCATCGCATTTACGGGTAACAGCGAAAAAGAATTTTCAAAAATTGTTAACTCCGTTGCTTTTCTCGTCATATAAGTGGGGAAATGACATTTGAGTCTGCCCAGGCGAATAGAGCGTGCGGAATCCACCAAAAATGTGTCTCATGGCAAAAGACAACTTATATTTTAACAAACAAATTGGTCCAAAGTGACCTGTATTCTGGGAATCACCCCAAAGTTCAAATCGTGCGCTGAAGCGATCGGCGCAGCGTGCGGCCAGTGAAAGCACCAGAAGTGGATCTTAGAAGCGTTTTTATCAAAATTTCCAATGTTTCCAATTATTTCCGACCCCTTGGAAATATTTCGGAAAGTTTCCGGAAATATCTCCAAATTTCCGGAAATATTCCCGGGACATCAATCTCTATTGCCATAATAGTACATTGAAAGCGAGGGGTTTCCACTCTAGAAAAAAGCGTCCCGACTACTACCTATTACGCGTAATAGGAAAGTATTACGCTATTGCGCCTATTACGTCTATTACTCACATATTACGGCTATTACACACCTATTACTTTTCTATTATGGCTATTACATTCTATTACACTATTACAAACCTATTACAACTATTACAGCTATTACAGCCTATTACACCCTCATTACGCAGCTATTACGGCCTATTACACCCTCATTACATAGCTATTACACGGCTATTGCACATAGGAAAGATGATATGAAATGACCATGCAATAGTTTCTCATGATTTAGAGCCCTCTCATTAGGATATGACGATGCGCGCCTCAGAAGCGCCGGCTGTTTAGGCAGCCCACAGTGTCAGGGTTGGGAACAGGCGACCAGACGAGCGCGCCCCTGCACCGCACCCCTGCCCCTCCAGCACTACACCTAGACTACACTCCTCCCTGATCTGTAAACACCTACTGGCACCTAGGCCGTGTGGAACGATGACCCTCTCAGCCGCAGCCGGATATCGAAGTTTCTTCTCAGTACGCATTCATCAAAAAGGCATTCTACATAATTTGATTACAATCAACTGCACACAGAAATAGTACATAAGCACGAAAGATGCCATCCGAGGTAAAATGTTTGACTATGTTTGCTTCTCATCCTAATCCAGACATCAACAGATGCAAAACTTTAATTTCATGTTATTTTGACTTTGGCTGCACTTGTGCCCTAATATAATGATGTATTGTAATAACTGACAGTATGACACTGTTCGACAACACAAAGAGCAGTGTATAGAAACGGTCCCATACAAAACAAGACAAACTTGGTAGGTCTATTCCAACTTTAATATTATATTGGAAGAACATTTTAAAAATGACAGAATGTATCTCATACTTGCTAAAAAACAGTACTGAAGTTTTGTATGGGACCATTTCTATACACTTCCCTTTGTGTTGTGGAACAGTGTCGTACTGTCATTAATCACAATATGTCACTATTTTAGGGTGCAAGTGCAGCCTAAGTCAAAATACCACGAAATTAAAATTTTGTTTTGGTCAAACTAAATGAATGGTCTGAGAATTTTGAGCTCTGGTTTTAAGTTTGTATGGACCATTGTGCTTTTCCACAAAATATGAGGTAGGGAGTAGATCCAAACCAGAAGTCGTCAATACTCCACATCCGAGAGACCTCTTTCTTGGAAGATATTACGTTGATATTTCGCCCCATTTCACCTATTACTTATCTACTATGCATATTGCAGCTATTACATCCATTACACCTATCACACCCATTACGCACCTATTACGCCACAAATGCGCCTATTACACTTCTATTTCGGCTATTACACCTATTACAAAACCATTACGGCTATTACGGGCATATTACGGACAAGTGTCCCGACTATTACCAGAGTGGAAACCCCCTCGATTGAAAGCTTGCTGGCTATTTTTGGAAATTTTGAAAACGTATTTTTATTTGACAATTTACCTTTAAATGAGGTAATGTTGTCCATATTTTCGAGGGCAGTTTCTAGGCTGACTCCTACGGACCAAATGCCCCTTTTTAGTGTAGTCAGTTAAATTTAAAGTTGTAAAAATCGTAAAAAAGAAAGCTAGGTCGAAATCGGAGATTACCAACCAAGCTGTTCACTTGTCAATCTCGCAGGAACAAATGCGCACACTCAATCCTTGTGTACAGCTTTAGGCATAGCTGCAAGTTTCTGCACTTGGGTACGAATTTGTGATAGCTAGATACGAAATGAGTATGAAATCGTACGCACTTTTATGGATGCAAAAAAAGGTTCGCAGCAGGAGCTAACAATGAGCATCCAGAGCTAATATCGATCGCTGAAATAGTGACAGCCAATATTTTAGTCTCTTGTGCGAATATCATTAGCAGCGAACGGATAGCTGTGTTATCAATTAGCGTTAGCATCTAGTGCAAACGATCTTGCACCGTTTCAACAGGCTACGCACAGAGTGGTCACATGTAGCTGCCAAGGGATTCGCAGCCATCGCTAACTTTTTCAGAACGCACGCGAATAACTTGGAAACTCCGGCTAATATATTAGCTGTTTGCAACACCATTTCTTCGCAGTGACAGTGGCCCCTTACCCCACCCCTTCCACCCCTCCTTTCCCCCTAAAAGTTGCAGGTATTTTGAATAAATTCTCAAAAACATAATCAGTCAAAAGTATTGTTTATTTTCCGTCCACAAATTTTCCTTGCACAAATAGAAAGGTAATAAACAGAATAATCAACAATTCCAAAACAAATTTCACAAAAAAGTTTTCAGAATTACAACATTTTCACCATGTCCAGTCTGAATGACAGAGTTTGGGTGAAAATCAACAAGATCATTTTGATTTACACAAAACCACCGTTTGGAAAATTGAGGGTAACGTTCAACCTGATAACCTCTAACATCTGAATAGTAACCTAAAGAGGTAAGAGGTGAACAGATAAAGAACAAATCCTTTTGGTAAGGCAAAATAATTTCAATTTCAGCAAACACAGGACAGCCACTATGTGAAGAATATCCAGTTATTAAGACATTTTTCTTAGTGTATTTAGTTCCCTTGAAGTTGATCCATCGCGGGCAAAACGCATAGAAATCCGATTGCATGGGCAAGGAAGATTTAAAACTCTGAAAGAAATCATGCTCACTCAAATCAAGAGACTGCCCGGGTCCTTGAATTGGAGTTGGTATAATACTTTCTCGACACATGAAACGGTAACATAAACTAAGCTGATGCTTTATGGCAACAGTCTTTGGCAGATTTTTGCGACAAACACACACACTTGATATAGACTTCAAAAACTTATGTTTGGCCTCCAATCGAATTGTTGAGAGGCATCCAATGGGACCAAACAAATGACAAAGTCTAGAATAGTGAGTGAGAAAGTGATGTTTGGGTTTCAGAGTCTCACCAGTTAAATGAACATATAGACGGTCAAATTCCTTCACTAAAGTTTCTAGAATCACAGGACACTCTTTGGAAATAATTTTTGCATGACAAATACTCACAATATCATGTAAAAGTAAATACAATTCATAAAAGGAGTCTTTTAGTGGAACTAAATCCACCACTAAAGTTCCAAAAATGCGAACAAAAGTCAACATTTCAGCCCCAGTCATTTTAATTTTTTTCTTGGACTTCAGCCTTTCAATATCAATGGAAGGAGGGCGATTGTCACTGTCGACGCCTAAATCAATCATATATAACCTTTGATTTAAAGTCTCAACAAAAGTGGGAATTAGTCTATGAAAATGCAAAATAAGAGGGGCCATTACGTAGTGGCAAACACCTTCATCTGTGTCGTGAAAGCAATCAACAGATATATCTGTTGGCGTTTCGAAAGATGGTATTTCATCAAAGACACACATCTCCCGTACACCAGTTTTTGAACTGTCATTTACAGTCACATCTTCTAAGTAATTTTCTCTTGTCCTTAACAGAGTGGGATCTTCTACATACAAATGCCCCACATCATTTTTGTGAGCCTTACATATTCGACACATGTAATTTGCTGAAAACCCCTCCACAAAGCCACACATACAGTTCAGCCCAAGATTGTCACCAAGTATTAAGCCAGTCACAAAAAACACCTGAATTGGTCCATCACTTCTGTCAACCCAAATGCCTTCTTCTAATTTTCCTAATTCTTTAATTAATGGCTTAAATTCTGATTTATTACCATAACTAACACGGTCATCTGTATTGAACAATAATGCAAGTAGAATATTGTTTATTTTTGACTGACACTCAGGCGGAAGGAAAGGTAACTGTAAGTACACTGCACCCAATTTTTCACAATGCGGACCTAGAGGATTGTTTGGCTCGTAATCATCATAGTAAACATGCACAGGGAAAACAATAGCATCAGGTCCAAACTTTGCTCTCTTCCTTTGCCAAACTGGCGACTGTAGAAAACTAACGAGCATTACTTCCCCTTCTACTGACTTAACATACTCTATTGACTTAGATAGTACATCTGGTAGTTCCATGAATTTTTTTAGTACATCTCCTACTGGAATAAATTGCCCTTGTACAGATTTCATGACTTGCTTCACTGCAACTTTAGTGCAGACTCTCTCTGGTCTTTTGACAACGTCATAAGGCTGAGGAGCAATGTAACATCCACTTTTCTCAAAATGTTTGAAGCGTCTATGCTCAGTGCTAAAATTTTGGAATGGATCAAGTAACACATCAAAGACACTTTGAACTTCACCTCTGAATTCCTGAGGAATTACCTTAAGAATAAAATCTTGCAGAAGAACGAAACATTCATTGGAGAGAAATGATGTAAAAGCTTCAATTAAAACATCAAGAAAGTTTCTGGGAACCAGGTAGACTAGAAAATTTAGCTACAAGAATAGAAGCATTATCTTCCAATGACTTCTTAAATCTACTAGCAGAGAAATCGAAATTGGCCTGTTCAGCATCATTGGCACAATATTCATCAGGAGGAGAAAAACATTTGTCTGAATCATTACTTTCAGAAACCACATGGTTCTCTGAAGAATCTCGTAGAGGGACATCATGTTGAGATGTCAAATGTTTCCTATACGAGTTCCATGAATCAAATTTACGAGTACAGCTAGGCAGTTTACAGTTATAATTCTTAACACTGGGATGCAATTTATAGTGAACTATCAAGGAACGAATGCAACTTACTTGAGACTTACATTCAGTACATGGAACTAGAGTCATCACTTAGCCTAAAAAAAGTAAAAATAATGCAAAAAGTTAGAAAATACAATACTGATATTTTATTATGAATGATTATCACTAAGGAACACAGTGAGGTCAGATATTTCTCAAAAAATCAACAAAAAATAAACAAATATGCCTAAAATACGTGAACAGAAACAAAGTTAAAAATAAAACATTAAAATGTACATTTCAAGACCAATCACACACATCACACAATGGCACTATCACACTTAGTCACTGATGGCTTCTCTTGAACTTCTTGTAGTCTTCAATAGCATCAATAACTTTTTGATCTTTCAACACCTTCTTCTGTTTCCTTTCCCGCCTTTGAGGGTTGTCATAAATGGCATGGTGCAGAAAAAGCATTTCTCGCATGATGTCCTTGTTATATTCTGCATCCAAGGCATTGTATGCCTTGAAAGCTAAATCCAACGCTTTCACAGGGCTATCAATTTCGTAGATTATTTTGTTGATGACAACATGTGAGGAAACCTGGTGATCCTCATCGTCTCCCACTACAACAGCAAGTGGACCCATTGGAAGATTAAAGTCAGCAAACTTGGTCCTGCGCTTGTCAATTTCTACTTGGATGTCCTTGGATACCTGTATGTCAAAAACAAAAACAAATTTAAATTACAACATCAATCAAGAGAAACAATTTTCATCTTAACGACCAAGATTATGACATTTCAAAGGCACGTAAACTCACCTGTACATGCAAAATCAAACCATCAGCACATTCAGCTCGAGAAGGTCTCCACTGCTTTTTATTCTTTTTTACTGCAGTCACTGGAGTGAATAAGTAAGGAAGAGACCTCAAAATTCTGAGTTTCCTCCCCTCTGGAAATAAAGGTTTAAAGTTAAAGAAGGCAAGAACAATCAATTTTACTAAGGACCAGGATAAGAGATCATGCAAAATAATGCTTAAGTTCACCTTCTGTGAGGGAAGAATCGATCTCCTCAGCCTGTTTCTTGGAAACTGAAGAAACTTTGCTCTTGATGAAAGCTTCTAGCATGGGCCATTCAATGAAGAGCTTCATACTGCACTCAGGAAAGTTCTTCTCAAAATCAGTTTCAAGCTGAAATAAAAAGGAAAAAATAACATTACTAAAATGCAGCAAATAAGCCTTGAAAAGGGGAGTGTAATTTTTTAGTTCACTTCATATATCAAATATAAAAGTGAAGTTACTTAAACATCTTTCCCTTCATTCACACTAAAACTGCTTGAGTAAAAAAAAAATGCATGTCCAAAATTTTCATGCCATCATGAGATTTAGGACTAAGTAGCAGCTGACCAGAGGTGTGATGGGACAAGAAAAAGTTTGGACCCATGAATATGAATACAAGGAACTTACATGAACTGGAATTTGAATTCAATCAATTTTAAGTTTCCAGTAGCAAGTGAGTCAAGCACTTATACAGGTTCATTTCATCTTTTTGAGGAGGGCAAGTAACTCAAGAAAATAAATGTTTACAACATGAAAACTTACGAGTAGGTAGCCACTTGGCTCCGACAAGACAGGGTACTGCTTCATGTAATCATCAATAGCTATTGCTGAGTTAATCAACCGTTTCACTCTCCACTCCGATGTTTCTTCCCATAATTGGAGCACTTTCGACCAAGGTGATTTGTAGTTTTTGAGCCACAAGTCCCTTTCCTCAAATTCCAACCTTTGATCCTCGGTGGCACCATCTTCACCTGCAACAAAGTTCAGAGCAGAGCTTGAACTACATAGAAATACAGTATTTCAATCCATTTCTGTTACATTGTGTTGGTATTCATTAACAGAGAGATTAAATTTTGACAAACACAATGCATGTAAGACAGAGGATTTGTTGATTAAAACCTCACCATCAAATAAAGCTTCTTCATCTCCATCTAAGCCGGCATCATCAGGTTTTCTCTGAATTAAATTGGCCGCAAGCATA